>JAROYE020000001.1:45482050-45942050 GCA_029619315.2 Dynastes maya
GAGTAAGGGTAGATTGCAGCTCTGAAAGATCTCGTTAGTATTTATCTGTCCCAAAGGAACACAGCGGCACGAGATAGAGCCCGCCGGTGGATGCTATTACCACAACGCCGATAGAACCAAAGTAACTATTGTACTGTTCCGCTGAATTCGGCCACTCTTCATCATTTACTGTTATCAGACCGGTTTGCTGATTAATTTTAATTATTTTTCGGGGGTGAAACGCCATAGATGTTGTACCAGTAAAATACTCTCAAGTAGCCAGTTTATATCAATTTTGAAGATTGTTTTCATTGATAACATAGGGTTTTATGTAATAAATGAGAGTTCGTGAGTATCCGCATAAAATTTGCAGGAAACTCGGTAACAAAATTATATTGATAACATTTATTTAAAGCTCTATATATGTAGGTCTGAATTTTATATAACTCCTGCGGTGTCTAAAGATAACAAGTTACCAACACTAGAAAACTTTAACATCCATTAATATCTATATATGTACATATGGATATATGCAGCATAAGTAATGAGGCATATTATACTCTTCTAAACCGACCTTAATTAAAAATATTTGTATTGTAGAAACCCAAATTATTGTAGCTGCATTGATGTTGCACTACATAGTTTCTACATACAGGGTGAGACAACAATTTGGCAATGAAATTAAAGTTTAGCATATACAGTGTGTAAAGCGATAGGATATACAAGAGGGAAAATTTTTTTAATATTGATTTTTGAAAAAAAATTATTCTTCATAATATTTTTTGTTTGCTTTGAAAGTACCAGTAATGTTTCGAAAATCTAAAATTTATTTCTAGTAATCTGTAAAAATAAAAAACTAATTTTTTTTATTGTAAGTTATCATTCTACATCATAGTGAAGATAGCGATGATAGATTGTTTTCCTCAAACTCACGTTTATTGCTGTCAAACTGACGTTGCAAAAATGCTAACGTTACAGCAAAGAATTTATTTAGTTAAATGTCACGGTATTGGCGATGTATCATATCAGTACGCAATTAATTTGTTTCATCAAAAGTATCCAGATGTAGCTGTTACAAAAATGGCTCTTAAGAAATTAGTTGCAAAATTTGACGAAACAGGATCGGTGGTCGACAAAAAGAAGATAAGAAAAATGTACAATGAGGATGATGCGGTAATTATTATGGCATTGCAGTCCGTTGAAGACAATCCACGTTTATCATTAAGATATAGGGCAACAATTTTTAAAAGAAATAAAATTTTTCCATTTAATCCAAAATTTAGACATACCCTTGAAATAAGTTGCTACAGTTTTATTGAATTTATTACTTTCATTGTGAATGCAGTATATATTAGAATGGTTCATATGGAGTCACTTTCAGGGAAGAAATTGAAATGCAAACGAAAATTGGCGAGGTCTTAAAAATTAGCTAATTAGCACAATTAAATCCAATAGAAACAATATCCAAGTATCAAAATGAGTATAAAATTTATTGAAGCAAAGAAATAATTGACGACCCAAGTGGGGTGAAGGTGTCATGTCGCAAAACCATTTTATAAAGAAAATTGACTCAAAACATTTTCTATTGGAACTTATTTATTTTATTGGATTGTAAATATTTGTTTTAATATTTTATTAAGCATGCACGACATTTTAACGTAATCTGGTTATTTGGGTGGTCTGGGTACCGAGACACGAAAGTCATCGTGGAAATGTTAAGGCAGAAGAATTAGCCCGAGCAGGCTTGTCAAATGCTAACAGAAATCCAAAACATTCGGTGGGCATAGCATATACGGTAGTTAAAACAACTACTAAACAATGGAAAAATGAGAAATCTCAAGACTGATGGAAGAGTATCCCAAGTCAAAGACAAGCCAAGCAATTTCTGATTGGACAGAGGCCTAAATTTACAGCAGACCTACTAAGCGGAGACAGAGACTCTGTTAGAACAATAGCAGGCCTGTTAATAGGACACTGTATGCTCAAGAAACATATGAGCAACTTAGGCCTGACAGAGGAAACAGCGTCTAGATTGCTCTTAGAAGTGGGATCGGAATATCCAAAAACCGAAAAGCCAGCGTAGTTGATCTAATGATAGAGGAACCACGATAGATCTGAAAAGGTCGCAGTGGGATAGGTCAAGAACCACCTCGAGAATGAATCTGAATCTGAAGTGCTGGTCCTAAAACGATTTCGCAAATCAGTTCCATGTGAAGACTTTTACGGTTCCTCTTATTCTTACCTTTCTAACATCATCTCACACTTGAGTCCCAGTGGATTATTTTATGGTTCCTTCCAAAGAGCGGGCCAAGAAGCACTTGGAGGACAACAAGAATACCGCCAAAAGTCCCAAAGAAATCGTGTCAAATTAAAGAAAAAAACTAGCAATATGGAATTAAATAAACGAGTGGCTAGGTTGTGTTAGGTGGTAAAGCTGCTAATCTACACATGGTAAAACAAGGTTGTTCATGTTTAGAAGCAAATTTCTACTTTTTCCCCAATGTAACTCACACTCAAACAAAATAATTCGATGCCATGATGAACAGGTAACAAGTTATTAAATGCTGTTTTGATAGAAAAATTAGGTTTAAATGTACATGACACCTTTATCCATGGGGGATAAATTATAATCTATTAAAAAAAAGAAGAAGACGTGGTGTCCAAAAATATCTATTTTTATTAAGAAAAAAACTTACAAATTAAGATTAATGATTATTCTAACATTTTATTTATTTTTTCTCTTTTTCTTAGAATTCTCCTCATTTCCTTCCAAGATATATTCGTAAAGCCATTTATATCCTTTTTTAATAAACACCAGTTGTTCACGCATGTTTGATAATTTTTCAGTCCACCCCTTTTTTTCCTTAATTCTTTCAACTTTAGTATTATCTTCCATAGTCATTATTCTACTTCCTTTCTTCAATAGGTCAACTCTGTGAAATGCTGACAACTCTATGTCTCTTAACAGGGTGAATATTACTACTACTAAACAACAAAGAATATTTGGAGTTCACGTCCAGCGAATAATACTTTCTTAAAATCACATCTCTATCTTGTATGTTGAATTTTTCCGAGCTCTTTAGTCTGCAATTTTCTTTGCAGTATTCCCAACTTAATTTTCTTTCCTGGTATAAGTTTTCCTGTTTGAGAAATGTATTGTTTGTCCTTTTGTCTAGCAATGGCAGATTTCCCTTTCTTCCAATTATCTGGGTTTCTAGAATGAGCCTTCGAAGGTTTTTTCTTAAGTTCAAATTTCTTTTTTCATCTTCTGTTAACTGCGATGTGATGTAATTTGATTTTAAAATATTGAAAAACGGCCCCACTTTCATTTGGAGAATAATTTGATAAATTTAACTATTTTCAAACACACTAATTTTTGGATTGCAGTTTAAAGTCTTGAAAATTACACGCTGTTCCGAAGTGATTACAGTAATGAATCAAATATTCATGATAAGGCGAAACTAATTAATCAGAACTCTGCTGTGAATTTACCACAAGAGGGTTTAATCACTCGAGAAAATAAAATTATAGGCTACATTACAGTTGAGAGCGATATGTTGAAAGATGTAAATGAAGGTCAAATTTTTGAGGAAAATTTTTTCCTCAAAAATTTTCCTCCTGAGTTAACAGAAGGTCACACTATTCACTGAATTTTTACTGTATTATTTTATATTCAGAATTTTAAGAAATTCTCTGCTGTTAGCAATGTGTAATACAATATTGAACTAATCCACCTTAATAAAATGTTATACGTAAAGCTCATTGCGTAATTGTTTTCATATCAGAACAGCAAAGAAATAAAAGAAAAAGTAATGTAGAGTCTTGATGCGAGCAATCTTATCAAATTACGAATAGCTGCAAGGAATTGGGAGCACCAAGGTACGTATAAACATGCGTTGAGATACGCATATTCCATCCAAATAAAATGCTCGAGTGCTTTTGATTTAAATAAACAACGCTGATTACTAGTTGTCTCTAACGCAACCAGCGTAATGGAAATTGAAGAATTTGTTTGACAGATGATTCGAAGGAAAACTTTTTGCTAGCGATCGATAATAAGATGAAATATTCCCGCTTAAAGCAGAAACAGAGGTACTGAATAATAGTCTTGGATTTGTCGAGACCGCCGCTTCGGTGCAAAATCATTAACAATTTACTATGCCAGAAACATTGCTCTCTCTCCCGTTCTTGAGTCACGAATACAGCCCGCTGGGGGCGCCACTGTCATTACACCCCTTCACTTAATAACACCTCCGAGACTCAGATATGCTTCACTACCTACCGTCATCATTATCTGCGGAAATACTGAGCGAGTGAGTAAAATCTACCGATTGTAATGATATATTTCGACGGTGAAGTATGAAAATCAAATGGTATACGACGCAGAAGAAAATATTGCAAAATTACAATGTTAGAAAAAAATTAATACGACTGAGATTGGTGGGTGATGTGTATTGGGCATAAAAAGCATGAACGGGTAATACACGGTGCTTTTCAAAAATAATTGAGGGAACGAGCGTTTTAATGCACGTGTGAATGGATTTACTGCAGTTCCACTGGCGGTAGAACGTTGATTGAAGCGAATAAACTCGTTTATCCGTAAAAATATTTGCATGCGAAACAAGAGATGATTGTAATTATTTATCATTCTAGGGAATGAATTCCAGATCTCTAAAAATACTCATATACCTGTATCTAAAATTTGAAATTTCGTGTACGCAAATGTTTTTTGTTAGTTATTTTAATTGTGAATTATAGAACCATATTGACGTTAGTGTTTTATGATGATGGTAAGTACTTATGTATAGAGCTCGGTAACAGGGAGCCGTGCCATAGCTGTACCCGCCTAGTATACAAAAACAATAGTAAGAAAATAGAAAAAAAATAACAGAACTAATACATAATTATAATATGTGAAAAGTAGTGAAACACTTACCTTTTAAGCACCCTTGGCTACGGAACAGTAAAACTAGAAGCACCATTATCAGTATTAACATCATATGGATAAAAGTGGTAAAAAGTTGACACCATTAGATGTGTTTCCACAGTTGTCGCGGTGAGCGATGTTCACCGTGGTGAGAAAATGAGTTTATATTTTGAGAAAGAGCGTTCAACATCTACCTTGTACTTAGTCAGTGGATTATTCGATACACCATCAAATTTGTTTTAGTGTACTAAAATCGGGATCTTTTTGTAGCACACTCTCGAACTTTTCTAAAACGCGATTATATTTTGCGTCATGTATAGTCAGTAGCTGTATATGCACTCCGTTCATAATTTGCAGAAACTCCAGTAATGATAACGATCTATTTTGTAATTGGTTTATTGCGTCAGCTAATCCTTTATAATAGCTACGAATATTTTTTAAATCTGTTTCAACGGAAATATCTTGAAATTTTGACTGGCTCTCCTTAATAGCTGCAACTTCGCCAGGATTGAATTGTGCAACAACAGCTTTTACTATTTTGAAAAGTTCAGCATAATAAAAAGCTGCCTGCAACCATGTTCCCCAATGTGTAAGAATTGGCTCCGGTGGTTGACGAATACTAGGATACTCTGTGTGAAATGATCGTAGGCGTTTGGGAGATTTAAAAAATACTTTTTTTGTGCTTGTTATTAATGCATCTACCTCGGGAGAACATTGTTCAAGAAGAGAACGGCCTACCGAACGCATTTTCGTTGCGCTATCGCTCATAAACATCAACACTTTATCCTTTGAAATTTGAAATTTTTCCAACGTACTAAGTACAACCTTCATAATTGCTGCAGCAGTACACTCTTGTAGTCCTCGGCTAGCTAGTGACAGTGGTAATGTAGGTTTACTAGGGTCTAGTATACGTACCATAATATCTACAATTGACTTTTTTTACTGTCTGTTGTCTCGTCAACACATAACCAAAAAAACTGTTTTTTCATTTTCTATTCCACGCCATCGCGCACAAATGTAATATGCTTACGTGCCGTTTTCTCCGTTGGCAACCGCAACTCGGGATTGTATTTGTCCCAAAAGTCCTTAAACGGTTGTTTATGAGTAAGCCTAGTGGCAGATTACAGTTTATCAACATAAGAGTTACATAAAAAAAAATGCATCTCTCAGTGGCATGCCCAATTTTCGTTTTCTATGCTGTGCGGAATTTACGTGTCTTGTACAGTTCCACTTCTTATGACATGTAATGACATGTATGACATCAAATGTATTTTGCACACTTCACAAACTATCTTACTCCCGTTGTAAAACAAATCGCGAAAGTCAGAAATAAACATTTAATATGTCTTGAAAGGGTCGTTTTTTAGCCTTCGACATGTTCACTAAAAACTGCAATTAATAACTACGTGTGTATTAATAAAATCAAAACGCATTACGCTAAATAATAACTACAATTAATAACTACGTCTATATCAATAAGATCGACACGCCCTATCCACTATCCAGTGCTAAACTGAACTGAGTGATGATGATTTGTCGTGTCGTATCTTAATCGACCAGCCCTCCCGGCCCACCTAAACAGAGTCACACCGCCGCTGCGATTGCTCTCCAGTTACCGGGCTCTACTTATGTGTATGGACCCATATAAATTGTTATTTAGTGCCTTCTATTGTTAGTAATTTTAGTACAGCGCTCCCCGCTTAATGTAACCGCGGTTAATTATTCACCTATTGTTATCATTTCAATCAGCTGCGAGCCGACAATATACTAAGATATGCAAATATTTTCGTTTATTGTTATCGCAGGTTGAGTTATTGTTATCACGTTTTGTCTTTATTCTCCTCAATTTAAGATTAAATTAAAGCTAAGGTTTCATTTATTTTTTTGTAGTCCAGGGATTAGTAAAACAATTCTTATTGCTACTGAATGTGATCTTAATTCGGCCATTCTTTGTTGCCAGACGATAGTTCAAAGTGCACTCCATCAGATCACTTCTATGATGAAGCCAGGCGACGTTAACCATTTTCAATTTCGAAACCGAAATGTCCGAAAAATGGAAAGCCATTTGTGCAGTAGAAAAGACGAGTATTTTAGAGAAATATGGCCAATTACTAAAAATGAGTCAATAATGTGATACACAAAATATATACTTGCTCTTTTAATCAAATAACTACAATTCACTACGTGTCGAAGTCTAACCGTCGATATCAGGGGCGGTTCCTAACTTTTTGACGAGGGGGGCGCGATTGTAAAAAATATTATGATACCTTATCTTCAGCTTACAATGATCTTTGAAAAAAGCAGGAATTACTGACAGATTATTAAAAAATAAGGGCACTGCACTGGTGCGCATAGCAGTGAATATAATGTACATAAGGATATTTATTTTTAAGGTGCGTCTGAACGCCGCCCATCCTTAATTTGTTTAAATCCCCATAAGTGCTCGTAAGTTCCGCCATTAAAATTACATTTTAATATAATTACCATCAGACACCAATGTGTTACATATGTGATTCGCTCAGTCAATAAATCGGAATGTTTAATTTGACTTGAAATTTCTATTCTGCGTTTGCAGAAAATTTTAAATTCTATGCTTGCTGTTCAACAGGCATAGAATCTAAAATTTTGTTTTAGATCGTACTTGAAATTCTTTTAAAAACACTAGCATTATTTAAATATTTTCGAATCGTCAGATACAAATTAGCAGAAAAATCGATTAATTCCCTAAATATACCGCGACCGTGGATCTTTTGCTGCCATCATGATCTCTAAGAGTCAGTTCAAAAACAACCGGAACGCTATGGTTGAATGCTACACTGCGAGACTGTCGCATGCGGCATTTTTTTTTATTTAGATGTGAGAGAGTTAGCAAAATAGGATTATTCGAACTAAGAATTGATTGAGTTGGAGTTTTTACTAATTTCTAAACGGCATTGTTAATTTTTGTCTATAAAGTTATTTATTTCAAATGAAGAAAGTTACTTATTTATCGAACCTGAGAATTATAATTGTAATATATTATTGCTAATGTTGTTTTTTGATCTATCGGGTGCGGCTGAGTAACTACAAAACAAATAACCATACACATGTTGTTGTTTGTTCTAATTTTAGTTAAGGTAATGGCCTACTTAAATTTTATTTCAATAACATTTTAATAAATATTTGTGCTTAATAGGCCAGTATACGAGGTACTACTCAAAATTCCCGAGAATTTTCTTGCAAAGAGCAAGAAACTTACCTTACACCCAAATTTCTGCTGTCGCCGTCAAAGTAATCACCTCTGGCACGTATGCAACGATTCCAGCGATTTTTCCATTTTTGGAAGCACTCCTGGAAGTGGAAATGCTGTAGGGTATTTAAAACCAGTTGCGATTCCACTTGGATATCTTCAATATAGTTGCCCTTTCAAGTAGATTTTCATTTTAGGGGAGAGGACAGGTCGCTAAGTCAGGAAAATAGGAAGGGTGGGAGACCGTTGTTGTGTTGCTTTTTGCCAGGAATTCTTTTGAAAATTAGCGGCGTATTGTCATGGTGGCGCAATCAGTTTTTTTTCTTCCACACTCGAACCGTTTGCTCGGAACATCTTCACAAGTCTTTCACGAACATCATGGATTGTTTATCTTTTATCTTTGCGAATCACTTCACGCACTTTCGTGATCACTTCCGATGTTGTGCATGTTGATGGTCGACCAGAATATTTGTCGTCTTCCACGGATTCTCGGATTTCCTTGAAACGCTTGAACTACTCAAATGTTCTTGCTTGACCCAAGGCATTAATTACTACCAAAAAACACAATTTGATGCAAATCAGTCAGCCCTTTAGGTCAGCCAAACAGTACCAACTCACAAAGAAATACGCCTACGACGACGAAACTTGACAGAGCAGCAGTTGAAAGGTGCACCAAAAGGCAGCTAGTGGCGGGACCTCGTAGTACTTTTGATTTGGGAGGTATATTCAAATTCTCTAATATTTTGTACATCTCGTATTGCAGTATGTGCAATATTCATGTAATAAAATAACTGAAAGCATTTTATCAAATGCTATTAAATAAATAGGTTTTGCTTTTTTTATTACTTGCTGGGCAAAGGAACGACTATATGCCTTTCATTGATCCAGGTCCTTATTGCAGCTTACAATAGCCGCCTAAAACTGGAAATTTGAAAACGAGAGAAAAATCAAAAGGACTGGCGCTGGCAAAATATACCAGAAGAAGGCGAAAGCACTCATATCAGCGTTGCCAAAGTCTGCAAAGGCAGTGCTTTCCGTAAAGGGGAACGCAAGATACTAGTAGGTTTATTGGTGTATCATGCAGCCCTAAAATATTACTTACATAAACTAGAAAGAGCTGAAGATTGTGTTGTCTGCACCAAGAAGATCTGTAGACGGCAGAACCCTTTCTATGCAAATTTGTTGCCATGAGTCACAAACCACATCAACACCTCAGTAGGCCATTCCTAACACCCACTAAATTAAAAGAATATGCTAGGGTCGTATTAAGATTTTTCAAAAACCTCCAACCATTTTAATACATACTAAGGGCACTGTTACAATAGATCTATTCAGGTCGCCGCCATTAAAAGTATCAACACCATGCCCCGTCTCAACATGAGTATATGTGCACGCAACCCATCGCTTGCCTGTTGTCTAGCTTCATCGTGCCACAGTGAACACGTTTAGGAGGTCTGTTTAGGTGACAATGCGCCAGTCTATTTATAAATTATAACTTTTAAGCAGAGGCTTATTATTAGTTTCTTACTTAGGGTTACTTGTATTATTTTATTAGAATTACTACCAAGCGGCGAAGGTGACGACTCTGGTGCGAAGAAATCGGCGCACAGTGGTCCGGATTGGGAATTTAACCGGCCAAAAATCATCTACTTGACAAAATCCTTTTTAAGCTCACTTATAAGCAATAATATTGATCAATTAAGTAATTATAATTTGGAAATGTGAAATTTGTACATATATTTTCAAAAGTAACAATAATAAAAATGTAATCTTTATAATTAAAAATAAAAAATAATATATCGCTTCCAATAGATGTGCATGTGTGAATGTACCATCACTTTCATAAAAATCTGGGACAACTCTTATAAGCTCATTTTGACTTTTTTTCAATCTTGTGACAATGACTTGCCCATTTTCGATTGACACTAACAGACAATTTGACATATTTTTTAATATTCTACAAAAGACATATTTAAAATGGGTAATGTCGCTCGTCCCAGATTTTTATGAAAGTGATGGCACATATGTACATACATCAGAAATTACAAAACAAATAGAAAGCACATTTATGTCAAGTACAAATTTAGTCTTCTTCGGAACTACTTAAATTATCTGAATCACTATCTGCCATTTGCAACAGATTTAATACTTCTCGCAGAAGTTCAGACTTGGAAGCCGTCTGAATAGATCGAAGCGATGATATTATGGGGTTTGACGATATTGGTAGTCTATTCATTAAGTCTAGATTTATATTTTTCCGAGTAGACTTTCGAGTATGGTGTTCGCGAAACCGCAAATAATATTTGTTACGCGATTCCTGAGCCTCCGATAGCTGACTTATTGGCAGAAAAGCATGTATAATTGCTGAGGATCCGTGGATTAATATTTTGTGTACGCTTGGAGGCATACGGTACCAATCGTACAGCTGGACATATAATATCGCAGTATCCTTAGCATACTTATCAAATACTTTATGCTTAATTTTGTGACCGCTTGATAAAACAATTATTATGATATGGAACCGCTTCAATAACTCAATGTTTACACCAGTAATTTCTGGTACTTTTTTGCTTCTTTAAAGAATTTCTTTGCAACATGGCCAGTATTTGATGTTCCTTTTCCTTGAATTACCTTATCGACCTTTATACCCATTTCTTGCCATAATCTATCACGAATATTTTTCGTTCGCTGGCTGGACAATTGAAACTCTTTACCCGGTCTACCCATTTTGCTTGGAGCACTAACATTTTCATCAATATCTTCAGTATCTTCAACAAAAACGTTAGCAGTGGCATTTAGCTATACATTGTGCTTTGAAATAAATACTGAAGTTGTCCGATTAGAAGAGTTCCACTTTCGTTTTAAGAATAAAATAAAATTAACTATTTTTCTATTCCAAACTTCAATTGTTTCCAAATCTCTTTGATCACTTAATGCAGATTGCGTGTACTTTAAAGGGGTATATTGGTATTCTTTAATACAAATATTCAACGAACAGTTCGACTTTTTCATTGCTTCAAATAACTCCTTATCTTGAATTAATTTTCTGGATTGAATTGCACCTACCGAAAACAAAAATTTTTAGATTCTAGGCACTAATTGGCAAATCAAATATATAGTATTCTGAAGTAAATACATCGAGAAACATAGTAAAGCTATTACGAAAGTGAAACTATTTGCTTTTTTTTCTACTCAATTAAATGTTAGGAAGGGAAACAAATTTCACCTTGTCTAGCATATGAAGTACATCAAAATATCAAATTACACATAACAAAAATAAAAGTACTAACCTTTAATATTTTGCTGCATATCACTCCTTTAGTTTACTTTCAAATTCATTCAACTTATACCACTTTTTACGCTCTACTGAAAACAACTAAACCTACAAAACGCACAACTTCAAACCGATACCTAAAGCTAAAAATAAATAATTCAAGTGTGAAATATGTATTTCCTTTATCGCTGATATATGCTAAACAGACACTGCTATGTAATAATTAATTTAAAGAGACTCAAGAAAGCCATGTTTGGCTGCACAGTGGTTCAGATTTAAAAATTATCCGAACCACTGCGCGGCATCTCCAATTATATCCTGGTAGTGTTTTCAGGTTAAACAAACACTTTTATTGTTAAATTAATTATATCATTTGAATATTTATGTTTGTGATCTAAACATTTAATGATAACGATGCTGTTTGTAAGCAGTTTGTATAAGAAAATTAAGCCTCAGCGCCACGAAAATACTGCTACTTGAAACTTTGGAAGAATTTTTGTGACACTGTATAATAGTTTAAAAATATTTCAATATGGTTATTAAACAAAAATATGTGAAACGATTTTAAGTAAGAAATTAATAGCTTTACATAAAAAAATGAAAACTGTTTTCAATTACTTTAATATACTATTTGATAATACTTTATACAATCAATTATTTCTAAGTGTCGGTAATAACCTCGCATTAAGCGCTACTAGATTGCAACTTACACAACCTACTAATCTAACGTCTAATAAACTCGATGTGTACCAGAAAAAGAAACTAAAAGCCACTCCGACAAACCGCAAAATGAGATCATGTCGCCTACTTTTGGTGAAAGATGTCGAACAGTTGGCGACAGGTATAGGTTATAAATAAATGTAGGCGAAATGTGTTTTATTTTTATTGATATTTCCCCGTAGAGCAATAAAGGAAAACAACAACAATTGCAGTTATCGAGCGCGATAATTAGGTATAATGTATGCCGGCGCACGTACAGATAAGACGCAAAGGGGGTGTAGCGGCCATAATGCAACTGCACGTACTCTCTATTGTTGGACCACTTCCGGTATTCAGTTAAGAATGTCCCCGCACACTCACACCTGTGACGGGTATATTGCTTAACTTTTTACCTTTTCGTCGACGCTTGACTGCGTCGGATCTGTCCAGATACGTATGTAGTCCTTGTTGGTAATCTGATATTTGCCTGAAGAACTTGCCTTTTTGATTTGGTTGTAATTGAATTATAATCCGTGCTGATATTAAAATAATGCTATTGTGCCGGACTATGAACAAAATTACTAGCAAGGAAGTACCTACACCATCTGTGAGTATGTGTTATTTATGCAATATTATACGACAAAGTATGTTATCTATCATGAACGTTTGCTTTATATCAATTACTTCCTTTTTCCCTGTTAGTGAGAAAGTCTAGCAATTTTCAAGTAAAGCATAATTTGCATATATGCATATGCAATAGAATAAAATATTGTGCACTAAGCTTGCCGTTATCAAGCTTTGTGACAATCATTAACTACCAACCAACAAAAGATTGATTAATAATACTAAACTAATATAACAGGTTTTTATGTTGCACATACAAATATACAAATATATAAAAAATATATACACCGAAAAAAGTATAGTACTATCTCACACAAATGTAGCAATCTGTATACAGTTTGAAACAGTTCACTAAAACCCTTACCACAACACTTAATTCGTACTGGACGCACGTTTCGATAGCCAAGCTATCATCATCAGCAGCAAGACTGAACTAACAAGCTAAGTGAAAAACTAACCTTATAAGGAAGTATACAGTTTATGGGCAAATAGACTCCAGGTGTAGTTTGTAGTACTTTTTACCAAAAAATACACACAGATATTGTAGTAATTCTTACCATAAACTGGTCAACATAAGCTTCCTAATCTCAAATTTGTACGAAAACCTACATTCAAAAACCTCCACTTTTGGTTTTTCAAATAAGGTTCTTACATACACACTTGTTAGACACTCCGTTCTTTTAATGCTAACAACTCTTGCCAGTTAAACTTCGCGATTTAGAATGGCTTTGTTCATGCTTCAAAAATCTTATAAGCATCCAGGACCTGCGCAATATCTTAGCATAACAACAAAGTTAACATAGAATATAGTAGAATGTACTACAAAAACAATACTAAAAAGATATGCCAAAAATTCTAAGAATACAACAGTAATATTTGACGTAATTGTAGCACAATGTACTATAATGTCTTAGACATAATTTTAAGGCGTTTTTTCGATGCAGACTCTAATAATTTAGTAACTAAAATTATAAACACGGCCAGTATCATTCCTGATAGAGCTGGCAGTGTGAACATCTCATCTTTCTTTTTTAGGGCTAGATTGTTGATCTTTTTGCCCTTTATTCCTCTGCAGTTTTCTTTCTTGGGTTACTAAATTTACTTGTAGTTTGACATCCAAAGATGCTGTTAATAATTAATTTTTATTATGTTCCAGATTCGTTTGCGTCATCAGGTTGCTGCAATCTTCCTCGGATCCTGGCAACCCTTACCTTGGGAGGCGGTCTATCTTGAAGCTCGACGATCTTCTCAAGGAGCGGACGGTTCAAGTTGCTGGCCCGCTCCCACGATCCATTCCATAACTTTGTAAGAAAGTCTCTTATAGATGGTATTTTCAGGTCCTTCTTGATCCTGTCGTTCCTCATAAATCTCGGTGCGCACGTTATCCAACGCAGGATTTTATTCTGTTCGACTTCGAGTACTTCTATCTTGCACCTTAGCAACGGTTGATTAAGCCAGCTCAGCATAGATAAGTATGGGCCTCAGCGTCGATGTATATAACAAAAGTTTATTCTTCAAGTCCGATCCGCTGTTGCTTCTCAACAGCGGCACTAGAAAGCCCTTGGCATCGTGGAATTTTCGTCTAATTTCTGCGAGATATCCATTCCATGTAAGTCTCTTGTCAACCGTTACTCCCAGATATCTCACCGATGAAGACCATGGCAAGATCAGACGTTCTATTTGTAGATTAGTAGGTGCCTCTCGGAGTCTATAGATGAAGCGGGCCGCAACGCACTTGTATATCATATGTATAGATTATAAAAAGGTCGGGCGCCAGGAGGGAGCCTTGGGGAACACCAGCAGAGATGGGACGTCTAGAGGATTTGACACTGCCCTGCTTCACAACAAAAGTCCTTCCTTGCAGATAGCTCTTAATCAATTTAACGATATTTGGATTTATGCCCAAGTTAATCAGTTTAAAAATGAGCCCCCTGTGCCATACGGTATCGAATGCTATCGCTTGTACCGCTTCTATCTCCTCCAACGCATCCGGAAGAGCTGGAACTTAAACGACAGTCCAGCTCTAAACCCGAACTGTTCGGGTGGAATCGGGTCATTTGCGATTACATCATCCCTCAGACGACTCAATATCACAGCCTCGGCCAACTTGGACACGGCCGAGAGAAGACTTACTGGCCTATAGTTTTGGGGAAAGAGCAAGTCTTTCCCTGGTTTAGGAATAACAACAACCTTCGTCAATTTCCAACATTTTGAGAAATGTTGCAGCGATCAAACGGCATTAATGAGCGTGACAAGAAACGCTATTAACGCAGCTGGAAGACGCTTCATAATTGCATTAGTAATCGAGTCGTGCCCCGGAGCCTTTCCGTTCTTAGTTTTAGCTAGTATAGCTCCCAATTCCTCAGCACTAGTTGGTTCCAACTCAGTGCCTTCCATCGAATGAAGGTCCCAGACCCTAGCCCTCACCGAGCGCTCGAACTCCTCATCATCATAGCTGTCCAGCAGCTCTTCGAATATCCTCTCGAGGTGGACCGCGTGCGCCTCAACTTTGCGTTGTTCTTCGTATACTAGGCCATCCAGTCCGTGTATTGGCTTATTGCAGCCTCTGAACTACTAAACTTCCACAACGAACCATTCTCGGAGGTCATGGGCTTGATCTTCTTTGTCCACATCTCGCTCCTATGGTTCAATAAAGCATTCCACACTTCTTTCACCAACCGATTTGCACTGGTCCTATCAACAGGGCAGCATGAACAGCGAAGCGTCGATTGAACCAAAAAACATACGGCAAAATGCCAAGAAGCTACTATCAACTTAAATTGTGTACGTATTAAAAAATATGTTACAGGTTATGACAACTTATGCAGTACACCGTTTCTTTTCTGTGCATGTTGGTTTTTAATGTGTAAAACAGAAAAATTTAGTTTTCCTATTGGCTTGTCATGGTTAGTAGTATTGGATTGCTTCTATTATCTCGATAGCAGTACCCATTACCGTTGGGAATCAGTAAAAATCTTGTCTTACCAATTTATGTCATCCTAATCCAGTTCTAATTTCGTCATGAGACGTTATTTTGAGTAAATTTGTAATTGTAATTTTATTATAGTAAAATTCAAATACAGAACATGCAAATTAAACTATTTTTAGTGTTTTCAGTTCTAGTTTTCGTTATAGTTGAATCATCAAATCTTGTTTGCCAGGCGACATTGTTGTAACAAAAAAGGTTGCCAATAAAATTCTTGTATGAATCTTCTAAATCTCGAATGTCTTGAGCGTGTGACGATTTCTTATTAATTTCCTCTATCTACAAATTTGTGTTGATGCAGATTTCGTGCATCACCTTTTCTGTCACAAACAAAATTACCTCCACGTTCCTTCAAAAAGTATTCTTTGGTTGAATTTATAAACCAAATGTTCCAGTTATATACAGCGCTGGAACATCATGTTCTTCTATGCGGGTCCTATATATTTGCCATCCAAGGCACCGATACAGTGAGAGAATTGCCAATTTTACTTAAAAAGTGTTGAAATTGGAAGCAACTCTTCAGTAGATTTTAGTGCCTAAAATTATGACATAAAACTCTGGGTACAGAAATTTGAACAACAACAATAAATAAGCCCGTTTATTGATGTAAATGTAAATATACATATTTATATTTCCAGATGTCATTACCTTCATTAATACTTTATAGGTACTATAGGTTATATATATATATATATATATATATATATTTTCAATGTAATTACATTTTCGGATTATAGCCACCGCAGCTGCAACTTGATTTCTAGTAGCCATTTGTTATTTTAATAAGTTTATTCACTAGATTCACCTTCACTGTTATTGGCTTTTGTGTAAATAGAAGAAGAAGTAGCTACACTAAAATGAGAATGTTGCACGCAAGCACATTTAAACAGAAACACAATATTTTGCAGCAAGTTGTCGGTAGAAAACTTGCAACAAAAAGTTTGCATCTGATCTTGTGCAAAGGTGTAAGCATTTGCCATGTGTTTGTGGTTTAAAAATGCCATCAAGTGATGCACACAAACAATCGCGTTACATATTGTCCATATAATTACAAAATATGCCAACATTTCTCAAATTTCTGGAAAATGTCAAAGGAAAACGTTGCTTGCTTTTTATTTTTTTTTACCAATTCTTATCAATAATGAAAATCCAACCATACGGCTGGGGTTTGTATCCGCGTCCGTTGGATCTAAAGGCAAGAACTGTGGATGACCGATTAACGAGCAGTCCGGACTACGAACACATCGAATAACGAACACTTTCGCGAAGGATTTTTGTGTTCACTGTATGCTAACCGTTCGAGCAACGGGGCTGTTGAAAATAATTTTATGGATTCAAAACTAAGGAAATTTATACTATAGTATGGACCGCGCAGATAGATGTAGCTTGTGTACTTATTTTTGTAAGCAAATAGTCGTATAAATACCTATATGGAATATGATCTGAGAGGATATGGTCAGATACATTGTGGAAGAATTACCTGTAGGATTACAGAAAAAAAATTATTTGCGTACATGTACTTAAGTATTCAGCGGGCTACAAAGATGTAAAATTGTAAAAACAAATAGATATACTACCAAAATTTTTATGATTATTTGATTTATTTATTACGGAAATGTGCTAATATAAAGAATATACACGGTATAAGCACAATTTAGAAACTTAAATCCTTTTGACCAATACACGTTTAAAGAATGGTAAAATTCTATGCAAATATCGACAACAGTTAAGATATTTTGACATTAAATGCTAATTTTCTAGTAAGGAGAGATGTATTTTACCGTCCTCTGTATGTCGAAACATAGAATAACTGAATTTTAAATCCGCACATTGTGTCATTTGGCTGTCTTTTGCATACATATTCACGCGATGTATGCGAGTACATAGAATAAATCCACTGCGGCAAAATTTATTTGTGTTGGCCGCTTCTTCCGTATACCACACCTTCAAGGGCAAACTATATTGGCGACGTTTGGTGGTTTAATACTAGCTAGGTGCACATTAGTATGTACGAACGATAACTTCGATTACCTCGTGTTCCCACCAAGGATGCCAACCGAAGAATCAGTAACACCCTAGCATTAATAATGAGCTAAGCGAAATAAGCCGCATTACCTGTTGAATCAATGGATACGGTAAATTCCAGCATGCATTCTTAAGAAGCACGAC
This sequence comes from Dynastes maya, assembly GCA_029619315.2. NCBI lineage: Eukaryota > Metazoa > Arthropoda > Insecta > Coleoptera > Scarabaeidae > Dynastes > Dynastes maya. The sequence continues at coordinate 45,499,938 of JAROYE020000001.1, forward strand.
TTTATTGGCGTCATCAGGAATGATTACTTCATTAACTTGTTTCCATTATATTTGAAATTTTAAATTATTAATGGAAACCCGCAATCTCCCTTTTACTTATTCCATACTTTACAAAGCTTTTCGTCCTTCTCCTCATTTGTAATTCCAAATACATATTACGCCATTCTTAAATTACATACAAAGCAATGCACATATCTATGTGTAACTTTATAATAACTGCTCATGCACATAAAAGCTACGAGCCCCAACAACTATACATATATTGGGACAAAATAAAATATGTACATGTGTAGTTCGGGTATTTGACGGTTTATTTTTTTTACTTATTTTGTATTAATTATAATAATGGTGAATAGGCAATGGTTTAAATGTCAATTAATCATAAAACATACTTATTATTTTTGAATAACAAACCTTATAACATGTAAAAGTAACGAAAATGTGTGACAACTAAATATTGGGACAGTATCAAGTAACTGTCAAAAATGAAACAAAATAAGACAAGTGAGCTGTAAAATCAACGCAGAATGAAACGTTAGATTAATCGGCAGTTGCTTTCTTATTGAATTGCGTGCATCGCTGCAGAATCGTTTATTGAACAAAATGATGCCTGGTATCTCTGCAAATTCAAAAATTCATGAGTTAATGCTTAAAAATTATTGCCAAAATAATACAATACGTGAAGTGGCGGATGAACTTGATATTTCTGAAACTACAGTGTAGAATGTAATTAAGCATTATGGAGAAACTGCAGATATCCTCAATAAAAGAAGCAAAAGTCTGGGTCGTCCAAAATTAGTTTCTAAAGGGATGAAAGAATATTAGTAGAACTATATAAAAAAGGGCCGAAGAAATATTCTAAGGCAAATTACGGCTAAATGGAATCACGAAACTAAACTAAATCTGTCAAAGTAATGCTGTTCCTAGTGGATTCATAAGTGGATTAAAGTTTTATAAGGTTGAATTACAAGTAACAATTTAAAAAAGTATTAAAGAAAAATGTTTTCTTATAGGCAAAGGAAAAGCCACTGTTGACGGAAAAACAGAAGAAAGCTAGGCTCACAGGGGCAAAATTTAAATTATCTTGGTCGGTGTGGCGTGTGTTGGTGATTACCGCAAAACATGAGGCTTTCCATAAGGATTGCCTAAAGCCTAAACATACTGTAAAATTTCCTAAGGAGTAATGATTTGGGGCTGCATGATAGCTTCTGGATTAGGATGCTTTGAATTTATTGATCGTACCGTGAATAATAATAATAGTTTATTACATGCCCAACAGATATTACATTCAAAACGGACAATAACATAAAAAGATAATACGTGCGAACATACACTAACAAAAGAAAATATATATAAACGAAAATATATCAAAATAAATTTAGAAAATCAAAAGAAAATTAAACATTATTGAGAATAAGATTATTAATATAAATCGAGGCCAAGTTGATTAAAGTTTCTTGCAGTGTGGACTAAAGGTGCACGCCACAGTACGTTCGTCCGCGCAGTGGGAATGCGAAGTAATTGGTTGGATCTTGTTTCCAGACGTGGCACGAGAATATAAACTCTAGAGAGTAGATCAGGAGAGTCGATTTGGTTGGTGATAATATTCTTCATAAACGTACCACTAATTTTTCTTCTTCTATCGGCAAGTGTAACTATGCCATGCCTCTCAATCAACTCACTGTAAGGAATTCCACGGACAGGATAGCGACCATCGATCTTATAAGATAGATATTTCAAGAATTTACACTGAATTTGTTCGAAAGCATTTATGTGAATATCATAAAAAGGGTACCAAGCAACGGATGCGTATTCAAGCTTAGAGACAACGTAAGCATAGAAAAGGGTCTTGATGGCATCAAGGTTGGTCAAATCCTTACAGGTGCGAAAAATAAATCCTAATGGTTTAGAGGCCGCTGACGTAACCGCCAAGACATGGCTGGAAAAAGTGAATTTCTCATCATATATTACACCTAAGTCTTTAATAGAAGACTGGCGAGCAATATTAGTATTGTTGATGCGATATTGAGAATCGATTATATGTATCTTTTTTGTGAAAGATAAGAAGAAACATTTATCAATGTTTAGTTTAAGGTTATTACCTAAGCACCAGGAATAAACTTTGTCGAAATTACTTTGCAAAAGGATAATGTCATTGGGTACCTTAATGGTATGGTAAATCTTAATATCATCGGCGTAGGCTAATACGATGATGGATTTGAGAGGGTGGTACCCCAGAGGTTGAGTAAAAAAATCGGGACTTAAAGCCATTAAAATAAACATAATTAATTCTGCGCAGAAGATATGATCGAATTGATTCCAGAAAGTCTTTACCGATGCCGAAAAAACTCAGTTTTTCCAACAAAATACAATGGTCTATGGGGTCGAACGCACGTGAAAGATCGGTATAGACAACAACCAATTGGCCACCCCCCATCGACAGTTTCAGCTATGATTTGTGAAATTTACGCAAAGTTGGTTGCAGTAAATCTGTGCGACATAAATCCATGCTGAGATGTAGAAAGGCGGGATCTCGTGCTATAGGAGATGCGCTTATAGCTTAGCAACAGGTCTGTAATTGTTGATGTTGGAATTATGAATGTTGCGAAATATCAACGAATACTGCAAAACAGGTTGCTAGCAAGTATCGCGAAGTCAAGTGTTGGTGAAAATTACATTTTTCAGCATGGAGCAGCCTGTCCTACGGCCAAAACCACAAAAAAGTAGCAAAAAAGTTTGTCGACCACAACGTAATTGTTCTTTCTTGGCCTTTCAACAGTACTGACCTTAATATCATTAAAACAGTGTGGCATAACATGAAACAAACATTGAGAAACAACCCACAACGGACATTATCAGAACTTAGTGCCAAAATGGAATGGATTTGCTCTTGAAAAGTGCAGATCCCTAGTTAATTCAATGCTCAACCGAATTCGAGCATAAAATATAAGGACGATGTTAGTCCATTTTAAAAATAAAAATTCCTGCCATGTCCCAATATTTAGTTGCCACACAAAATGAACATTTTTATTGTTAATTAGAGATAATAGAATAAGTATTTTTGTTTTTTGTGTTGCTGATTGACCCCAATTTTTGTTAATTATTTAATTACATCGTATTAAATTAAAAAAATATATTAGAAACAAAATAAACTGTCAAACACCGGAATTGTATATGTATTTTATTTTGTCCCAATATATAGTTGTTAGGGCTGGTATTGCATCACTGTTTTCACTTAAATAAATGTGTATTACATATCTCCTACATTTTTACAGGACTGTTCGTTTTTGCACCGATTTTCTTGACAATATTTGCTTTAGATCTTTACTTTTATTTGCTAATATATTTTTCAATAATTACGCACAATAAACGACTGCCATGGCCTTTTTAACTAACTTATTCTTATTTCTATTAAAAGTCAATGTTATTCGTAATATATTGTGATGTTACAAATAACGATTAAAAGATTTGAATAGGGAGATAATTAATTCCACGTTTATTTTAAAGTTTTTTACTTACAAAAATGAGATTTATCTGTAAAAATTACTTACAGTTAATGTTGTGATGGGTGCTTGATTGATGTAATACTCTTGATAATTGTTCGTGGTTGTTTACACTTTACTTTTACAGCTTTTCAATACATTTGAATTAATAATTTCGGCGAGATTTGATTTTTATAATACAATTTTCTAAATACATCAGTCAAAAGATGTTTGTTTTCGTCAGAACATTTATGTTGCTAACTTCTGTTTTTTTTGTCGTCCCTGGCATTGCCAATCTAACGACTTTTACGATATTTAATTTTGATATTTTGAAGATCGAACTTGATGTCGCAGGTGACGTAGGGGATTTTGACGGTTATTTCCAAATACAGTGTGTTTATTGTATGTGTGCGTGTCATTTTTACAAATAATGTTTTCAAAATATAAATAACTTAAAATAACCTGGAATTTTGATTATCCTCTGTAACATATCATTAACTGAGTTTTTTTTTTAAGAATAAAAGATTAATAATAGAAATAATCAAATGTCAGAACTCGAATATTAATCGAAAATAATTCAAGTTCCGCATAAAACTCTATTAAAATCTAATATCAGCGAATTTTGATATAATATTGATTAGAATGAATTTAGTAACTTATAAACATACGCATTTCACGTTGTAACATCCCACTACAATACATTTTTTAGAGAACTGTTATTGTATTTACAAGCAGTGGCCAGAAAAACGGCGAGTGTTTTCACAGTTCGGCGATTCTATTGCAATAAGTTAGGCAATTCTATGAGAATCCAAGAACTTCACCAAAACACCAATCAAGGAAAATAGTGACATTGATAAACATGAAAGACAGGCAAATAAAAAAGAAGAAAAATGCGACAGGTTTATAGAGGCTCGATATTAGGTTACAATTGACAGAAAATTAATTGCAGCAAAGTACTTTGAGCCCTTCTAACAACTTAGACGTATAGGTATATCTTCTTACACTCGACTAATTAACCTAATTTTTTCTTTCAAGGCAAGAATGTTGGCATTAAATTGTTATCCAAAGTTGTTACATTAAATTGTTATCCGAAGAAATATGATTTCAACATGAAGTATACCAGATAATATTGTGACAACAGGATAGCTGAAGAGCAGTCTAAAATTCAATATGTTGCCTGTTACTCAGATTATACGAATAAAATTCTTCTGAATGCTAATCATATATCTGGGCACTGGCTGTTTACCGAACCTGTACACAGCCGGCTAAGTATAGGTAAGCAATTGTTAAAAGTTAGCAATTGTTATGCTATACAATCGAAAAGCAATTTGCATTCGCTAAAAAGACAAGCGTACGTGCTTCATAGAATAGACAAAAAACAGAATATACCGAAGTAGTAAAGCAGAATACAAACAATGAATATTCAATAAATAGGAGTCTAGATTATATCGCGGTGATAAATTAACAATATGTCTTGAGCTGCAGTTTCACATACAAAATTCGGTAGCGTATCGTACGCTTAAGTGGTTCTCGTCAATATGAGGGTCCGGAATAATAATAAGGCGCAGCTACTTTCATGGATATGGCGAGCTGACCTTAATTTTAAGTCAGTGCCTAGACAAACAAAGACGATTATGGAGAGCCTAGGTGTCTTAAGCAGGTGGCGGTCTCGATTAAAGGCAAACAATAAGCAAAAGGAATTTAGTTAGAATATTTCAAGATTTAATTTATTGTTGAAACATCATACTAGCGATTACGTCAGTTTATCTAAGTAACACATTTATCCTTTAAAGAACTGAGTTCTTATTTAAATCGATATAAATAAGAGAGGTATACACCGTGTAATTACGGGCAAGACATTAAAAAACTCCATCACGTATGGGTTTTTCATAATCAGCTAATTTAGTAATAACTTTGTTTGTATGATCACTAAAGAATGTGATAGTTACTACTGCTGAATGAATGGGAAAGACGACTCACATAAAAAGCTGTTCATAGAAGGAAAAATACCAAAAAGCTTCAAAGGTCACCGAAAAACGAAAGTACTATAAATTTATTGTAAATTTTAAATGCGTCGTGATCTATACGTAAGTAGATTTTAGTTGTAATCTATTTGTTGATATTAATGAAACCTTATTTAACGTCATTTTTAGAATGCCAATACCGTAGAATTGATAAAATTACTTAAATTGATATTGATAATATCGATTTTTCAGATTTATTGTGGTTTCTCAGTTACTAGACCATTTACGTTAACTTTGTGAGTGTTAATACGCTTTTTGAGCATGCAATATCCTGTTCGCAAGCCTACTATTGTTTTAACTTACTTTCTGTCGCTGCCTAGTAGGCCTGCTGTGAATTTCGCACTCCATCCAATCAGAAATTTCTTGGTCTGCCTTTGACTTGAAATATTTTTTGTACCAGTTTCGGGATTTCTTTCTGTTTTTATTTAGTAGCTGGTTTAATTTCGCTGTATACCATGCCTGAAGAGTATTTCGGATTTTTGTTCGCAGTCGACGAGCCATTCGGGCTAGTCTGCTAACGTTCCCCCGGTGGGCGCCATGGTTCCCGCACCAAAGTAACTTTAGTCCGGTTATCCAGTCTAGTTAGCGCGTTCATCGAGTCCCACACTAGTTTCGACTTTTCTTGTGCGGAGTCCAGTGCTTAACACTGCTTGACAGTCTGAATAGACACTAACGGATAGATAATTAACCTCTTGCTTCTCTATTTATTCAATGCACTCCAGGAATTCTACAGTGATAAAAAAGAGCAGGAAAAGTATTCCTAATTACTAGAAATACGTCAAAAAACGTCAAGCATCTGACAGCCACGACATGGTGTGACATGGTCATGATCGGTCATGGCGATCCTCCGGTCCGAGGACATCGGATGAAGATAGGTGCGACCACAGCTCACGCTGCCAATCTGTATACATATGTTGTACATACATCCTAGTAACAGTGAATGTGCCGCTTATTTATGTTTCATTAAATTTAATATCTTATTGTTAATATAAAGATGGATGTATAATGCACGACTTTTGTACATTTCAATATGGATATATTTCGCAGTTGAAATATACCGAAAAGTTGAGGTGAAAAGTGTTTTCGAATTTTAACTGTAAAAAGAAATATAAGTGGCAAAACTTGTCCTATTGCACGATTCTATAAAAGCAAATTATGAAGGTAATAACGAAAGAAGAATAATTCGGCATACAAGTTATTTCAAAATAATGTGAGTATCTGTAATAAAACCGCATTTTATAATATAATGTTGACACGTTCAGAGCTCTTTTCTCTTTTATTAGGTGCAATGCCTTATTTCTACACTTTGCATACTTTCAATAGTATTTCTATATTTTTTATGAAGAAATTGCAACCTTTTGGTTAAGGTCTCGCGGTGTACACTTGTAACTAGAGTTGCAACTCTCGGCGGCGCGACAGGATCGGATCCGTTGTTGTGCGTAGATATATATACGTGGTATGTATATATCCAACATGCATCTCCGATCGGCGGTCGATGTTAATATTCGCTTCGCCCAATCGGCTATTTGTTTATCGGTACGTTCTACAGCTTGCTAGTATGCGTGAAAACGTGTAATACGTGTACACGAACTAGTGCGAACCTCTTCGCATAGGAACTGCACATGTATCTCAGGTGCGAAATATACCTGTATTGTTAAATTCACGTGAAAGTTCGACCTAAGCGAACGTTTTGTGTTGATTTGTGCCGTAAAATGTTTATTCTGTGCTCATCCTATTTTCGAAATATTCGCGATTGAAATGTGGGAGCCAACTTGATGCTTCACTTTTTAAAAATTTTACAACACTGTCATTTTGTGCTGCATCAATTTTTCAATTCTTGAATATTTGACAATGGCAACATTTTGTGCTAATTTGTGCCGCAAAAATTTCCTTTTATGCTCGTACGTTTTCGAGATATTTGAGAATGAGGGTTGGTGCGGACACTAATTCAATAGCCATGCACCAATTTTTTAGTTTTTGAATATTTGAAAATGTTTATGCACGTTTTGTACTGACTTGTGCCGTAAAAATTTCGTTTTGTGCTCGTCCCGTTTTTGAGGCAATCGAGATTGAACGTTGGTGGGACCTGATATTTAGCTATTAGTACGTGCAATAATCATTTACAGGTATTTCAAAAACTCACAATTTCAAAATTTCCGTACAGAAAAAGAGTCGTTGCAAAGAACATTACGTCTTAATATACTGATGGTTTGGTGTCTTATCAGTAGACAGAACTTCAAATGCGACATTGATTTGCACAGAAATAGCAATAAAGTGTGTATATGAACTTTTGATTTAAAAAATTTCTAATGGATCGGATGATTTTATATGTATGTACTATACCAATAAGTTTACCGCACTGTCACAACGATTGGGCAGCAAGAATTCCTTATCTAGTTATCAATAATGCTGTTTAACATCTAAGCAGAGCTTATTTGAAGAAATTATACGGTTTGCTAAAAAGAAAAGTTAATTATTAGGTAGTTCAAATTGGCGCTGGCCCTTTTCTATTGAATTAAAAATCACCCAAAATATTACAATTTACTTAAACTTTAAATTGTATACAAAATAATATGTGGTTGTAGAGTGGTATTTTCCTTAATATCCAAGTAGAAATTTGTTAAAATCGTAAAACAATTTAAGTTGGTAGTTTTGACGGTAAAAGTAACATCACGCCAAGAAATTAGCGAATACGTCCTTTATTATTGGAACTACCAACTTAGATTGTTAGTGAAGTTTAGGCATTTCTACTGGGGTATCCTCCTTTTTTAGAATTCAGATCATCGAATATCTCGGAAACAAGACGAGCACAAAACGAAATTTTTACAACACAAAATGTTGCAATCATCAAATTTTTAAAAACCGAAAAATTGTTGCGGTGGTTGTCGAATAAATGTCCGCAACAACCTTAATTCACAGACATTTCGAAAGCGGTACGAGCACAATTTTCATGGCATAAATCAGCACAAAACGAGTCTAAAATCAAATTTTCAAAAACCTAAGAATTGTGCGGTGACTATTAAATAAGGGTCCGCACCAACACTTGTTCTCAAACATCTCGAACACTGTATGACCACAAAACGAAACTGTTACCGCACAAATCAACGCAAAACGATCACAAACCGTTGCCATTATCAAATTTTCAAAAATTGAAAAAATTATGCGGTAGCTGCTAAGTCAATGTCTGCAGCAACCCCGTACATGTTGTTTCTCGATTATCTCGAAAAGGACATGAGCACAAAATAACATTTTTACGGCACAAATTAGCACAAAACGCACATAAAATGATGGCGTGGTCAAATTTGTAAAAGTGCGGGGGTAGCGTCAAATTGGCCTCCACTTTTCAATCTCAAATATCTAGAAAACAGAATGAACACAAAAAAATGTTTTACGGCACAAGTCAGTGCAAAACGTGGACGTTTTCAAATCTTATAAAGTTGAAAATGCGTGAGCCCCCTTGACGAACCTTAATATTCTCTATAGTTAATAACCCAGGGGCTTGAATTTCGACAAGAAAGGAAGAAGTATCACAAAACATTATAGTTGAATATATAAACATTATTGGTGAGAAGATCAAAGGAAATAAAGAGCAGAAGGTACGAACAATATCACACAAGCAAATGTGTGAAATTCACAATTTTCCAGTGTATGCGATCGGTATTACTTTTCAATTATTATTATATTGCTTGTATAATATTGTTTGAATACGGACCTGATTATGTTAGCTCTTGTGTAAAGCTGTTCGTGTACAACATACGACTTTTCCCATTTATCGCCGTATTTTATATCTTCCATTCTGATAACGTACACACCAACACATCCACAAATAGTCGTATACATACATATGCACACACCTGTTTTTAAAGTACCGTTGCTTAAAATGTTTTGGAGCTTCTCTCCTTCTATCCACGTAGATAAGAAACTTTGTAAAGTAATAATTGTCAAAATGGAAATACAGTTATTATACTTACTGCGCCGATGTTGACGATGGTATTTTATGGCTAGAGTGGAACGCGCTGTTTTCCTAATAGTGAAATATGTGACTCTTCTCTATGACCTACTAGAGCGTATGTGTGTGGATTTTTATCGGTTCTGTAATTTGGTTCTGGTTGTAAGCTATGCTATAAATTTCTGTGCGATGAAGAAAGAGTAACAAAAAAAGATGCGACGATGAATTAACTGTTTGTCCGTTAATTAATCGTAAATAAGAGACGGATTCTTTTAAAATAGTTATTGAGACATCTATGAGAAAGTGTTGATTTATACACGTTTTCAAATTCTAACGGTACAATATATTTGAGGTATTTTATAAATCCTGAGAAATCATTGGTTGACTTTTAAATTAATTATTGAAACTTCCAACTAGTGACAGAGGCTATTGGACGTTAGTTTCTCTTTTCGCAACCGATGCTCATAGCCATAAACAACCAACAAACTGATAATGTTGGTAAGTAACCACTGAAGGATTATAATGAACGGTTGGATTAGGTATAATCTGAAGATTCACCATGTAACAACAGTGTTTAAAAACAGCCTTAAAGATAATCTTATATGTTATATTCTATCTAATGTCTTTTTGCATATGATCTTGATATATGCATATGAAAATATCGATTTACATCTCGCCTACAATGTTTTCCTTAACTTTTTACAAATCTATAAACAGATTGATGCATATCAAGTCAGTAAAATCTATTCTTAATGCCTGAGAGGCTTCAAGCCTATACACTGAGAAAATGATTAGTGGCCCTAATTAATTATTTAGTAACTGCAAGTAAAAAGATTAATAAAATTGGGAACAGATGAAAAGAATTACTAATAGCAGTTACTGCAGATGAATCATTCTAGTAAGATAAATAAACGAGTTAACTAAAAGCAAGCAAACTGTTCACTTAAACTAACTAAACTGTTCAATAAAACCCTTATCACAATACTTCACTCGCACTGGACGCACGTTTCAATGGCCAAGCTATCATCATCAGCAGTAAAGCAGAATTAACAGACTAAGCGAAAAACTAACCTAATAAAGTAATTTTAAATTATGCAAATCAAAGTTTTTTACGCAATTTTAAAACAAACAATTTAAAATAATGCAACTTCAAAATATGCAAATCCTAAATTACACAAAATTTAAAGTTACGGATAACTAACTTAAATTATACATTTAGGGGTCCTAAATCCGGATTCATTAAGTTATGCTTGCGTCTGTAAATATCCATGTCTTCATAACAATTTAATTGAACAATGCTGTTTACGTTCTTAACTAACTTTATGTTATCAACATTATGACTATTTTCCAGTATATGTAGGGCAACAATAGATTTACCAGATCTTCTAAATTTGAGATGAGCCAAATGCTCTTTGTATCTAACTCTGATTAATCTTTTTGTCTGTCCAATATACACTTGATCGTAGATTATTGTTTGAAGAAAAAACAATTTTGCGGTCAACTTTAGAAAAGATTTTTTGAAGACCTTTCGTGTAACTTGGATAAAAGGGTAATTTAACATATTTTTTAATACCGCTGTCCATACGTTCAAGTGTTCTTATATTTCTAATACTTAGTCTATTCTTATGTTTCATAATACTATTATAAACTACATCTTCAGAGAATCCGTCAAAGTTAGCAATTTTGGTGATAATTTCTTTGGCAAGACTTTGTATAAAACTTTGTATTTCCATGGAAGTAGATATTAGTATGTATAAACAAATGTAATATGTCTAAGATTGGTGTAAAAGATCGGAATTAACTGATTTTATAAGATTCTTTTCAGAATGTTCTGAAGTAAAGTTTGTTCTTTTAGATGTCAGTACATCTTTAAATACAGAAAAAGACCTTTCTACATTACAATTAGTGAGCGAAGCAGTGTTCAAATAAGGTATAACATTTCCAAACTTCGAAATTGCATCCGATGTTACATTCTTCATACAATTGATACAACATATTTAACGGGATGATTAATTTTGGTAAGAGAAACGTTTACTGCTAGAATACTTCAGTCTGGACGAGACTAGTCTCGGTCTCGTCTCGATTTTCGAGACCGAGACGGAGACGAGACCACAATTATATGATCGAGACTGTTAAAGCATATACATGTTGTATTTGAATTTGCCGCGAAAGATAAGTAGTACGATACAAACAAAAGGAAAACAGTACAAAAACTAGGTGCAACACGTGTGCATTTTTGGACAATAAAAACCTACAACAAATAATACAAAAAAGAGTCTTCTACAACTATACGTTTGGTCCTTCGAGCCGGATGGCATTGTGCAGCTTGGTAAATAGTCAACAGACCCTGTGATCCATCTGTCCAAGCAAGTTTTCCCTTCTATTCAATTTGGGATATCTACAAACAAAATTTAAGGTTATTTTTATTTACGTGTTTATCGTTATCGAACTTTCTTTAACATATCTCTAACCCTCTAACCCTAAACGTACAGCTGTCAAAGGTCAAACGACACTATTTGAAAAATATTTAAACGGGCTAATCAAAAGATTAATGACGGTAGCCATTAAGTGATTTTAGTTACGGAAGCTCAGTTTCCAATCTCAAGATTTGAGGAGTTATTAGCACAATTTGATAATTTACAGAGTGAATTGAGTCATTGCATGACAATTGTGAACTTCAACTATCAGAACGAGAACATCTTGACAACTCATATTGCAAACGTTTGTCCAAAGCTAAAATTTTAATAGAACAACATACATCCAATGCAAATGACGACAATGTTAGGGTTAATTTTAACTTTACAAATCCACATGAACCGCCTCATAAGTTAAACAATAACATTACCGCAAATAACGTTGCCAACTAGAGTTCCGCGACACCTTCGAATCGTTAATGCACAAAAACAAATCAATTAGTCCCATATTATTTGCGAGCTTCCTTGTCTTCGGGGCCAGCACAAATCATACGTTCAATCGAATTTAGAGGCGATAATCACAATTTAGCATGGAATTTGATATGTGAAAGATGCAATAACACAAAATTACTAATTCATAATCATTTAAAATCGATTTTCAATTTAAATAACATAACCAAAGGATTATCCTCCGATATTCACAGATTGCTAGATGGCGTATCAAAACATGTCCGGTCATTACAGTTATTAGGTCAACCAACTGAAAATTGGAATACGTTATTAATGTACATAATTACAGAAAAATTAGACAAAAAGACGTTACGAAATTGGGAGGAATTTAAATCAGTGGACTGTCCAACTATGGTCGATTTCAAAACTTTTTTAGAGGGAAAGACAAACCTATCGTTCGATTTATAGTTGTCAGGAATTTCACGTGTAGAACTTGTTAAAAAGCTAAACCTTTGCCACAATTGTCTAAAACGAGGCCATTATAATAAAAAAAAATGTTCGAGTAAATATAATACCATCCTACATTTCGAAAACAAATCAAAACAACATTAAACCGAAAGCAGTGAAAACAAGATATCTGCATTATCATCTTGGAACAGCATTTACATACAAGTTCTTTTATCACCTGTCTGCTTAGATTAAAGGACAATAAAGGAAAATTTCATCCGTGTCGTGGTATACTAGACTCAGCGTCTCAATCAGGAGCCGAGTTATTTTGGAGGCTTCTATGTGTAGGTTAAATTCGGCTAAAGAATTCAAATATAATGTTGCAAAAAACACAACGTGGTAGAATAGTCACAGGAAGTTTAAACCATAAACAATCTTCAACAATATGTAACTTTAGTAAAATTACAGAAAATTTAAGACTAGGTACATTTTGGGAAACTAAAAATATTACAATGAAGGGTTGTTTAACAATTGAAGACAGAGAGTGCGAAGCTTGTTTCGTACGAACTACGTAGCGCGATGAAAACGGTATATTCGTCGTATCTATTCCTTTAAAGGAATCAACAGATCAGTTAGGTGAATCAAGAGAACTGACTATCAAGCGTCTTCTCAAATTGGAGCAAAACCCATAGGATATAAGAAATTTATGCGAGAATACGAATCATTGGATCACATGCGAAAACTTGATGCAGTGTAGATGATTATCAACAACATTATTACATGCCACATCATGGTGTTCTAAAGGAGAGCTTGACAACTAATGTAAGAGTCGTTTTTGATGCGTCTGCAGCAACTACAAGCGGACGCAGCTTGAATGATATTCAAATGGTAGGGCCGCCTATTCAAGGTGATCTATTTGCTATTTTACTTCGTTTTCGTCAGTATCAGTGTGTGGTTTCTGCAGACATACCAAAAATGTATAGACAAATTCTGGTGAATTCGCAGCACTACAAAGAATTGTATGGAGGCCAAGTCCGTTCCAAAATATTGAAACATATGAAATGAATACTGTTACTTATGGAACGGCATCAGCACCTTTCTTGGCAGTTCGATACTTAAAGGAAGCAGCATTACAAAACCACAACGAGTTACCGTCAGCATGTAAACGAATAATGCACGATTTCTATGTAGACGATCTTTTGACAGGGTTTGATTCCAAGTTTGAGGCAATGACTACTTGTGCTAATATCTATAAGATATTGTTAGTTATGGATTTAAATTAAAAAAATTGATGAGCAACGCTCCAGAAATACTAAGCAAGTTACTTCACTCGGATGACCCGTTAAACGTATTAACACTAGGAGAACATGTACTGTATCGAAGATAAACTAGGCTATGAGTTGAAAAACATTCCAGACACTGTAAAGTTAACAAAGTGTAACATCCTAGCTATAATTTCACGAATCTTTGACCTCTTGGGGTTATTAAGTCCGGTTATCATAACTGCAAAGGATCTTTTCCAAATATTACGGCAATTAAAATTATCTTGGGATGAATCTGTTCCCATTATAATCTTCACGCAATGGAGAGAGCTAAGAACAAATCTAAATGCAACTAGAGAAATTAAAATTCCCAGAAAGGTCATATCCAACAACTATGAGTCTATTGAACTACATGGGTTTTCAGATGCTTCCGAAACGGCGTATGGTTGTTGTATGTACATAAGAACAATTTACGAAAACAATATAGAATCTCATTTGCTTTGTGCAAAAGATAAGGTCGCATCTCTAAAGAAATCAACGATTCCAAGATTAAAGTTGCTTGGTGCATTATTGCTCGCACAATTGTCAAAATGGGTTAGACAATCGATGAATTTAAAGCTCGACAAAATTTATCTTTGGTGTGATTCCAAAATTGTTTTAGCCTGGATTAGAACAGAACCTAGTTCATTAAAAATATTTGTTGGAAATCGTGTAAACGAAATACAAGGATTGACACAAAAGCAAAACTGGAATTACGTACAAAACAAGGATAACCCGGCAGATATTATTTCACGCGGCATGAATGCTACTAAACTAAAAACTACCAATCCTTGGTGGCATGGCTCACCTTGGTTAGTTGATGATTCCTGTTGGCCATTAGGAGAGACAAATATTGAACATAGCATACTACCTGAAACTCTTTTGAAAAGAGATGTGTTAGTTACAGTTAGTAACGAAGGTATGAAGTTATTTGCAAAGTTTTCACAATTATTAAAATTAGCGCGAGTTGTAGCATATTTTTTAAGATTTGCAAATAATTCTAAAGATAAGACATTGCGAATCACTGGACATATTACTTTAAATGAAATAAACAATGCACACACTCGTTTAATAAAGCTAGCTCAAACAGACTAATTTGGTGATTTGATGAAGGTACTAAAAACGAATAAGCAGTTACAAGGTCTAAATCCATTTGTGGACAATTCGGGCATTTTGAGAGTAGACGGTCAACTACTCGGTCGATTACTCAGAATATGACTACGACAAAAAACATACGATACTTTTGCGTTCCAATTATCCATTTACTAAATTACTATCTGAAAGCGAACATAGTCATCTCATGCATGCAGGGCCACAACATGTGCTAGCATCAATTCGCGAAGTGTATTGGCCGATTTCTGGACGTAGTCTTGCAAAACGTACCGTTCACAACTGTGTGCATTGCCTCAAAGTCACTCCAAAGTCAATTAACCCGCTCACGGGAAAATTACCGACGTCGCGCATTACTATGCAATTACCTTTCCAAATTTCTGGAATAGATTACTCTGGACCTTTTTTATTAAGAATTCCAATGCATACTTATGCCTCTTTGTATGTTTTGTCACTAAAGTAGTACACTTAGAATTATAGATATCTATTTCGATAACGGAAAGAATTTTGTCGGTACTGAAATAAAACGATTTTCAAAATTTCTGGTGGATAACAAGTTATCATTTTGGTGGTATCTGGGAGGCCGGGATTAAATCGACACATTTAAAGAAAGTTGTAAGTAACGCATCGTTAACCTATGAAGGTTTCTGTACTGTACTTACCCAAATTGAAGGAGTTCTTAATTCCCGTTAGTTTCCCGTAAGTTTTAAGTATGTATACTTATGTATTTATGTAAGGAGTTTTTCAAAAGGCGGGGGGGGGGGGCATGTTAAGTCATATACACGTTGTATTTGAATTCACCGCGAAAGGTAAGTAATACGATAGAAAGAAAAGGAAAACTGCAACACGTGTGTATTTTTTGACAAAAACCTACAACAAACAATACAAAAAAAGTGTATCCCTACACCTATACAGAGACCGAGACCGAGACCGAGACTTTCTCATGCCAGAGACCACCCCTAGTCTCGTCTCATCTCGACGAGACCGAAACATACAAGCTAATTTGACGATCAATTAATTTCTGTAAATACGTATTTTAAGAGAAAGGTAAAAGTAATTTTGCTCATTAAGTCAAACGTTAATTGAGGCAGAAATAGAAATAATTATCAATTTAATCTTGAAACTGTTCGATAATTGCCAAATAAGGCCGCAAATATATATAAATGAGACAGTTATTTTTATAAATGATCTTTTTCCTATTTCTGTTTTAATTAAATAGAGTCGATACATATATTACATAAACATTTCGATTCAACGACACTTTACTTACGTGGTCTTGGTTACCGCTGGTCTCCAGTTCTCTTTCGACAACTTTTTAAGTGTAATTGAGGAAAGTAATAAGAGTAATACCAATAAGGCTTGCGTTGAAGTATCTGCAACAGAATTGTTATTAAGTACCCTATTTGTTATTTTTAAATACTAACATGTTGGCAGGACATATTCTTATCTCACCGATAAATGCCATCGTCCATATCCGTACTCCAGTTGCCTTTATTAAAATCGTCAAATTTATTTTTTCCCTGCTGTGCTGCCTCCTATTATTGCTTGGCGAAGGTATCATAAGTTATGATAGTTTCGGCTGTGTTATAAACTGCATATTTTCTGAGGCTGCTTCGCTGGTTCTAACTAAAAATAATACGAAAGAACCCATTAATAGCACAAAAAGTTCTAAGAAAAGCCAATATGCAAGCTCCATTGTTCCAATAGGTTCCGTATCATTTTGATAACTCGGCCGCAACTGTGATTTGCAAATGATAAGGCCACAATGGCGAAATGGCACCATTAAACAAGACAAAATGGAAACGGTGATGGTAGAGTTCCGAATGTGTATTCGGTTATGAATATTCTGCGAACGAATTCATTACGAATTGGCGCTAATGAGTCACGTGAAATGGGAAAATCGTCTTTACGGAGTTCTACGAGAGATCAAGGAAATCGATTAGTTTCAAGTAGCTGAGTTCGCTACCTCAAATGAACTATTTACTTGCGCTTAGTATTCTTTCATTCGTAGTTATGTTGTTTAGTAATACCAGCAAATTAATGTACTTAGCACAGCAAAACGTCTACAGCAAATTGTTTACTTGTGGGTATTTCACGGGTTTAATATCTACAAGTTAATGCATAGTTATGGTTAATAAGCTTATAGCTTAACTGGATGATTTTTCTTAGTAATCCATAGCATATTATTACCTGTATCAAATTGTAAAAAATTGTTGTTGTAAGAATCTCCCGGTTGCGAAATACATCTCGCACTTCTAAGGCACAATCAACCAAACCTACAGAAATTTTGCCGAGTTCAGAGGTGGCAACCTAAGATCGAAATTGAATCGTTAGGATCAAAAGGTGAATATGCTAACTATTCGACCACCCACTCTGCCTAGCAAAGATACTTTTTTGTTGATGCTCATTCATATTCATATTGATTTTGTTGATATTATATGATTTTGTTGACATATAGCGATCTAAAACTTGAACAATGTAACGAGGATATTATCCAGTTTTTATGGAGAACACCTTACGCCGGCCATTTAGACAAAATCAATTAAAACCATAGCTGTAAGATGCGCTATATTTTAGTGTTAACATTAACATTATTTCAACGATCTCAAAATTCTCTAGACTTTCTCTTTGTGTTTAGATTAGATTTAATATCGAAGTGGTTCTTGACCTATTCGACTGCGATCTTTTCAGATCTATTGTGGTTCCTCTATCATTAGATCAATTACACTAGCTTTGCCTTTTTCACCAGACCTAGCAGCCTTGTGGGTGATCCCTCTGCATAGGTTTTGGCATTTGGATATTCCGATTCCACTTCTAAGAGCTGTATTCCTGCTAGTGCTGTAAAATCGCATAGCACGTGGATAGCACTATCTTCTTCCGCCTGGCAGAATCTACATGCTGTTTCCTCTGTCAGGCCTATGTTGCTCATATGCTTCTTGAGCATACAATGTCCTGTTAGCAGGCCTACTATTGTTCTGACAGTCTCTAGTTAGAAGGTCTGCTGTAAATTTAGGACTGTGCCCAATCAGACATTACTTGGCCTGTCTCTGACCTGGGATACTCTTCCACCAGTCATGAGATTTCTCATGTTTCCATTGTTTAGTAGTTGCTTTAACTACCATATATACTATGTCCACCGAATGTTTTGAGTTTCTGTCAGCATTTGACGGGCTTGCTCGGGCTAATTCGTCTGCCTTAACATTCCCTTGATGACCTTCGTGTCCTGGTACCCAGACCAGGGTCACCTTAGATCGGCTGCCCAGCCTATTGAGGGCATTCATGCATTCCCACACTAGTTTCGATTTTACCTGTGTGGAGTCCAGTAATTTTATCACTGCTTGACTGTCTGAATAGATAGCAATAGATTGATAGTTACTTTCTTGCCTATCTACTTCTTCGATACACCTCAGCGCTGCTGCTATTTCAGCGTGAAATACTGTGGCGCTTTGAATTAGACTTAGCGACTTAGTTTTTTTTGGTCTAATCCCGAAAATTCCGGCTCCGACTCCAATTTCCGTCTTTGAGCCGTCTATGTACCAGATAGATTCGGCTTTGAGAGGAGGGCCTTTTTTCCATTCTTCTCTATTTGGTATTACCGTTTTATAATTCTTGTCGAAGCTGTATTTGGAACCAATAGCGCCACTGGGCCCACTTGTTATTGGCCCCGCCATAAGTTCCTTTAACAGTTTTATGATCTGCACCATGCGATCTAATTATGGGAGGTTGACCATTCATTAGCATGTAGCTTGTTAGCCTGGCCTCTCCTTGAATATGTATATGTAGTGGCTCTAGGTTAAGGATGCCCTACAGAGAAGCTGTCGGCGTAGTTCTCATGGCTCCATGGCACACAGACATGCTAGTCTTCGTATGCCGCTTAGCCACCTTGTTACCTCCACCTGCAATGTCTTTGTCCACCATGCCACCGAGCCGTATGTTATCATTGGTCTGATGACTCTCATGTATAACCACAGCATCATTTTTGGGCTTAATCCCCACGTTTTTCCACACAACCTTCTATATCTGCCCAAGGCAATAGTAGATTTGTTGATGGCTTTATTGATATGAGGATTCCATGTAAGTCTTTGATGGAACCATACACCAAGGTATTTCGTTTCTTTGACCAATGGGATTCCCATTCCCCCTAGCATAATTGGCTTTCTTTTTGTGTTTACTATTGGACTATTTTCTGTGGAATTAATTAATAAATAAAACACAATATGAAAATTTAAATCAATCATTTAATTAAACTAAATAGTGAAATCTGCCTAACGCGGTCATCGTTCATTCCATAATCTTTATTCGTACAAGAAGTATGTCCAATTTAGGGGATCATATTACAAACAGTAACTCAGAATGCGTCCATGCAAGTGCAAATTTTTAGAATACACGTTTTATAATAATTTTATATGCGGAAAAGGTACTTCGCATGTATAATTTTACTAAAGAAACTGTCAGTTGTGTTGCAATATATTATCAAAGTCAAATAAAGCTCCCTTAAACAAAGTGTGATAGTTGAAATACATTTTATCTTTCTTCTGTAAAATTTGTTACTACGGCATTTACGACCGTTAGCGTATGGTACGCTTCATTTGTTGTTAATGTCAATGTTTAAACCTTCATTTGAACATTTTTCATCGAAAACATTTTCACAAGACGAGGTATTAATACGCTGCATCACATTTGTTTGCTGCTATATGTATTAACTTAGTACTGAAAGCAATTTATGACTATCAAATGGAATAACGTTTTAAATAACCAATTTATTATTCTTTTTTAATTGTTTGTAAAAATCGAAAAAGGTGGGACAAAAGCATTTAAGTATGTATACCTACCTACGATCAGATTTTAACATGCGTTGGTTTTTCCGCATAATAATAGAACGTGTTTTCCCGTACGTATAGAAAAACGAAATCGTATTGGATCATCAGTTGGTAGCCATGAAGATGGGATAGACCGAGTGACCTTCGGCATGCAGTTTTGTGAATGCCTGCGTGCGTGAGGTTACTTAACATTCAAATCCGATAGTCTGCTGTCCCGGTACTCCCCGCAATGTCACCGAATACGTGATGGACACTCCCTGAATGTTTTACTCGTCGCAAGCCGAGAGACATTGCTACTTTGGCGTTATATATCGACACATCGGAACATAAAAAGTCCGCAGAAAATTTTCTGAATGTAAATGTCTCTATTTCGAAATGCCTGCGCACAAAAATTACCATAGTTCGAACGGATTCGTTTCAATGTTTTCAGGTCGAGTTACACCTTGATCTTAAATTCAAAGAAATACTCAATTGTGACCTAATGTTAATTAAGATAATTATTAGTGATGTTAGCCTCATTGTATGTAACTGCAATTATATTAATTTTAATTAAGATAAGTACGTGCCTTACTTATTTACAACGCCGCTTCATAGAAAATAATCTTATAATTAAATATAATATTATTGAGAGCCTATACTGTAACGAAAAAGGAGATACAAAGAACGTGTATATTTGCTTTATTTCTTTTTCTTATTATTATTTAGTTTCGTAATAGGTTAAAGGAAGAACGCCAATGCAACAATCTATTGCTCTGTAGGCGATTTAATCGTTTTGGTATCGTGTGTATATTCATATATCTTGTTATGTCTATTGTTCTATGTTTGTTATCTTATTGCCAATAAATACGTGTTATTATTATTATTATTTAAATTTTCTTTAATAATTTATTTAAAATGGACGACTTATTAGTGAATGTGAAGTTCCCGGAGCCATTTGCGACGTTTCAAGGTATGTTGTTTATATATTATGTTAAATATTTACTTCGAAAATATCAGCTGTCAGTCTCAAACGTATAGGGTATTCAGAATAGCCACGCGATAGATATGAAATTCCCTCTGGCGGAGAAAAAGTTATTTTTCGAAAACCACAATTTCCCCCCAAGTCGACTGGCCTTGAAGTGTGGGTATTAAATAAAATATATAAGTCCAGATAACGACAAACGTGGAGAAACGGTGAAGTTATTCCTCTTTAGTTCATCCTCCTGTTTTCGTGACTCTTCAAAATTAATGAAAGATTCTCCTACAACAAACAACAGGGCAAATTCAAAGGTATTTCTAACATTATTTCATACATTAGATATGCTCCGTTAAGGTATCTTCGTTTACGTCGGGAAGTTTTTGTATTTTTATGTTCGTCGTGAGAGTTTTCTAGCATAGAGTCGTCTAGTTAAGTCATCCAGTAGCATTACTACATTCGTTCTCTCATGCTACATCTAAAAATAACTTGAATTATCAGAAATTCCTCGTTAGATTATTTGGGTAGATATCATCAAAATTTGTTGTGGAAAAAAAAACAATCGCCATCGCGATTAAAACAAAGGAGAAAAGGGACGCCAATAAATTGATTAGTCCTGGTTAAGCTTTCCTTGAGTTAACTAGTATTTTGACTGCGGTCCCAATTTAAAGTGTAGCATTTAGAAATTAGAGAATAGATTCAAGATAGAAGAAAAGGTTTGAGGTTAGAACAGGCAGATTCCTGTGAATGTCATAAGGAACTTAGGAGTTTATATGACATCTTCTTATAATCAAGTTTAATTTTTTTCAATTTTAACATGCCTTAATTTCCATTTATTGAAATCAATATTCATTAAAAATTGTTGAAAGTGTCAAAGAATACTCCCGAATCGCCCAAAAGCGTTAAAAATGTAATTAATTTACAAAATTCCAATTTTGTTAACAATTTCCCTGAGATAAAACATTTCAATACATATTACATATGATTCTTAATCAATTTTGTTGGTTACGTGGAATACTAGCGTATACCTGATAGATCTATACGAATATAATCAATTTAGGATTTGACCAAAATTTTATTATTAGTGCTTTTATAATGAAAAAGGCATAGTCATGGAAGAATTGGGTTAATTTTATATTGTATTAACCGAGGTATAAAAGCTTTTGTTTTGTATTTGTATACATACAGCTGTGGACCAAATTACGGAAACAGTGTAATTGTAATCTAATCCACATATTCTTGAATAGATATAAACACTGTACAGTCCTTGTCCATAATATTAGGTCCACTTTTAAGGTCCCTCACCGAAACAAATGTGGAAACAAACCTGATCCTGCAAATTTTTCACCAATCTTATCCATGCTATTAAGTTACGTTTATTTATTATATTATTTATTGAAGTCTTTACTTTTTATGCGGCGTATTAAAATTAACATAATCTTAATTTTAAAAAGCAATCAATATAAATACACATATTCGTTATTCCTGTAAAACAAAAGTGCTTTTTACTAAATACCTACAGTTACTTTACGGTATTAAGTGCAACCGATTTTTGAAGAAACTGTTTTGTTACTTAATATGTATGTTTTGACCTCCATCGGTGAATTATCAAAATTTGTAATTTTCCTTGGAATTTCCAACCAAATACTTGAAAAAATGTCGTCCCAAATTTCGTAAGGAATCGAACCTGATGTCTCCCACCTGCCGGACGTGCATATTCCATTATACCACGGGGACCTTGGAACGTTCACTTTTTAATACCTGGTTATAATTTTTATCTGCAAATATATCAATATTTTGACAGACAAGTTTTTATTCTTATATGCCAAGTACACCATTTAATTAATATATTTTGGCTTCCGTCGGCGCATTATAAAGATCTGTAATTTCCTTGGAATTTACCGGGACAAGAATTTTTCAAGTATTTAATAACCTCGGAAATTCCAAGGAAATTACAAATTTTCGTAATTCACCGACGGCAACCAAAATATATTAATTAATTAGTTTACTTGGCATGCAGAATTAAAAATTGTCTGTCGAAATATTATGGATATATTTGCGGAAAAAAATTATAACTAGGTATTAAAAAGTGAACGCTCCTGGCATCAAGGTCCTCGTGGTGCAGTGGTTAGCACGCCCGTCCGGCAAGCGGGAGGTGTCAGGTTGGATTTCTTGCCGAGATGAAGTTTTTTCAAGTATTTAATTACAATTTACTTTGCTTTTTGCGACTATTACATTGCATACATAACAAATGCCGTTTTCAAACAAAAAATAGCAATAAAAACACTTCAACACGTGCATATATTCGCTATATTTACCAACCATTTTTATTGGGTCAGTTTTTATTTTTTACCATATGGTATTGATTTATAAATATCACTTCTGTCAAGTGTGAGTCACACATACACTCTTTATTTATAATGCGCCGTCCATGTGACTGATCCGATTCTGTTGCGAAGACCGATTATGCCAAACCTACAGATAATAGTATACCTAGTTGTAATTATAGAAAATAAGTGTATTGGTTGATACCAACACAATAGCATGACTAAAATAACAATTTTTTTTCTGATGAAAAACTAACGACTTATGTCGAGTATAAGGTTTAAGGTCCGGTATTTTCTTCTTCTAAATTTTACTGGAGAAATAATTCAATTACATTTTTACAATTTTTCTACTTGTACGTACACGGGTACATCTGCTTATTTAGTTGTACATTGGTTGTACATATGATATTCGTAAAATATTAGAATTTAATGTAGCATTTGCAGCACTCAGATTATTTTGAGAGATTAGTTTGAGAAAGTTGGAAATAATAAACGAAATTTGATTGTTAATTCATTTAATATTTCATAGTTTCATATAAGAAAAAACATCTCAGTACATATATTCAATTTTACGTGACTAATTAAACGATTTGATTGTATAAACGAACCCGTATTGTTCGTATAGAAATATTCTCACTTCAAGAAGTCAATTAAACATCCATTGTTCTTTAACAACAGTGTCTATAAATTTTGCAGTTAGTCTAAAGCAATGCACCGTTGTTGGTCTTAAATTTCAGGGAACTTGTCGTTAAAATAATAAAAATAAATTTCTTGTGACATTCTATATTGCAGCCATGGGAGTACTGAGAACACCAATATAATAAGAAAACTATAAGAAAATATTGGTACGAGTTTATAATATAAAAATTCTACAAGATTAGTTCGAAGCTAATAATTGATGATTTCTTCAAACCAAAAATTATTAAACAATATTTCTGTTAGTAGAACATGCAAGTAAGTTACTGTTTCTCCGTTACTGTATAAAATAAATCACTATTGTTAACCTTCCTCCTTTCTTGTAACCTTCCGTACTCTTTGAGCTTTTGATAGTTTGATGTGACCTCGGTCCCATTCAACTCGAACTAGCGAGAAACTGTTGTATGTAGTACGCTTTGTCAGATTTGTTCTTAGGACTAAGTAAGCTTTATATTTCAAAATTCATTTGCACCGCATGTTTAGCCTAACTCAATACCGTTGAGGGAAGATCAAAAGAAGTGCTTGATTTTCTAGACTTAAATAGCTAAGGTGCCGTATACATATGCGTACTACAATTGTTATACTTTGTCTTCCGTTTTAAAATATCAATCGTAGAACAGAAAACATTGCATACATTTTTTACATAGTATTAGTTATTAGATATAAAATGATAACGTAAGACGGTATTTCATGTATTGTACAAGCTGAGTCAGCAAAACCAAATTTGAAAGTTACTTGGAAAGGACGGAAATGAATTCTAATTAAAATATTTATTAGTTTATTACTGTTCAAAGCAATCTAATTTAGATGAAGCACAATAAAAGCAAAATACAATTCTCAATAAAAAAACAAAAGAGATATCACTGTAAACAATAAATAAAATACAATTCTCAATTAAAAACAAAAAGGTATCAAAATCAAAACAAAAATAAAATAATTCTAAAAAACTAACAAAACAAGTGGCCGATATTATCAATTTACAAAACCGCGCAGATGATCGTAGTCGTAACGGCCTGTTTCTTTTTAAGAAGTTAAACCCCACCGGTCATCAATGTGATGCGAGCAAAGATTTTTGACGAGACATTAACCACGTACTGCTTGTGCCATTTCAATTCCGCAATACCATAATGGTATACGCTATAGTATAAATTAAACGTGGATTTGCAGCAGGAAATCTAATCTGGCGAATATTTCTATGGTTCTTTTTTCTCTATTTTGTTGTATATTTGATATACGAATGCTCAATCCTGTCTAGAAAAACTCTCTTTCTGTAAAAAATGCATTAAAAAAAAAGTTTACATTAATATGTACAGTAAGAAGATAACGTTTCCAGAAACTAAATAGCAATGCAATAGTTGTTTTTGTATCGGGAACGCATATTTCCAGTCCTTCCACATTCATTACCTCTTCGTACACGGTCTCAAACAATGAGAGTAACCCTTCATGGTCCGGCAAATCATGTCGTTACAACTCTTGTGTCGTTCGACGTACCATTTCAACGTAACCACTCCGGAGTTGCCCTGTTGTGTTCATTTTTCTATTTGAATGAGCAGTACCAACTAAATGAGTTTCCCATTTTAGTAGTTCATGTGCTTGTAATAGTTATCAGTGTACAGGGTGCTTCCAGTGTTTAACAAATTATTTGTCAAAGACATGACAATACTTGATGAAGCATTTCCCTCTTCTTGTGCCTTCTTTCGCAGTAAATTTTTACTACTACGTGATCCAAGAAGTTCTATAAACAACGGCGATACAGAAATTTGATTGTATTTACAGCATCTCTCCTATACAGTGCGGACCTAAAGTGCCCCCCAACGCTAACTTTTGAATGACAGAACGTAGCGCTTTTAGAAAAAATGGGTCTATTTTTTGTGAAGTAATTTTTGCCGTTATTGGCAGTTGAATTGTATTTCCGGTGTTACCGGAAGTAACGTCAACTTTCTTATTTTAAGTAGAACAGCCTGTATATTTTCACATTTCTGGAAAGGTAATCGAAAGGCGAATCCAAAGATACCACATAAGTTATACTTTAACTTAAGAAATATGACGACATGCAGTAATAAAGGTTTTGGTAATTTGTTTTTGTTATTACACAAAGTTGGCTAGAAAAGAGTGCCAAATTGTTTCTTGTGACGTCAAACTGATCTGAAGAGCTCGTTACGTTAAGCAAAGTAATCATAACAATTGCCAAACCGTCAAATCTCAATTCTAAAGGCGTAAATTATTCTTGCTGTTTATTGTTATTATATCCTGCATTTGTCATACGTTCCTTCTTTGTTCTCGTCATTTTTTCATTCATTTTATCTTGTTTTGTTAATTGTTGTTATTTCTTTAATTTAGCGAAATATATTGCAATTAATTAATTATGGTAAGTTTGTTTAAATATGTTAATATTTGATAGACAATATGTCTGATTTTTAGGTTTTTATGACAATAAATAACAAAAGTAATTTTCGCTTTTGGAATTGAGTATGACAGTTTAGCAATTGTCATGATTACTTTGCTTAGCTACGAGCTCCTTATATCAGTCTGGCGTCATAAGAAACAATTTGGCGCCCTTTCCTAGCCAATCTTGCCTCACAACAGAAAACAGATTACCAAAATCTCTATTGCTGAATTGTCATATTTCTTAAGTTAGAGTATAACATATATGATATCGTTGGATTCGCCTTTCGATTACCTTTCCAGAAGCGTAAAAATATACAGGATGTTCTATTTAAAGTAAGAAAATTGACGTCACTTCCGGTGACACCTGAAATACAATTGAACTGCCGATAAAGGAAAAAGTTAGTTTACAAAAAATGGAAATCGACCTATTTTTTCTAAAAACGCTAACTTCCATTGTTCAAAAGTTAGCATGGGGGGGACACTTTAGGTCCGCACTGTATAATTTTCATTTCACGATTGACAGTTTTCCTTTAGGCCCAATGCAATATATATAATATATAACGTATGAGGTACACGGTTGCCGATTACTATTCTCTACTTAATCAGGGTTTCTTAAATACTTAGCCATGCAATGCATTATAAGTTAAGTAACCCTTGATAATTTAAGGATCCTTAGTTAAGTTACCCTTAAAATAGAGACGGTGTCGTGATATGCAGAATTACAGAGATGAAAGGGTCTTTTTATCTACACTTTCATTTAAGGAGGTTTACTAAAGTGTTGGTATTCAGTGAATGCAAATATACATATTATATTTTTATATTCTAGTATTTACTAAATAATTCTGTGTCCAACTTACACTTCAACATTGTATAAAAAATATTCTCGTACGTTCGATTAAAAAATAGGAACACTAAATATGTACACAGTGTATGTATTTTCAGCAAGCATTTTTATTGTGATTTATCATCTGTAGTATTCAAGATGGAAGAACGTATGTATATTCTTTTGGTTGGATATCCCCTCAACTCGAAGTCTTTATTAATATGACGTCGATAGGACTCGAATTGCTACTGAATTGATTTCGGTTCTAGTAACTAGCAACTGTTCTCAAAAAGTAACCAACAATTATAATAATCCACGCCTTGGCATACCCCAACAGCTTCCGCCAATTGCGGATGGCATTGGCCGGTTATGAATTATTACTACGCCTGCGCTAGTGGAGTACCCTAAGATGTTCATCCTCAGCATTCGCCAAATTTGGAGTGGGGAAGGCCAGGAGAAACTTTACGCCGATAGTTGTGAGCCCGGGGTTCGAACCCGATACCCCGACACTGATAGCCCAGCGTGCTAGGCGCTGCGCCAATAGTCTCTTTTCTTTGTTGGTAATCGTTACTTCGGATATCGGTGAGCAACGAGTACTCGGTAACAAACTGTAACTTTATTTTGTAACTCTACTATCGAGTCTTAATATAATCGGAAACAATAGGCCCGCCAAAATATTTTATCAATGTTGTAGTAAACCACAACATTTTCGACATTTTACCTATCAATTGCTACAGTTTAAAATTCTTAGTATGTACTTTTAAAATAAATTTAGTTCACCATGAACTATATCACGTTGTAAATATGAACCGATTTTAAACTAGAAACAAAATATGTTTGCCCGTTATCTAAATAACGTCGTGCAAGAAAGCAATGAATTTCAGATTGCCAACTACGTTTGTATCAGTAAACAAACATAAAAATTTGACGGGAGTGGCCTATGGTATATTTGACAGGTTGGTGGTCTGAGCTGTCACCCAGATCCTCCCCATTACATTACGTCCCACTACGGGGAAGGTCTCCAGGCTGTGCTATTGTATGATAATTAATGCCCTGTCGTCATAAACACTAATTTAATGCCTACGAATAATCCCTGATACATGTAATCGTATTTTTTAACACGTGCTGTCGTCGCCGAATGATCGGTCAACGCTGAACAATACGATGTTGTTCCGCTAAATCTACTTTTTGTATCAGCAAACGCGAATTACTGAATTTGCTGTAAATAAATTGATTATATTGAATTACTTTAAAAAGAATGCAAAATATATTGTTTGAAGGGTAGGTGTTTACAAATTAATTATTTACGTTGCTTAACTCACGAGAGAATTAATTAAATATAAATTAAATGTTTATATATAGGTAATTGCAAATAATTACTCAGTAATGAGGGCTTGAAAAGCTATATGATATAAACTCCTGGACAAAAATTAAGCACCATCAACATTTTTTAAAAACATTCAGAGATAACGATAACAGATCCGACCTCAACCCCATTGAGCATTTATGGGGCCATCTTAAGAAAAGGTCTGAGGTCGTAGACAAGCGCCTGCCAACAACAATTAACTAGTGGATGCACTCATTGAAGAATGGAAGAATATTCCTCAGACCACTATTGAAAATTTAATCGCTAGCATGCTAAGGCGTATGAATGCGGTAATTAGAAGTAGAGGAGGGCCTATAAGGTGCCAATGTCACATTGGAGCTATTAATTCTGTTGCTTTCGATTTTTTAAATGTTCCTCATTTTGATTTTCGCTTTCATATCTCATTTTCAACAAAGGAAGTGTTTAATGATTTAAAATAAAGTCATGTTTCACTGATTTCTTTCTCAAATGATTGTATAAATCCAATTTGTCAATTTTCATTATAATTTAGTTTAATTTTATTTCTATTCATATAATTATTTAAGTTTAATAAAGTGGTGCGTTAATTTTGCCTAAGAGCTTAGATTCTACACTGAGTTTTACTAGTTCTTATAACAATTTTTAGTATCGACTTTTAAACTATTGGATGTTGTGAATGATGCTGAATTCCATATCATTTCTTCATGGGTTTAAAACTAATATTTAAGCTAATTCGCTTACTATTATCAAAAATTTTGACCGATAGCCTAAATACAATCTAATAAAAATATTTGTGAGATTTAGTCTCTTTCTCATTTCGTCTACGATTATTTACCATGAACTCACAGCAAGTCAACAACTTTAATAAAAACAATTGTAACATAAAAAAGTTGGTTGATCATACAATACTTGATAACATTTCTTGAAAGTTCTAGCAGTAATGTTACCTTTTGATAAGAGGTGCTGTATTATTGTAAGAATTCCATCTGTAGCAGGCAACATAAATCACTAGAATTAAAAATTTAACCTAAGATACACATATTTCTCGTTGATTATTATACGTACTTGCCTATCTTTTATTTAACTTAAGTATTCGTTGGTTGACAATAAACATATAAATAAATGTTTTCGAGAATGGTTGCGTTGTGGTTTCAAATATTTTATGTAATGCCGTATGTAGTATATAAGCGTGTCCACCTAGTGCGTGGATGAGAGATAATTTCTTTCCTGAGCAATTTAGAGAAAAAAATTTCAAATAAAGAATATTTGGAAACAAATGCTGCTGCATAACATAAAATTATATTCAAGTATACAGAATGTTCAGTTTCCGCTGCACGATACAAGTTTGGCTTTTTAAATGGAACATGACGATGTAGATACCTCTCTTCAATTCATGACAACCTATCTATCTTAGCTCTTGAGATAATTGGCATAACTTCAGATTTTTGCGATGTCGTTGTTTCTTTAACGGCCGATATTTTAAACGCCTTACACGATAGGGTGGTGATTCAAATTGTATTCGATTGAGTATTTCTTGGAATTCTTGGCTAGACATCAAAGATTTTTTTAAATCAACCGGATTCTACAAGATGGCTGTCCATATCGTTGCCGAGTTTGATTCATGTTGTTCGAATTATATTAAATGGAACACTCGGTATATTATTACAAAATATAATAGAGAAACTCTTCTACAATATTTTTTGTAAACATTTCCCTATACCTGAAATGCGTCCTTCTTTAGTAAATTAAATATGGAGCTATGCAGATAAGCTTTTCGTTTAAAAACGTAGGGTTTTATCATCTACTCGAAGTAATCAACCAGCAGGTATAAATAATAAACAGCGAAAATAAGTAGACAAACCTCAATTAGAGTTCAACATAAAGGGAATAGATTTATTTAACACCACACACTAAGGTTTTCTCAGCAGTAAGAAATACAATAAGAACATATTGAAAATTTCTCAATTTAGCTAAATAGAAATATTTAGGAAAAAAATTCCTGGATGAATTTCTTAAGGCAATGCCATAACATAAAATAATACTCCCGAGATGTTAGTAAATGTTCAATAAAATACAAGGAATCGCATTATAGTTTGTATGAAGCAAAATAATGATCACTTCAAATAGATGTGAAATTGTATGCATATATTAAATTGTACAGTTTATTTTTAATGAATACCTTTAAAAAAACAAAAGTTTGTATTATTTCGTCACAGCACTCTATGAATTTTAGCAAAAAACTTATCCGCATAGCTTCATATTTTATTTACTAAAGAACCACACAATTTAGGAATACAGAAATGTATACAAAAAAAATATTCAATCGAATAAAATTTGAGTCACTACCCTAGCGTGTAAGACGTTTAAGTAATCGAGTATTAAAGATACAGCGACATTTCACAAGAATCTCAAAGTATGTTAAATTTCTCAAAAACTGAGATGGATAGGTATAGGGAATATTGTTGAAAGTTGACATGAATTGAAGAGTGGCATCTAAAATCGTAATAATATACAGAATGCTCAATTAAAAAGCTAAACTTGTATCCTGCGTAGCGGAAACTGAACATCCTGTATACTAAGATATAATTTTGTGTTGTGCAGTATTTGTCTCCAGATATTTTTTATTTGAAAACCTTTTCTCTAAATTGCTCAGGAAGGGTATTATCGTTCGTCCACGTGCTAAGTGGACACGCTGTATAAATACTATATCAGCTGAACCCTAGATACATATACACTGTATTGCTGGATAGGTCTTACAAGAGCAATACCTTTTTAATTATGGATTTATACATAACTCCTCTACCCTTCAAAACCCCTTAAACAATTATAGAATTAGTAATATTTCTCCATGTAAAAACATTGCGATCAATGCAACTAGATATTACCACAATATTAACAGAA
Organism: Dynastes maya; assembly: GCA_029619315.2. Taxonomy (NCBI): domain Eukaryota; kingdom Metazoa; phylum Arthropoda; class Insecta; order Coleoptera; family Scarabaeidae; genus Dynastes; species Dynastes maya. Next base: position 45,531,370 of record JAROYE020000001.1, read on the forward strand.
CAAAAATTGCAAAAGCAACCACTCGACGCGGTATTAACGAATCTATTTCCAAGGTCTTATGTTATTTGTGAGTCTGAGAACATGTAAAAACTACGTTGATAAAATAAAAAAAAAATTGTTCTTGTGACACCTATCTGTCAACACAGTGCATATGTACATATTTGCATTTAAGTAAAGAAATTTATAATTTACAACAAAAATGGAAGTTACACAGTTCCTCTGTTTGTTCTTTTTGTGGTTTGTCCAGAAAGATACTATGGAGATCATTGCCTGAATCCTTGTGAATGTTTGAATGATACTTTCATGTGCCGTTCAGCATTCAAGGATACGTTTGCAACATGCGAGGACACCTTGGCACTATTGTTACATATGTAGTAGTTGTATTTGTTACTTTGCTGGCTATGCTTTTTAGATAATAAAAAAAGTAAATAATTTGAAAAGCGAAATTGCTCATGTGCTGCGACATTGCTGATCAGCAAACATTATTCTCAGGTAAAGATACGAACCCTATTTTTTCTTTAGATCGCAATCACGTAGACAACCCTATCAAAGCAATTCTAAAAAAGACGATGACTTAAGATTGTTAAATAATTCACCCTAAATTCGAAATATTTTAATTAAGCAAAGAAATACTGACTTGGACAGACAAAGGCTTGGAATCGCAAGTTGTTCTTCAGACAGGTGGTATTAACAAGTTTATTGTAGTAGTAGTAGTAGTAGTAGTAGTAGTTTATTGCGCCATCAATTTTACATGGTCTGTCAAAAAAATATAATTATATACATAAATGTATCTGTGTGTTTATAAGTGTGTCTATACAGTAGGTACGTATGCCTATATTAAAACATTTCATAAAGAAAGTAATTGTGATAAATAAACAACAAACAGAAAAAAAACATTAACGACAAACAAGACATTCAAATTGTATAGATAAAATCATAAATAAAAAATATAGGTAAAATAACATTGTAAATAGAGTTGTAAATAAACGCTGTATTCTTTAAAAGGCAAAGGACATGAATTCAGCGATATTGTAAAAAACATTTTTGTGTAAGAGTTCTTTTACACTGCCGGTAAACTTCTTTAAGTTCATTCCCTTGATGTTTTCTGGAAGATGGCTATACAATTTTGGACCCCAGTAGTCAGCGATTGTTGCGTACCGGAGAGTCTGTGCAGTGGAATCGCTAAAGCGTCCTTGCCCCTAGTTTGATAGTTGTGGAAATTTGAGTGTGTACTGAAACTTGATAAGTTCTTATGTGTGAACCTCACACATGCTAGGATGTATACACTCGCGATGGTAAGTACGCGCCCGCGTAAAAAAAGAATCACGACAACTATCTCTCTGTTGTAGATCAAACAGCACTCTAATAGCGCGTTTTTGAAGGAGAAAGACATGATCAACGTCTGTCGACGTGCCCCAGACCAGGATCCCATATGTAAAAGCCTTTGTGAATTTTAGTACTTACAAAAATTATGTTGATAAAATAAAATAGATTTTCCCCTTGTGACACCTATCCGGCAACATACGTGTGTGCATATATACATATTTACATTTAAGCAAGAACATTTATAATTAACGACAAAAACGAAAGCTACACAATTCTTCCAACCGTTATGCATAGGACGATATATTTTACATTTTCGTAATAATTATCTTTGCATAGTGCAGATCTACATCTACTGCTGCATTACTATTGTGCATATTCTGGCTACCCACGCTGCTTTAAACTCCAAGTCATCGCAGGTGGGGCGCACCCAGTGTAAGTTTCACGGATTAAATTAAACAATGAAGAGCTGTTCGGATAAACGTTGTCCCGAGATTTCGGTTTGGTGCCTAAATAAATAATGGTGACGAATTTTCGATCGCTGTATTCTCAAGTAAGTATTAGGTAATCGGCACAAGGAGTAGCAGCCACATTTTACAATAACTTAGATAAGTTGAAGCAGAAAATATTTTAATAAATGTTGAATATATTAACTACAATTAAATAACACTAAATCAGCTCTGTATACAGTAAATGCTAATTCTCCTTTTATGCGACTCAGCCTCTGCAAATTAACCTAACTAGATATTATTAACGTTTCAAAATCATTTAAAGTTTCTACGATAGTGAGGTGTTGTAGTCATATTAAACCTTCAAAACGAAACTATAGAAGAAATAAGGACTTACTTTATTCAAAAGCCAATCTTATATACATATATTGGAAATAATAATTCAATTATATAGTAAAAACATTTTTATATATGTAACACATTTGTTCTTATGTGCAATATATGTTGTTCTAATCAGTACACTATATCGAAATCAACGTTTAAGGCTTTGTAGGTTAGGGGAATGAACTTGTTGATTCCTAGTGACATAAATAAATTAAAAACGCACAATGCACAAAAACTAAATCCCCTACGGGACCAGTTAAACTTTTGGATCAACTAAATGCTGCTTGACGACAATTCTCTTTTTTAATGTATACATCTAGCACGGAATTTTTAATACCTATAAAATTACAAATAAATACAATTACAATTCTTTCAAATTCAACAAAGATACACTGACGGAAAGAAACGCATTGAAATAAAACCGATTTTGTTAGTTTAAAGGGTATTGACGTAATAAATCTTATTAAATTAGCCAACATAATATATTTAACACTTAAAGCCCTGTAAAAAAGAAATTGTTATTGGAACCCAGTTATTTGGCTGTAGTATAGATTTAAAAGAATTTTTTAGTAAAACTAAATAATGTAAATAACGTTAAACATAACATTGGTTTTATTTAACCAAAAAATAGAAGTATTGAGAAAATTATCGTTGATGTACAACATCAGGTATCAAGTGTGCGACTATAATTGATATGCAATAATTGCATTTCCATCAGAATATATGTTTCTGCAGGCAATACTGCATTAAATGTCAATGTTACTTATTTTACGATACATAAGGTTTGAGCAGCTGTTTTAAGAATTAGCTTTCCAATACTACATACAAGTCTCAATTGATCACTGATCAGGAAGGAAGGATAGGTTTAGGTAAGCCAAACCAAAATGTTGTACCAATCATTCAAATTACTTAAGTTGATATAAAAGCTACTGTTGCATTAACACACCTGTTGCTTCTCATTTAGCAAATATATATTTTAATAAAACGTTGATTGAGTAACAAACATCAGTTGACTGTACTTAATACAATTTTTTTGGTTAGCTGTGCGCATTTTGGATGGATTAATACATTTCTTCTAACTCATTACGTAAATTAAATCAAAATCGAAACACAATTGTAGAATTTTTGTGATGATATATGAAATACTGTTTATTTTTTGTAATATTGTGCAAATTCCAAGAATATTCTACACAACAATATGTATTTGTTGTTATTAATTTTAATCACTTTTTTCATTAACTCCATAGAAAATTAAATATGGAATTTGCGAACATTAAGATCCCGTATATTCCCAACTAGATGTAAGTCTATTGACATTACAATCCTTATGTAAAAATATGATATATACTCACTTCCCTTCTATCAATACAATCTCCCAGCTTCCTTTTTGAAGCAATAGTAAGACATTAGTAACTACATCATAATTAACAGATTCCCTAGAGTCCTTACCGTATGTTGATGCTGTGGAATAGCATGTTCGGATATTCGTTGGCTTGTGGAACAATAAATCATCTAACTGACATCACAGATTGCACATGACGTTTCAATCTGTGTTTTGTCCTGTGTAGGTATATGAATTTATCTGCCGGACTTATCACTTATTATAAATAACGCTTGCTCGTCTAAACTCGCCAATTTATCTTTAGGGTTGTTAACCGACTGAACATGGCGGATTTTCATTGCCAAGTGTGGACGGAACAACACGTGGACTACGGTACAATAAATAATAAATCGCAGGCTGGTGTACGAGAACGTGGTGCCATTTGACAAGCACAATTAATAAAGACTGCAGATAAAACTATACGTACATATCCTGCACACGTACATGCGACTGCACATATGAATTAACCCTACTATTGGAATAGTTTATGTGTTATCATTGCAGAATATACTTAGAAGTTGAAAAAGAAAATTGCGAGTATAGTACTTAATTCCTTCTGGATTTTGACGACGACATGTTTATAAAGCGATCGTAGGTGTTTATTGCCTTCGTACAATAATAAATGTTACACGTTTTCTTTGCCTTTGTGGACAGTAGTACTACAGTGATTACACATAGGTGTATTATTGTAACTAACAATTACTGCTCAATCCAAAAGTAGATTTTTGTAAAATTGGGAATTTTCAATTAATTTGGAAAATACGTTGGATAATCAGCAGCAGGTAATGAACTTAGCATACTTATTATAATTTTGGATGTTTGCTACCCGAAAGAAAGTAAAATAATCATTGGGAGAAAGATTAAATTTTTTTACGATTAATAACTTTTCTTAACAACTATAACAGTAAAATGCGAAAGATTGTGACATGCCTATTCAAGATCAGAGTTGGGCGAAAATTATCCGATTAACAGTTAACGACTAAAATTTCAGTCGTATTTTTTAATCGTGAAAACGATTAAATTTCGAGCGATTAAAAAATTATCCGATTAAAAAATTTACTAAAAATTCAATCACCTATTTTTAGTCGCTCTGAATGATTAAAATTTCAATCGGATAATAATTTAGTCGGATACAAATTTAATTAATTAAAGAATTAGTCGGATAAATTATCAAATTTGTATATGTATTTTGGTTTAAAAACTAGCTAGGTACTATTTAAAATCTACAAAAAGCAGCTTTTAAATTTTCCAACAATTGCGGTTTTGTAAAACTTTATTATATACAACAATAACATAAAACATTATGACACATGTATGTATTAGATATTAATAGAAACGTACAATATTATAAGGAATTACAACTTAAATTAAGTTATAATAATCGGTAACACCTACATAACATGTTCATTATAACAAACCTGGAAAAAAGTTTGAGTTTGCTTTTAAAATAACTCTCCTTTCAAAGTTTTCATTAGACAATTTGTTTGCTTTTGGACGATTTGTAATTGTCGCCCAAGAAAAAAGCCTTTCCACGGCAGCTGAAGATGGCAAGGGCGTGTTAAATTTGATAAATACCTTTAACATAAAAGTAAAATTAGTGTCTTGATAAAGTACTCACATGATGAAAAAACGTAGCTTTTTTATTGCAGGAAAACTATTTAAGCTTTCTAAAGTAAAATTTCTTTTACCGAAAAAACGCAACACTTCAAAGTCAGCGGATGTAGCAGACGACGTTCGGATAGTTGTTTCATCAAATCCAAAATCGAAAAAAGTTGAAGAAGTATCAACAGTCTCTGATTCAGGCGTATGATATGAAATTTCATTTATTTCAACTGCTACAGCTGCTTTGAACATACATAGTATGCGGTTCCGTTGGTCTTCTTCTACACAATTTAGCCACCTATTTTTAAAGTGAGGATGGGAAAAGGCAGCTATGGCCGCATTTCTCGATCTTGGTGTTTCGAATTGAAAATATTCATGAAATCTCATGTTGATTGATTGAAGGTATCCTTCAATCATGTCGTTGCAAAATACCTATGGCTGCTTTGAGAGTAATTGTAATTTTCGTCCAGAACATAAAACATAATCATGTAGTAACTTGCATAGGAAATCCTCCCTCTACAATACAGTACTACGTTACAACTAGAGACCGTACTGGGATTATTTTTATTTTTCAGGTGTTGTTTTTTATGAACGTTTCATTATTCGAGTATTCTGTTGCCATCATTAGCTCGCAAACTAACAGCTACGATATAATGCGAAATTTACTGTTGACATTTCTATAAAAGAACTACTTTTATTCGAATAATATTTTAGTTAATTAATTTTTTATTCGACTTGATTATCATCCCATTGAAAATTTAGTCATTCAAAACAATTAAAAATAGGCCATTGAAGTTTTAGTCGATTTTTTAATCGGATAGTATTGTAGTCGTTCTAAACTTAATCGTTCTTATGACTAAATTCATGCGATTAAATTTTTAATCGTTTTTTTAATCGATTGCAATTTTAATCGAATAACGCCCTACTCTGTTCAAGATATAGGTATCCCAATCTTCTGGAATTGTAGAATTGTGCCTATTGTGGAAATCGTAGGAGGTCTAAATTTTTGGAAAACAGAATAGACGCCATAATACATCTTTCACATATATTTTCATCTACATATATAGGACGATCAATAAGTAGGAAACAGAAACTTATTTTGTTATTTCAACTGGAACACCTAGATGAACCTGATACTAGGTAGGCACCATATATTCTGAGCCTGACAGGCTTATATAGGTTCGAGCGTGTTCAAACTCCATTGCGACATAGATGCACATGTGCGGGGCATATACTATATATATTACGGCTCGAAGAATAGTAGTTTTTAGTAGCCAGACAACGTGACTGGTGCATGAAAATGTCTCAGATAACGAAAGTTGAGTACCGCGCGATCATTAAATTTTTAACAAAAGAAAGGCATACACCTAATCACATTAAACAATGTTTAGACGGCGTTTATGGTGATTTATCTCCTTCACATTCTACTGTAAACAAGTAAGCAAAATGTTTCCGCTTGGGGCAAGCCTTGAAGGTGATGAGCGCCTCGGTCGATCAATTGAACTGATAACGCCTCAAAACATTTCATTTATTGAAGAAATGGTATTAGCAGATCGCCGTTTGAAAATGTATGAATTAGCAGTGATGTCTAACATTTCTGAAACGAGTATTCGAAAACCATTTGGATATGAATAAGATTAGTGCAAGATGGGTACCGCATCTTCTTTCTGCTTTCTGACGTGAAGGTCGAGTCGAATGTGCGCGCTCGTTTTTAAACATGTGTGGGGACGACCCGAAACTGATTTTGGAGTCCATTGTGACAGAGGATGAAACAAACAACGTTTTAAGGACGATAGTGAGTTTCAAGCAGCTGTAATACAACATTTTCAGGGAAAAAGCTTTAGATTATTTTTACAAGGGTATAGAATTATTAATTGATCGTTGTAATAAATGTATTGAGATTATATTGAAAAATAAATAAATTGTATTTAACCAAGTTTACTTTTTCTATATCAGGCCGAGAATTTATGGCGCCTATCTCTATATATATATGGTTTCTCTTCTGTAACACATGTTTCGATTTATTTGTTTTGATTCTAAATTGATGCTGACATATTTACTTATTGTTAGTTTGTACGAACGTTTACTAAAATGTTGCTCTCCTTGTCCTTTTTCGCGAAAGAGGTACATTAGCATTATAATTCTTCTTTTTTATTTCCATATCAGTAGAACGAATGTTTCCAGTAGAATCAAACCTTGGCTTTAATTTGACGAATGTTTTCGGTTGTGAACATCGACGGTTAGGATAGCGCAGCCTAAGCATCCTGCTAGCTAAAATGCGGGATTTCCTTAACTTTTTCCTAATACATATAATTATACCCGTTACTTAATTTTCCCTTATTTATCAACTGCAAGGATTGCCCTGGTTGCTACATGGCTGGTCAAACGTGGCAAAAATCGTATTTCGAGATAGAGAAGTGATGTCCGTAATAACTCAAATTCCACTGCCATTTTGATGAGGTTAAATACTTGATGTTGAATAAAATTATTTTAAACGTTACTTACTTAGAAATGTGTTACAGTAATAAGTGTCCTGATTCCAACAAATATAGGAAGGACATTGAAAACTTGAGCCGTACTTACGCAGATTTACTACATTAAATTCAATTTCATTATTTTATTTTGAATCGCAAAAGCCCTGTACACAGGGTATAATATCACTTCAATAATCTTGATCTTTGTATAATTTTCCTTTTTTACATCATTTTCAATATCTTTTGTTATAAGGCTTCTGCAATATATTTAATATAACAAACTTGCATAACGTTACCATTTTTTCAATACCATGAATATTTCGGTAAATTTCATAATTGTAAGTAAAAATCTTTTGTAGTTTTAATTCATGCTTTTAATTGTAATTGTTTTTCGTACCCTGATGAAGATGAAAATTACTCGAAAAATGTTTAATGTTTTAAATAAAGAAAATAAATGAATTAGCTTTTTCTAACTTTCTGCCTTTGTAATTGATGCAGGCCGTTGACTAAGTCCTACTTGCAAGGCCCATGGTTTGACGAACCTGGTCTGGCGGATCAGGGACCGTGTGACATATCCAGTTCGCCGAACCCAATCCCGGACGGTTCCGTCGAATCACAGTAAAATTTAAGCGAAACAGAGGTTTGAACTGTGTCGATACCTCCGATATTAAACAAGGCCTAACAGCTTTGATGTCAGCAGGCTGTGACGTATATTGTCTTAGATGAACGATCAGCCATAAGCGCGTTGACACATTCGTTTTGAATTGGTTTATCCAAATTATATTGGTTTTATTTAAAAAAATATTGTTAGTGATATTTCCGTACTTAGTTGGTGATACTTGTAATGTTTTTCTATAATAATAATAATAATAATACAACTTTATTGTCCAACAGATAACAAGATCCAAACAAAGGGCAAAAATTAAATTCCATTACAGACACCTTAATATAAAAATACAAAACATTGACAATAACAATAATTAAACATAAACTAAACATTAACTAGACACTAACTAAGATCTACTGCAAGGGTGTTCTAGCAATATCGATAATTTCATTCATTGAATTATAATTTATATCACAGAACTGAGAAACCGCATTAAAATTTCGGGTCATGGTTAATAGTGGAGAGTGATACGTCGTATTGGTTGTAACTGTTGGGATATAAAATGTTGGGGTTGAACGGGCAGAAAGTCTAGGTATCAGTACATTCAACTGTGACAGCAAGTAAGCAGAATCAATGTTGTTATTCATGATGTTGTATAAAAATTTTATACTATTAAGTTGACGACGCTTTTGTAATGATTCTGTTTCAAACTTTTGCAGGAGAAAACTATGATCCGTGCCTCGAAGTGGATACGTCCCTTCAGTTTTAAAATACAAATATTTGAGAAATTTACGCTGGACCTTCTCAAGCAGCGCCATGTGAGATGTATAGTGCGGACACCACATTACACGAGCATATTCAAGTTTGCTTCTAATGTAGGTATTGAAGTTTGGCGGTGTCAACTTGAAATAAGCGGGAGTTTCGTATAACAAAACCTAGAGTTTTTAGAATTGACGAAACAACATGATTTCGATGTGGCGTGAAGGTAAGGGAAGGATCAAAATAAACTCCTAGATCCTTCAACGAGAAGCAACGATTGATTCTAGTGCTGTATAAGCAATAAAACTTTTTCTGAAACGATAAAAACGGAGTAACCTAAAAACTGTAGCGTCTGCTGTTTAGTATGTTTTGTTTGTGAGTTACACTTTGTAAAGGAAGATATTATTTATCTTTCAACAGCTATAGATTCAAGAACCGGTGAAACTACAAAGATTAAGAAATTCTAGGCTTAAAAACGATGCTATTCAAACTCAATTCCCTAACTGTCCATTGTATTTGACAAAAAATGTGAAAGATTTTATTGTTCAAATAGTTTTATATTTTTACGTTACGATAAACATTCTGTTTTAATACAATATATTTTAAATTATATGACCGAACATTTGGATACTGATATATGTAAATCTCATGTTACTACTTAAAAATTATTGTGGGAAAAGTAATAGCTTAGGTAAACACCACATAATAAGAAATTTAAGACCCTGGTTAAATAGCATGTCTGTAACTTATCTCGTGAAATTGAACAAAATTTCACGACCTCAGTTTCGTCCAAGTATTCTCTCGGAAAAAAATTCTTTCTTACTACGAAAATTTGGAAACGAGTGCGCAATAGTTTTCCGCACTGACTTTTAAAGGCTAGTTGAATTAACCAGAAATAGCTCTGCTAAGTGGATTTAATATAATTAAAAAAATCATGTATTTGTTAATAGTTTCAGAATCAACCAAATCTGTGAATGAGTTAATTATTACAAGAAGGGTCAAATTTATTAAAATATTAGCACTCCTGGAGTATTATACTAATTAGTTGATGTTGTTAAAATGAGGTACATATGTAGTAATTTAGTAAAATATATTTAATATGAATTAATTTGTTGTATTTCTAGATACACGCAAGAATCTGTTTCATATAATAATTGCTTGAAGTGAAAATCATATGGATATTAAGGAAATGGTAAACGATGTATTGAGAAAAGTTTTCTATTCTCGCCTGATTGTTAAAGTACTTTATAACTAGAATCCGACAGGTATCCATGCCGACCGACGTGCTTTCGTCTGCTGCTAATATCTTTTTAAAATCCCGGTTGACAAGAGGTAAGACTTAGATCGAAGAGGATATGTAAGTCAGTTCTTTTTCTTGAACAATAACGTAACAAATAAAAAAAGATCTTCTCACGTATACGGTTTCCGGTATATAAGACTTAGTCTCATATATTATAAAAATCTTATCTAACAAAACTAATCTCGTACACGTATATTTTACTTATTTCGAATAAATTATCTTCTGTACGTAGACCGCTTCTATGTACGACCACTTTTGCTTCTCTTTTACAGGTCAACGTTGGAAGGCAGAGCGCAAATGGAAGTGTACAGGTTGTATATCGTTCGGCGAAATTCTTTTATATATTACAAATGTCCCTTTATTTTCTGTATGCATGATATCTATCAAAATTACTACAATAAAAATATTTTGTTCAAAATTTATAATAATAATATAATAAATATTCAAAGATAGATCAGAAATACAATGCGCAGTTGCTTTTACTGTTATTTATAGTACTGTAGTCGATTAAAAAACTCAGTGCCGTATTTGTAATTCAATCTATTCTTTAGCTATATCCACTACATCTAATTCTGGTATGTATGAATTAGTCAAAATTATAACCTCTTGTGCTATGGTACTCAACAGTTCAAGAATTTTACTTTCCTTTGATGCACTGGAATTCTCTAATAGCAATTCTAGTGACAACGCTGACATCTAAGAACCACAGATTGTTTTTTACTAGCCTTAGTTCCTTGTCCGTTACTGGTGCAAGAAAGCGTACGACTCGATCATCAGAAGCAATGTACAAGCGGGGTATACCACCAAATATTGTAAATTTGAAAAAAATTCTTTTTGTAACACAAGTTGTGAAGTGGCTATAGAAGGATTTATATTCAATAGATTTGAGGTTGAAAAGGGATTAAAACAGGGGGATCTCTATCTACGGTACTATTTAACTTTGTACTCGAAAGAGTTCTGGGAGAATGTTAAATACAGAGAAATGGTCTAATTATTAGCAACAAACAGCAGTGTATAGTCTATGCTGATGACTTAGTGTTAGTAACAAAAACACGAAAGGAATTAGGTAAAATGTTTAAAAAGTTAGAAAAAACAGCCAGCGAGTATGGGTTAATAATAAACCGAAAGAAAACAATATAATGAGGAGCGGAATAAGGGGAAAATAAATGATAATACAATTTTTTGGAGAAGGAGGTGAAGAGTACTGCTGTGAAAATGTACATAACTGATTGCGAGTTTCTAGGAGTAACGACAACAAATATTAATCATGATGAAAAAGAAATAAATAAAAAATTAGCAAAGAGTAGCAGTGTAATAGGAGCCTTTCGAACAATGGTGAAATCTAAGATCATATCTAGAAAAACGAAGTTTAGAATACACGTACCAATAGTTAGACCAGCAGTATTATATGGATTTGAGGTATGGATCCTTAGCAAACAAATGGAAACAAAAGTGGAAATATGGGAAAGGAGAATTCTGAGGAAGATTCTGGCAGGAGTAAAAGTCGCTGGAGCAGGTTGGAGAAGACGAACATACCAAGAAGTAATGAACATGTATGGAATATCGAAGATATCGCAAGTAATCAAGGCCCAGAAGCATAGACACTTAGGACATCTGATAGAATGCCAGAAAATAGAAATGCAAAACGGGTACTAAGAGCTGGACAAGGTGCAAAGGAAAGAGCGAGATGACTAAAAACAAAGTGGATGACAGCAGTGAAGAAAGGCCTAGCACACTTGGGTGTTGAGGCCTGGCGAGGGACAGCATGTGACAGGAAAAAAAATAGAAGAAAGTAGTGAAGAAATGTGAAGCTGTGGGCCTATAATCCCTGTAGAACTGTATATACCGCGTTCGTAAGTTTCATATTAAAGTCAACCGCTTAAATATATGGACAGTGTTACAACGTTTGCCCGCTATGAAAGTATAAGGTGGGGAGCGCGCGTAGCGAATCAAGGGCAAACGGCAACACTATTCGATAAACGCATGAGACTCTCGACTATAAATGAATCCTTACGTACCCTAGTATATACGAGGCGTGTCGGGGAACAAAGGTACACTCCTGCTCATGTGCATGATATCGCGTGATTTCAACCCTGCAATCAAATCGTCCTATTGTGCCATCTTTTCACTCAATGTTAGTGCGTCGTTTATTTTGTTCCAGTCAGTACTTTAGAAATTATTGCGATAATAATGGAGCCTCCTCTGTCAAAATGCGCCCCACTGGAATTCCCTACTTTTGTGTGGCAATGAAGGAATCGCCGGCCGCAATTCACCGAAGAACTTCCGAAGCTTATGGCGAGGTTATGTCGCGCAAGCAAGTGTCGGTTTGGTGTTCAGAGTTTCGAAACGGTCGGACAAACTTAGATGATCTTCCAAGATCTGGAAGACCAAGAACGTCCCTGACGAACTGACATCCAGCGGGTTCAAGAACTCATCATCACCGACAAACGTTTGACAATTCGAGAAATGGCATCCGAACTATACATTCCGAACGGTAATCCACGACAACGGTTTCGGTCGGATGAGGACGTCATCCAATCCACAACACAGTGGCTGCGTCGACAGGGACCTGATTTCTATACCGAGGGTATGTTAGACCTCGTCCGCAGACGAGACAAGTCCCTCAATCGGCTTGGTGACTACGTTGGAAAATAGTTTAAGAACCACAGTTTCATCCTGTAATACGCTTTTTATTTTTTAATAAATTTATTTGTATTTTCTAAGCGAGTGTGCCTTTGTTCCCGGACACGCCTCGTATATTGAAGTGTAAAATGTACATCGTCGAACGCAGCTGTCATTCCAACACGTATAGTATATTCAGTATGCCCACTCGATCAATGTGAAATTCCCTCTGGCGGATATTAGCTCTCTTTCGGAAGGTCCTATTCATTCCCGATCTTTCAATCTTTTCAATTTCAATATAGAATTAGGGTTTTTTTCAGGAGTACTTTAATGTATGTGTGTATACAAAAACGAAAGAAATTAGAAACGGTGCAAACAAATTACCAGTAGTACATAAAAATCTCCGAATGGAAGTATTGGAATGTCCATATGCAAATGATTTCAAAATCTTTGCTAGCACTGGAAAAGACCTATAGTAGAATGTTAATATTTGGAGGCACAGGCACAGGCTGTGTTTATATGCAGAAAACGAACGCTCTGCATCTAGTGACGTTATATTTGCGTAATTAAAATAATCTTTGGAACAACTTAACGGTTCTGTTGACGCACCGTCACAAATTTGTCTTAATGTGCCAAAATCAGAATCTTTCTCTAAAACACTTTCAAACCTTTCTAGAACACAAACATTTGTTGCGTCTTCTACCGCGCATAGCTGTGCGTGAGCATGTTGCACTATTTGCAGAGATTCCACTAACGACACCGAAGGATTTTGTAATTTTTCTATTGCCTTCACTAGTCGGAAGTAATTGTTCTGAATAGTTTTTAAATCCGTTTTAACCTGACTATCTTGAAATTTCGACTGGCTTTCCTTGATAGCCGTAGCTTCCTTTGGATCGAATTGTAAAACCACGTTCTTAATATTCCCAAATATTTTTGATAATAAAACGCGGCCTGTAACCATGTTCCCCAACGTGTAAGAATAGATTCTGGTGGCTCAGGCATACGGGGGCACAGTCTGTTAAATTTGCGAATACGTTTTGGGGATTTGACAAACACTGCTTTTGTATGCGCTATTAAAGCGTCTACCTGAGGATAACATTTTCTAATACTATCTGCCACATGACTGAAAGCATGAATTTTACACGTAATATGTAACGAGTTAGCACAATGTTTTTTAAGACACCGGCCTACAGAAAGCATGTTTGTGGCACCATCACTCATAAACATCAACAGTTGGTTTGTTGAAAGTTCATACTTTTTCAATGTATTTAACACTAACTTTGAAATTACTTCGGCAGTACATTATTGTACTCGTCTGGAAGCTAATAGAATTGAAGGTGACGATTGATGTGGTTCCATTGTACGTACCATTACATTAACCACAGAATGCTTTTTACGATCTGTTGTTTCGTCCACACATAACCACAGTTTTTTATCTTTCAACTCCGATTTAATTCTTTTTTCAACATGTCCACGAGCAGATGGCACAATTCTTTGTAAAGATGCCCGACTTGGTAATTTGCAGTCCGAATATTTATTCCAAAAGAAGACATATGCTTCCTTGTCCAGTAAATTAAACGGTAGATTACACGCAATAAAGGTAACACATAAATTAAATTTAAATTTGTCATAGTGTCGTGTGCAAGTTTTTTTTGAAGAATGCTGTTTACTATCTACGTGACATAGACAATCCCTTTTGGACCAACACATGGGATATTACAAACTACACATTGAATTTTAACGCCATCATAATTTTGGTCAGGCATTCCTGCTATAAATTCTGTAACTTTGTCCAACATTGGTCCTTTTCGCGACGTAAGCAACATTTTTAAAACAAACGTAGAACTACGAAATAGTATTTACGGCAGCGTACATGTACACACAACAGATCTGGTTAAGACTCGCAGTTATACTGAAGGTTGTATCGAACCTCCACCAGAGCCCGATGGCGCTAGGGAGCAACTCTAAATTGTTTATTTTGACACTGTCAGATTAAGATTTTTTCCAACATTTTCAGGCCCACCACCAGTTTAAAAGATTGCTAGCCTTTCTTTCGCTGATTCCTATCTTACTGCCTTTTTCATATTCGAATGTATTTTTAAGAAACACCTCTGTAAGTGTTTGTCGGGAATAAAGAATTAAGTTCATTTACAATCTTTTTACAACAAGCACCTTTTTCATTATTTGTCATCGCATCCGTTGTTCTTTCTGTTTTCTATTACCATTTTATGACTATTTACTCGTTAATTTTGACATTTGCTTTTACTCGTTATTTTTGACGTTAGAAATGTGACAAATAAGAATCCGCGGAAACAATGAAGTGGCAAATTACAATATCGATGACATTTAAAGAAATTTTTGTATATTTCTTACTTATTTCGCCTATATACATTATAACATATTAGATAATAAGCAGTGTTTATTTTAGTTTTGAAGAAAACAGTTAAATAAATTTATGCCGCACTTTTAAACAGTGGTATCGTAATTTAAGGACCGAATAAAATAATCCGCCACTTAAATAGTATGGTGCAATTGAATAAAATAATAGGAACTACTTAAATTTAAGTAAAACTTAATTTTGATTTGATATATGACCGATCGGTGAGATTGGCTATTAATTAGTTTGTTTCGTTATGTTTTGTTTAGTTTCTACGGCGTAAGTAATGCCTTTCTTAAGTAAATTTTGGGTTCAGTAAAGTGCAACACGACACCTCTCAGCTAACGTTTTGCTATTCATATTTACCTACATTAGTATAATTGGTGCACATCGATTTTTTGCTACGACAATTACGTTTATAGGGTCGGGTACACAAAGATTAGCATTTTAATTCTTGGAATTCTAGGGTCTAACATATATAATTAACTTAGCTTACATAAAATAGCGATATTCAAAAGTGAAGTACATCGTTTTGTATCGACACTTATTTTACCAAACACCCGACAATATATGTACATACATATTATGTATATTTACACGCTGCGGTAATAGTTGTATGAATATATTACTATTTATGAATTCAAACTTTCAAGATTGAGGGACTTCTACAGATAGAAGAGGACAGATGATGTAGGTAACATGGCATTCCATTGTCTTTGCATTTACATAATCATAAAATCACACTAAAAGGCGGTGATAATTATCCTATCGTCGTAGACTACTTGATTATAATCAATTTATGAATTTTATGAATAAACGATTCATGAAAAGTAACCAGTCGCATATTTAAATAGAATTATAATAAATTAACTTAAATATTATACGAAATATGTAAGTGAGAGTTGTCAGTGAATACCGAAGCAGTGGCGTAGCGTATATGCCGATGTGCATTTTAAATTGTTGCTTTGTATTTTAACATATTCCCTCTTCTTAAGACATCTTATGAGTTTGTGAATTCTTGTCTTTGTCTATCATTTTCTTGAAGTATTTATTAGTGATAACATAATTTGAAAACTATATAATGCCTAAAAAATCAAATCATTTTATAATGCTTAAGAGTCAGACCAAGGAGTTCAGCCATATCAAAGATACTTTAAGTAAACGACGCCTCAGCCTAGGAAATGTGGATACAGGTGTCACTATTTACATATACCTCCCAAAAAAAGAATGCATGCATTATTTATGAAAATGTAAATAATTATAATTGGTGTAGTATAAATGAATTCTACGCTCGTGATCCTTATGGTTTTTTACTGCATCATTTTAAATTCTTGTGCGGCTATATTTATATCAATTATCTATACAGATACCCATCTGTAACTGTTGTTTGATCTGACATCAATTTTAGTGAAAGCGTAGACGCCGCTGCTTAAGTCTTGAGAGCCTCATACATAATTTGTAGACTACCGACTTCATCTTTGGTGATTTGAGTGGCACGCCGTTGTAGATGCGTGCGTAAATATTGTAATGACTATTATAGCTAGTTAATAGTTTAGCATATATTAACAATGTTCTCGGCACGCTTATGCTAAACTATGGTAATAAGTGTTTTTCGGAAGATTAATAACTAGATGGCCGGAATTAAGAATGAGAGAAATAACCTGCCCTTACCTGGTTGACCGTATTAAACTTATGCTAATCTGTCATACAACTGCTACTGTTACTGTTCCTTTCTAGTTTTCCATCTTTCTTTTTTCAGATACCTGTTCTTATTTACTTTATGCAGGTTCAACCTTTTTTGTAAATGATTTTTGTTATACAGTGACCGAGCGAGAAAAATATTTGTTTTGAATTTTTAAGAAAGCACTAATTTGTGCTTATCTAAGAACCTATTCAGCCACTATCAGGTCAAGCGATGTTTAGTTATTTAAAGAATACGATTTTTAGAAATTGTAAAAATCTAAAGAGTGTTATTTTTCCAAAACTAAGCAAGATTTCAGTTAGATTTTCCTATTGTGTTAACTTTAGCGACCTGAACACACTGACGGCTAGAAAACAGTTGTTTTACTTTAACTTCCCCAAAATTTGAATTTTTAATTTTTTGAAATGTTTTCAAAATTTTACACACCCAGACCCAATCTTAAAACTCATTTTTTTTTATTAAAACTTTCAAGAGCTATAATTGTAAAAAATAATTGAAATTGTTAATTAATTTCCTTTTTGTTTAACGAAGAATAACACTTTTTCATAATATTTGCACTTTTGATGCATGGTGCTTTTCAGGAGAAATATTTATCAGAGATACCTAATTAATTTTTCTTTGAAATGACCCAAAGCTCTAAAAGCTCCACGTTAACGAATTACATTTGCAAAAACCTTATAAGCGCTATTTTGCAATTGCCTGCATGAGTTGGTGTTTCTCTATTCAGTTCACATATAGAACTCAATTAAGTTGAAAAAATATGAGATGACCATGGATTGTAAAATTAGGTTTCAGTACATGAAATATTGAAAACATTTCAAAAAGAATTCGAATTTTGCGCACGCAGAGAAAGGGTTTCTTGCATCAAGAAAATATATTTTATTGCAAAAATCAGTCTCTATTCCAGAAAATATTTTTATTTCAAGACTAAAAATGCATAATATAAGAAAATTTTCTTGAAATTATATTTGAATTAAATAAATATTTTCTTAAGGTTAGAAAATCAAGAAAATCCAAGACAGAAAAATGTTCCTTTCTAGTAAATCATTTAGTTTTTAGTTAAAAAAATATTAAAGGTAGGAATGAAAAAAGGTTTAGATCTCATAAAGTTCTACTGAGAAATCAGGCGACCGGTTTCGTGTTAAAAAAACCATCATCAAGCCAGCTACAAGGATATAATAAATGAAAAGTTACAATAATGAAAAAAAATAACTAAAATTAGTAAGACACGACTTCGCTCTCGCATTTCCGAAAAATTCCGATTATGCTGGCTAATCATAGTACGTTCGCTCTTACGGTATGCTATGCCCACCGAATGTTTTGGGTTCCTGTCAGCATTTGACGGGCCTGCTCGGGCTAATTCGTCTGCCTTAACATTCCCACGATGACCTTCCTAAAATGCCCCCCCCCCATGTTAACTTTGGAACGGCAGAAGCTCCCTCTATGACCTTTGTGTCCTGGTACCCAGACCAGGGTCACCTTAGATCGGCTGCCCAGCCTATTGATGGCATTTATACATTTCCACACAAGTTTTCACTTTACCTGTGTGGAATCCAGTAATTTTGTCACTGTTTGACTGTCTGAATAGATAGCAATAGATCGATTGTATGGGTAAATATGGCATCTGTATTCCGGTTTCTATCGCCACTATCCAGGACGGCATGACTATTTCTTGGGAGTAAGTGGCACCAGGAAGCATTTCAGTGCTGTTTTTAAAGACTAGTAGCATAAACTGAGAGATAAGCAACAACGTGGACAGGAGGAAAAAGCGTTAGTGCTTTTCTCTTCTCACATTATTTTTGCCGGGAGTGATTCCATCAGCACCGTGATAAACAGCTAGCATTGTCTTGGCTATGGTTTCTAGGCAGTTTTTTCATGTGTACTTCCACATTAAGTTCACTTTTCTTTGAACATTGTTCTGTAGATAACCTCTACCTTAGCCTTTTTAAAATCACAAGCAATGAGAATAATTTTCTGCGTTGTGTACAGATATGTCGTACTATGTTAAACAAGGTAAGTGCAATTAATAATGGGAATATAAATAATATGTATTTCAAGCATTCTAAGTAAATAAATATTAAGTAAAGAAAAACTGTTGATTTGTAAACAATCCCTAAACGCTTTCTCGAACAAAGAGAACTATTTACTATCCTTAAGAAAATATTGTTTTGTGTTCTAGCGGCCATTTACTTGTACTAAGGATCGCTCTCTTCAAAATTTTCTTGAATCAAATTAACAAATGTCTTAAACAAAGAAACACAATTATTTAATTACAAGTGTATATGGTACGTTTCTTAACCGGAGACAAAACCACTAAGAAAATATTTCTTTTAATTTAAAACAGTTATTATATTGTCGATAGTTGGAACAGTAATTATCTTGAATTGAGGCGGACAGTCTTGATGCAAGTAAACGTTTCTCTGCATGCGGAATCAGGTTGTTCAAATGGCTCAATCTTCAAAAAATAGCACTAACCACAAATTACTGCCGTAAAAGTTTTTTCTTAAAAATTAAAAGTAAAAATTTTCGATATTTCAAGCGGTCACTGCATATGTATATTGTACTATTTTTTATTATTATTTAGATTCGTTGATGTTGATTTAATCTAAACTCGTCGTTATTCTATAGCCCTCACACGTGGTGGCTATAACATTTTTGTAAATAGACACACTACTTTCATTTGACGTATGTATATTGTACATATGTAATTCAACACACCTACTTTCTAACTCTGAATATTTCGTAAAATAGCTTTTACTTGAAAGGTGAAATTTCCCAAAAATAGTCATGATCTGGTGGCTTGCAAGATCTGATATACATATGCGTTTAGGATGTAAAACGCCATTAATATATGTACATGAAATAGTTTTAAAACCAGAAAAGTTTATTATTATTGAATTTTGTGGAGAAGCTGTGAACTGACTTTGGGTGTATAGAAATTAATAGAACTCCATCCAACAACTAATATTAACTGTTAATTCGTTTATTTTCTGGATTCAAAGATTAAGAGAATGAATGCGCCTATTCTATTATGTAAATTATAACGTGAAAGTTTTTTGTTAACATAGTAGACATCATAGAATATATTTTAAAGATATTTTCGTGTGTATAGGGGAATAGATAAGTCGCTGGCGAGGCGCCTGCTTTGTTATTTCTAATAGAACACCCTGTGTATTATTATATTTTTAGTGTTTACATTTAGAAACAAATCAATGCAATATCAACTTTATGTATCCATTTCTGATAGATTTCGAGATATTTATAATTCGAGATACAAGTACATTTTAGCTAAATACAGAATGTTCAATATTGAAAACTAAATTTTGGCAAGTTCGAACACCGAAAACGCAATTTATTTAAATAACATATACTTTTTTATATCCACCGTGTAAAAAAATCATATTTCTTTGTTTTTGTATAAGAATGCATGTGCCCAGTATTCAAAGTAAAAGAGATACGAGGCGTGTTTTTAAAGTAAGTACCGTCTTTAAATTCGGCTACCGTGAGCATTGCGGCGGCTTTCTACCCTTGCACGCTGTGTACCTACATCTGTTGACAAGCCACTGACGCCATTACAGAAAGATTCGACGGTGTTTAGGTTTGTTTGTGCACTATTTAAAATGTCTCCGCCGATCAAGAATCCCGCCGACTGTGAAATACGCGCTGTGATTCGTTTTCTTAGTGTTAAAGGCATTAAATCGGCCGACATTTATCGTCAGATCTGTGAAGTGTATGGAGAAAACATTATCAGCGATGGAATGGTACGGAAATGGGTGAGAGCTTTTAAAGATGGCCGCACGAATGTCCATGAGGAGCGAAGTGGGCGACCTTCTGTCATTACTGAAGATTTGGTTCAGAAAGTTGACGAAAAAATGAAAGAGAACAGACCCTTTACGATTTCATCGTTATCTGATGAGTTTTCCCAAGTTTCCAGTTAAATCAGGCGGCAGACTTCTATGATGATGGGATTGTAAAGGTGATTGTACGGTACGATAAATACCTCAATATTGGTGGAAATTATGTAGAAAAGTAGGATAAGATACAGGCTTTCATGTAAAAATAAAATTGTTAAGAAAAGTTTACTTGTTTTTGTTTTATTTAAAAACGGTACTTACTTTAAAAACACGCCTCGTATTTATAGCCAAAGGCGAATATTGCATTCTGCACCCGAAGTATTTCTGGTGATATTGCTTGGTTACTCTGACCATAGTAAACAAAGCACCAACGTTGCCGTTCTAAAACGTTTGATTCAAAATTTCAAGCCTAGGTAGTTACTTATAAAATGAATTTCACAATAAGGAGTTAATATGTACCTATGATTTATATATGAAGTTAAGTATAACGGAAACATGCCGCTGTGCAACAATTAGTAGGTTAAGAATTAGTTATTGCAATAAAAATTACAATACATAGTGTACTTAGATTGTGTCACATGTTATTGTTACTTACTCTTACGTAATTTATTTTTAGTACGCAGAAACTTTTTTTAAATTATTGTTTTCCTTAATCTACTTGTACACGACTGGCAGATCCGCTGACCGGCAGTTTCACCGGACGAATCCTTTTAGCTAATGTACATCATTTCTTTCACTTTTTCCTAATACACAAATCATATGTATTACCTAACTCAGTTTTGGAGCAACAGCTTACGAACGTCAACTCCTGTGTGTTCTATTTATTGTTGTCATGGCAATCGAACAATGCCAACTTTAGAAACCATTTGAATGCCATGTCCAAGTATAGTAGTAGCTAGTAGTACAAAGCTCGTCTTCCACTACAAGTAACTTCTTGGGCTCTAAATTCTCAATTAACAATTTAAGGACATCAAGTTCTCGATTCTCTGTTAACTATTGTCATGGTACTCAAGCTTGCCCCTGATAAGTTAAATATCACTTTCACTTTGAATATTTGTCGTATGCATAATTATACAATAACGCTAGAGATATACGGTGGATACAAAAAAAAATTGTACTATTTAAAAAAAATTACATTCCGGTGTTGGAATTTGGGAAAGTTTGGTATTCAACACTGTACGGTGCTTTAATATATGTCTAAATAAAATCAGGTATACAACTTTTCGCCAATATGTATTCCATGTTGGATTTTTTAAACGAAACAGATACTCAGAGGCGGATTACCCGTAAGGCAAACTAGGCACGTGCCTAGGGGCCCCGGACCTTAGGGGGGTCCCGCCTCATTTAAGGTTATATACCTAATATAGATTTATTTTTACAATAAAATATATTTTACAATAGAATTATTTAGGTTACTGCACGAAAAAAAGTGAAAATATCCGCTAAAGGACAGACGTCTTTATTGGGATTTTTTGAAAAAGAAAACACTCCTTTAGCAGCTTCAGATGTTCAAGCGGGGTCACCAACCGAACACGAAGATGAAGTCATTGAAATTGATTCGTGTCGACATGGACCCATGATTCTGGCAGCGATAAACAAGAACCAACAACATCCTACAGTAATGGAGTAGGTCTGAAGAAGTTTTGCGATATTTAATCGAAAAAGGTAATTTTGAACAAAACATTGACTCTGAAGATAAGGAAATGATTAAAGCTACTTTGCAAGTTAACGGATTGACGCAAAGATTTATTTCAAAGTCAGTGTTTAAGCACAAAATGTTAAATGGTGAAGAAGTAGATCGTTTTTGGCTAATATTTTCGCCGAAAACAAATAAAGTTTACTGCGGACCCAGTAAGTTATTTTTGCTTGAAGAAAATCAGGATCAATTTACCACAGGTTTCAATGACTAGAAAAATGCTACAGCGAGAGTCATATCTCGTGAAAATAGTGCTTCTCATACCAAGGGGTGTTTTAACTGGATGGCTAGATCAAAAAAACAGGGCTTGGAAGCAGATTTCTCAAAAGCATATGAAAATGAATGCGAGTACTGGCAAAAGGTTTTACAAAGAATTATTGATGTTATATTTTTTTTGTGTCAACGTGGACTTCCATTAAGAGGCAAAGATGAAATTTTTGGATCAGTACATAATGGTAATTATTTAGGCATATCGGAGCTACTAACAAAATACGACGGATTTCGAGCACATCATATTGAAAAAACTAAAAATATTGGACGGGACAAAATATCTTATCTGCCTTCGACAATTTGCGATGAATTTATTCAATTGTTAGGCGATCATGTTACTAATTTAATTTTACAAGAAGTAAAAGAATCAAAATATTTTGGAATAACAATTGATTCTACACCTGATTTGCAGCATGTTGATCAACTTACTTTTGTAATTAGATACGTAAATTTGAAGTGTCAGAGGGTTCTTTAAAATTTCAGCCTCTAAAAAGCCACAAAGGGATTGATCTGGCTAGAGAAATTGTGTAGTACTTAATTGAGTGCAATCTTGACATTAAAAATTGCCATTCGCAAAGTTACGACAATGCGGCTATGTCTGGAAAATATCAAGGTGTCCAAAGTAAGATAAAAGAAATAAATAAATTTGCAGAATTTGTACCATGTTGTGCCCATTCTCTGAATCTTGGACAGACAGCAGCTAGTATATGTGTAGAAGCTATATCTTTTTTTGGATTGTACAAACATTGTACAATTTCTTGTCAGGTTCCACATACAGGTGGAATTTGCTAAAAGAAGAAATTAATACAAGAATTTCATTAAATTCTAATGCAAATGAAAGAATTTTTGTGATGAAATCTCCGTCTAACACAAGATGGTCAGATGGTCAGCGAGATATGATGCCTTAAAGTCATTAAAACAAAATTATCATGAAATTTTAATAACCTTAACAAAATTATCTCAAGATACTGACCAAAGTTACGATACTCGGAATGAAGCAACAAATATTATGAATAAATTATGTGAATTTGAAAC
Organism: Dynastes maya; assembly: GCA_029619315.2. Taxonomy (NCBI): domain Eukaryota; kingdom Metazoa; phylum Arthropoda; class Insecta; order Coleoptera; family Scarabaeidae; genus Dynastes; species Dynastes maya. The sequence continues at coordinate 45,555,205 of JAROYE020000001.1, forward strand.
ATGTATCCTTAGTTTATTTTGGTACGATGTTTTAGAGAGAACAAACAAAGTAAATTTGACATTTCAAAAAGAAGGTCTTATTTTAAAAGAAATTGTAGATCAAATTACCTCTCTAACAATACCTAAAAACTATTCGTTAAAATTTTGATCAGTATGAAGAAGAAGCGAAACTTATTTTGACGGTTCCGACTAAGTTTGAGTTTGAAGTTTCTTATAAAAAAAAATACGCGCCAAATTAAGAAAAAAGTATTCCACGGTGATTCCTCCCATCCAAAAAACTTTTCTCCAAAACAAAAATTTAGAGTAGAAGTATTTTTGTAATATGTGATAGCATAATTTCTGAAATGGTAAGAAGATCTTGTTGTTATAAAGAATTGCAAGTATATTTTTCGTTTATTTTCGATTATGAAAAGACAAATTTGAATGACAAACGATCCACAGTTCAACGGCTTCTTAAAAAATATCCCTTAGATTTGAAAAGTGAATTAGAAAACGAAATAATACATTTTCATGAACATCTGGCAATAAATGAACAAAGCTTAAAAAATTGCAACAGCCAAGAAACATTAAAAAGTGTTAAAGAAGTATTAAAGTCAAACTTCTATCCTAATGTAGCTATCGCATTTAGAATATATTTAACTTTAGCTTGCGGAGTTTGCGAAGGAGAAAGAACATTCTCGAAACTGGCTAATGTGTAGACTTCATTAAATATTTTTATTAAGAATAAAAATTTATTTATTTTAATTTTTATTAGGTTTTACGGATATTAGATATTTATAAAACAATGTTTTTATTAGGAATGTAAAATTTTGTTTAAATATTTTTATGAAAAATAAATTTGTTTACAATTTTTTGTTTATTGTTATATTATTAAACATTATTTTCAAATCTATTGTGCCTAGAGGCCCCGAAGGCTCTTAATCCGCCACTGCAGATACTGACGACAAAATTACAAATGTCTCGAATTTTTTAGAAATATGTGGATATATTAAAACCGAATTGCATTAGTTTATTTTCACATAGAAAAACTAAAAACGTAAAAATATAGAGGATCCTCCATTTAAAATAACAAAGTAATGTTATCAAAAAACTCTTTACACAATAAGCACAATTATATAATTCCAGAAGGTTGGGACACTTGTACATATAATTGTGTTACTCCAGATATATAGTCATTGTTTCTGTTGTATACGCACTTCTTCAAAGCTACTTTTTTTCGGAATGGCTTCATAGGAGTTGCTTAAAGTAATTTATTACTTCTGCGATTGTTTTGGCCATATAATTATGCTAATGCGTCGTTTAATATGTTTTCGATAGCCACAGCATAAATGTATTCACCAGTCATTCATAGACCTTCGTTTTGTAACTTATTTCCGGTCTAGACCTTGATTTCGGCAATTATTTTGTTTGATTAAAGTAGATACATGTTACAAACAAGTTTTTGACGTTTTCCGTGATCTTTTATTTGATGTGTTATGTTAGAATAATATCAATTAATTCTAAAGTATTTGTAATTATATAATACGTAATAATTGAATTATACTTCGTATGGTGTAAATATTACCACTCCCAAAGGAAAACTCTGCATTGACGAATCAGTACAGTTCGACAAAAGATATTAAGTTGTTAATTCTTTTGCCTTTTCAAGTAAAATACAGAGAATTGTAAACCCGAATTAGAAGCAGGAGAGAAGCGGACTGCAACTCAGATCACTATTTGGTACTAATGATGGGAAAAATCTTTATTTTAAAATAAAAATTTTAACCGTTATTGTTATTTTAAAATAACGGTTGCAAAATAACAGGTTTAGCGTTATTCCGTAGTCTACAGTTCTACACGATAACGCATCATGATTCCACATAGTACACGTGCAACTGCTGATCTTGCAGCACGCTAAAATTTAAATTCAGAAGTTTTTTGTAATATAAATGTTTTTTTTTTTGCAGATAAATTATTAACTGGTTAATAGATTAAAATAAATTAAGTGATAAACTGTTCACTGTTGTACTATCAAATTCAATGCAATCATTGTTACAGCAGCGTTTAATTTCCACCATTTTGACTAATCCTACTGTTATTTTTAGTGTTGGGAGATTATGAATGATGTAATTGAGATATATCGATTATACCCGAATAATCGATCATTCGATTGTGGTTCAGAAAGCATTCATTATTCGTTTCGACTGCGCAATGCTCGAGTTTCGAAATAATTCACTTCTCTCTCGGATTCTGTCAAATAATCGTGGAAAATAATCGAAATCGTTAGTAAATTTCGAATGGTCATTACACACATCATCACACTAGTTATTTTTCTTATATTTGATCTTAGTTAATCTTCGAAATGCGAGAACATCTATGTGCTTAAATGCTATATAATAAATATAATGGTCTTATTTTTAGTTTTTATAAGTAAATTTGTTATATAACATCGGCCTTTTATTTTACATTTGATAATTCCAATACATACAATTATTTAGAAAATATGTCCATAATAAACGTCTGATTCGATGTCGACTACCGTTCGAGAGGATATTTATGTAGGTACGTGATAAGTTATGTTTCTAGGGAAGTTGTAACTATTATCTGTAATAAACAGCGGCTTCGATCAGACAGTCGTAGCACCACGCAGTTGAGTACGCCACAACGGCGGTCGATGATATGTTCACAACAGTCCAAAAACAACCGTGCTGTACCTGTTACTTTCCCAGCGAGATAACAGTTGCAACCGTTATTGGATCCATAACGGATATAAAATAATAGATAGTTAAATAACGACCCATCCCTATTTGGTACAAGTTACATGCAAAGGAAATCTGCAGGAACCCGATAAACAAAAAGCAACCAAAAGAATCAGGAAACAATTTAATATAGATCTCCTGAAAGACGAAAAAACTAGCCAACAATATAGAAAAGAAATAGCAGGCAAACTGAATTTACAAAAACAAGAAATGGGTGCTGAAGAAAGTTGGGGAGACATAAAAACAGCAGTAATGGAGACAAATCGGGCAATAATAAAGGACATATCAAAAAATAATAATAAGAGAAAGGAATGGTTTAACGAGGAATGCGAAAACTTAGTAGAAAAAATAAGGAAAATAAGAGAACAACATTTGAGAGAGAGCAGAAATAGCCAGGTACAAAGTATAAAATTTCGGAAAAAACATGTAGAAGAAAAAAAGAGAGATTATAATGAAAATAAACTAAAAAAGGTGGAAGAAAAATTCCAGAAGAAGGAAATAAGGTCCTGCCAAGAAATGAAAAAATTGGAAAAGGTATATCAAACGCAAAGTGTATATATAAAAAATAAGGAAAGGGAATTTATTAGTGATCCAAAAGAAACAATGCAAATATGGCAAAATTATTTCGAAGCGTTACTGAACGGTGAAGAAGAGGAAAGTGTGGGCGAAATGCAAGGCATAAGAGAGGAAGATAAAATAATAGAACCTCCAACAGAAGAAGAAGTAGGAAATATATGAGGAATTTCAAGAACAACAAAAGTCTTGGGATAACGGAAATAATGATAAAAGTAGGAGGAGAGCCACTGCAGGATCAAATATATGAGCTAATTAAAAAAATATGGGAAAACGAACAACTACCAGAGGATTGGACTAAGGCGAGAATATGCCCAATTCATGAAAAAGGAAGCAAGATGCAGTGTGAGAATTATAGAGGAATAGCATTGTTGGAAGTATGCTATAAAATACTAGCGGAGTGCATAAGAAAAAGACTAAACAAATATGAGAAAGAAATAGGGGAGTACCAAGCAGGGTTTCGAAGTAATAATTCAGTCACGGACCAAACTTTTACGCTATGACCTGTTACGAGCATAAAACCATACTGTATGCAATCTTCAAAGATTTCAGGCAAGCCTATGACAAGATAAAAAGAAACCAAATGTACCAGGCAATAAAGGAACTAAGAATATCAAGTAAGATGATCAAGTTAGTAGAAATAACGTTGGAAACAACAAAAAATGAAATCGTATGGAAAGGTTTTAGCTCAGAGGAATTCGAAGTAAAGCAAGGGCTTAGGCAAGGGGGCCCTCTGTCTACGGTACTCTTTAACCTAATATTAGAAGTAATAGTAAGAAGATGCAAGATAAAAACAAAAGAAAAAATTTTTAAAAACGATCAACAGTGTTTGGCTTTTGCCGATGACTTAACGATTTTAACAAGTCAGAAAAGGGAACGTCAAAGAGTCACAGGAAGAATAATACAGGAGGCGGAGAAATTTGGTCTAAGGATAAATCAAGCAAAGACAAAATATATGGTTACGGGGGACACGCAGCAGATAGTAGAAAGTTAATGTAAAAGAAGGTGCCGACTACAGATATGAAAGGGTGAAGGAATTAACGTATTTACGAGTGAAAATAGAGGAGAGCGCACAAGAAGAATATGAAATAAAGGCCAGAATTACAAAAGGAAACCAAAAGTATGGAATGCTAAGAAGGCTAATGAAATCCAAGTATGTGTCACAAAAGACAAAAATAAGAATATATAAGACAGTAATTAGACCAATAGTTACATACGAATGCGAAACCTGGATATTGAGAAAAGCGAAAATGGACAGGTTGGAAAGATGGGAACGAAAAATCCATCAATTTACGGAGGTATTAGTACAGAAATAGGATGGAGAAGAAGAACAAACGAGGAACTAGAAGTGTTATATGACGAACCAAAAATAACAAGCTTTATTAAAGCACAAAGAGTAAGCTGGCTAGGACATATGGAACGTATGGGAAATGAAAGAATGCCAAAATTAGTGCTACATAGAAAACCAGTACAGAAAAGAAGAAGAGGGAGGCCACGACAAATATGAAGAAAAAATGTAGTAGAAGACCTAAAAAGTATAAAGGTGGAGGATTGGAGACAAGAAGCACAGGATAGAAGAAAATGGAAAGAAGTAATTAGAAAATGCAGGGAAGAGTTATAAAACCTTTTGTGATGTTTTGTAATATTTAAGTCATATGTAAATTAGATGGTGTAAATATTACCACTCCCAAAGGAAAACTCATTTACGAACTGCATTTACGAATCAGTACAGTTCGACAAAAGATATTAAGTTGTTAATTCTTTTGCCTTTTCGATTAAAATACGGAGAATTATACATTTTTAATTACTACCTCACCTTCAGTTTAGTCACGATGTTCGTGCTAACTACTGTATACTTTATTTTTGTATTTTCATTAAAGTAATATATTTCTAGTTAAAGATTATTTCGGTAAAACACCAAGATCACTTTTCAAGAGAAACGATTTCGATGTTCGATAATTGAATTATTACGTAAGTTATTATAAATCAAACATCAAAACATGTTTACAATAACAAAATTACGGCTTACATAGCATTTCGGGAAAATTAAGTATCTACTATCAATGAATATTGAAGTTGATCACGACCGCTTATATTTGAAAATTCGCTTTGACGCAATCATGTTAGTCCTTAGGAGCATTGACGGACATACTTTGGCTTATTACCGACTCCTCGTCACAGCGATACCCATAAATAAAATCATGCTCACAGATCAATTTACTTACTATTATACTCAGTATTAATTACCAATTACTCCCAAATACCGCAAATAAGCGCCATCGAAAGAAAACTACCAAAAAATATACTAAGACAAAGTATGAAGTAGCTTTTAATTAAAAAAAAAATCACAGCAAGTAGTGTAAAACACTAATAGAAGATAGTAGCTTTGACTATAATTGAAAAAGTGCGGAATAAGATATGGAGAATACAGAGAATATTAAAAGCAAGCTACTGTTTCAAGTAGTAGTGCAAAACGGTAGTCTATTTACATATTTTGGTAATAGAATTATAATTTAATAGTCTTTTTATATTTAACTCCATCTTTTGCGTTTAAATTTATAATAATATTGAGAGTTCCGCGATTAGCTCATTCTTATATAAGGTCCACATTCATATTCTAGGGTTAGGCCAGGGCTCTTGTATCCTCCAGGCCTCCAGGTGGCAGCTCACATCCCGCTACCAGAAAGTGTGTACACGTGAGGACGTCCCGTGGATTTCGCTGGTTCTGATTGTCACCAGGTGTTTGTTATTGGGTTCGAAATTTTATTATAACTGGTCCCAGACTCGAGGCATCCAGATTTAATCTTTAGCCCTTTTCCAAGTGTTGTTGGAGAGTGTCCGAAGATACTCTCGCAATAATGGAATCTTCTTTCTTTTGAGATCTTCATTACGAGCAAACCATGGCGCGAGCAGATATTGCAACGTTTCGTTCTCGAGTATCTCCAGGTTCTTGAAATGGTATACCGCTAGCATGGACCAAATCAATAGGTAAATATCGGTCTCAGGATAGTAAAGTAGAGAGTCCTTTTGCCATGGAGGTCAAGCACGCTATTTGCTCCTATAAGCGCCATCAGTTGATGTATAGCTCGCAAGAATTTCTTCCTGACGTCTGTATTACGTGGTGAATACAGATTAACCTCTTGTCTGGCACCAGTCTCATGTACTTAACCGACGTACTCCACGGCAATCGCACCTCGCCGATGACGACATTATTTTGGTGAGGCTTCAGTTTGTTAGAGAAGCATGGAGAGACACATTGACGCTGTTTATCTGAAGCCTCCATTTCGTGAACCAAACGGTTAGTTGTTCAATTGTGATCTGCATCCGCCTGCTCAGCATTCGCTCATCCCCTGCAGGATGAGTAGATGACGGTATCATCGGTGTAAATAGAAAACTTTCTATTTATACCGGTGCCTGAAGGTTTGGGGACGTCATACGTGAATAGGGTGTATAGCTCTAGGGCGAGTAGAGAGCACTGTGGGACTCCGGCCCGAACCAGTCTTCGTGTCGACTGATGATGCTCGTACCTGACCACGTATTCGCTCCCAATGATAGTTCTTTACAATCCTTATCAACTCCGCATTAATTTCAAGTCTTCTCTTCTTATAAAGGAGTTCCTCGTGCCAAACAGTATTGAAGTCTTTGTTCACGTTCTAAGAGATGGCCTGCACCGTGTTCTCTCTGCTTTCTGCATCCCGCATTGTTTCCGTGAGTCTAAGTAGCTGAAAATCCGTTGATAGTCCCTCACTGAAGCCTATGTCTACTAATTCCTCCCGAAGACGGCTCAGGATGATGGCTTCGGCACTCTTCTATAGAGTTAATAACCTTTACCACTATGTTAATAACCTTTATTACAATTATGTTACCTTTTCACATCTAATATATTGAGATGTTTCAAATAACAATCAAAAATATCGAATAGGGAGACAATCTGTATTCCGTTTATTATAAATTTTCACTTACAAAGATTAATTTTTTTTTAAATTACTACAGTTAATGTGGGCGTATTATGTGTTATTATTATGTATTACTCTTTTCAGTAGTATCAATATCCAATATCCTCTTGTAATTCAAACCCCTCTGATCGTCTTCTTGATTAAATTTTCTTGATTGTTCCTTCAAATTGTTTTTGTTTGACTAAATACTCTTGATTATTACTTATAACTGTTTCTGTTTCACTTTAACAATTTTTCAATACTTTAGAGTTTATAATTTCGGCAACGTTTTGATTTAAAATACAATTTCTAGATTCATCAGTCGAAAAACATGTTTGTTTACTGTCAGAATTTTCATATCTAACTTCCGGTTTATCGGTTGTCTGGGTACTGCCAATCTAACAACTTGATATTTTAATTTTTATGTTTTGAAAATCTGATTCGGTGTTGCAGATAACGTAAGGGATTTTGTTGCTTGATTTCCATATACAGTGTGTTTATATGTGTATTTGTGTCATTTTTAACAAATTATGTTTCAAAATGTAAAATACATAAAATAACCTAGAATTTCGATTATCCCCTGTAACATAACATTAATGGAGTCTTTTTTAAACAAAAGATTAACAATATAAATGATCAAAATGCTGAAATTCGAATTTTGCAAATGCTCAGTTAAATTTTAATATTCTATGAATTTTAATATAAAATTGATTGAAATGAATATAGTAACGTGTAAACGCACGCCCTTCATGTGGAATGTCCCACTGCAATATATTGTTATACCTCTTATTAAAAAATCTGGGCTTCCCTGGATAATGAAGGGTATAATAAGGAAGGATGAGAAGGAAAACACTAAAGGGGACGAAGGATTTGGTGGGTGACCGGAAGAGTTGGAGGAGGTGGGTCGAAAGCTAAAAGATGCAACTCCGACGCTCTGATAGGGTACAAGGATGCACGAGAAGAAGAAGAAGAATTGATGTGAAACTGTTTTTGTTCATATGTACTCCAACATTTTTGAAGTGAAAAGGCACAATATATACATACATATGTCTAATGCGCATTGCTTTTTCCGAACTACACCTAAAATTGTCATTTGATATTGACTTATCTGTACGTTATCTTAATTGCAAAATATCGTACTTTGTTTTTTATTATTTATTTATTTATAAATATAGCAACAATAAATATAGCAACGTAGATGAGTATATATTCCTCTAAAGAGTTTGTTTTTACAATATATAGGAACTGATTAACTGGAAAATTTGCTAAAACGCTTGGAATTACTTTTTCTTAAATTTTAACACATATTTGGATGTCAAATTTGATACAAACGATAACTATTTCTTTTTAACGTTTACCAGAAAAAATCCGGTGACTTAAACATTTGAAGAGTTAGTATACCACCGTACCTTTTATACGCGAGAACACCATATGCATTTATTTCGTTATAAATACAGAACAAGTTATTAACAGGTTGATTTCATCACTCATGTTGTTAATCTTAATCGCGCCACACTATTGAACGATTGACAGCTCTGGATACGTCAAAATGGTATAGGTCGGTATGTCCAGCAGTAACCAACTGTTAAGATACTTACTTTTGTATAGCTTTATCGTAACAGGATACCAAGTTATAATAATCTCTCACTTGGGATGTCTCAATAGGAAAGTGTGATGGTGTATGCGTGAGAGTGTGTACGTGTGTTTGTACATGGAGGTCATCCACTAGCTTACGCGTTCACGTCCACAAATCTGTCAGTGTATTGGTAACGTCACATGCAGCCTACTGAGTTACAAACTTGTGTTTTATGTGAGTGTGTATGAAGGTATTACGACATATACACATTTCGAAAGCGACTGGATCTCTTTCGATGGTACACGTATGCGACATCGAAAACGGTATAAAAATAGTCGTGTCCCTGGCAGTAATACTATCGAGCTAATCTACGAATGCAATCGGTGAAACTTTTTCGATATACATACCTTTTTTTATCTAAATGTAGCGAGTAAATTTTGTCTTAAACCTAGAAAAAGAAAACAACATAAAAAATGTAATACATGAGTCCTCTAAAAAGACTTCTTATTCAAGTTACATATGTAGTAAATAGGTTGTGATATTTTGAGCGGAAGAGTTGAAATATTAGTAATTAGAAGTAAATAAATCATTACTTGCATACATAAATACACGTTACAGAATATTATCCAAATCCATTAATACTTCTAAGCAAATTGCGGTTTCATGTTTTTATTTTTTTATTTAGTTAACTGAAATAAATATATTTTACACGCTGAGTTTTATTTTAGCTAATACAACCGCACGGAGAAAAGCGAATATTTGAATTTAATTAGTTAAAAACGGCACAGTATTGTAAAACAGTGTGCGATATTGAAACTCCAAGGATACAATAAAAATTGGCATTCATGACGTTTATATCCAATGTCAAGATCAAATAACATTTGTAACCATTTTTAAGTAACGGTTATTCTTAGTTTGTTCCACGAATGTGCACACTGTTTCTGGTTTGAATTAATAAAAACGAATTATACCAACCACCGCTGCAGACTGAAAATTACGAACGGTATTGGGAAATCGAACAAAATAGCAATCGACTTGAACAGTAGGGTATCTTGCCCGTCTTCATAGTTTGCAGTTTCTATTTCCATAAATTTTTATTTTGTTAAATATTCAACTGCAACGAATACTAGAAAACAAATAAATTAGTGGTAGTATGGTATAAACCCCAATCTAGAGTTCATAGATTCAAGCAGAAAAATTGAATATTGATCAGCAATTTTGTTGTAATTTTCGCATATCTAACATTGGAATAGCGCTTAAATAGGAATACAAACCACGTACACCATACATGAGCCATTTGAACTTTTGGTAAGTACTAAGGTTTGCAGAAGATGATACGCACGTTGCCTTTGAAAACTGCCAACTGCTTATCATCTGTTTACTTTACGTAAAACTATAAAAATTTAACAATGATAAAGTGCATTTTCTAACCTCAGAATTCTACTGGTCTATTTGCATATTGATATATTCAGATTGCTAGCAGTAAATGTGTACATAGTGTAACTTCTTTAATTCGAACATGCGGCAATCTAAACATCCAATAATCCGAAATTGAAAATTCTCAGTTCATTAAATCCGACCAAAATTTCAACAATCCGATCGGTAATGATAAAAATAAATTCATGCAAAAACTAAATACCGGAACAGTCAATAATTTCTGAGGACTGTACAAATACCAGGTTTGTTATGTCTTTTCGTATAGTTAGCACTAGAGCACTGCACGGGCTAGGAAAAGCCCGACCCGCTCGGCCCGTCCGGGCCCGCGGGCGGGCTCGAGCGGGCCTCGTCTATTTTCATTGCGGGCCGGGCAGGACCGGGCCTAAAATTGTACGGGCCTGACGGGCCAAGAATGTTTTATGAACTACATCGAATGGATATAACGTATGCAGTAAATGCTGTTTAGTTTGTACGATATCGTTTTGTATTAACAATTTTAATGTATGCAATGTTAAGTTGTGTTTTCTTTTGGTTTCATACAACATAGTATACAAGAACAAACAAAATAAATGTTTCATTCTACTCATTATAATGTAGTAATTAAAAAATGATTAGAAATAGACGGTGCAGATATAATTACTTAAACAGGCTAAAATAATTTAGACGGGCCAAACGGGCCTAAATTTCCTAACGGGCCGGGCCGGGCGGGCCTTGTGCCGAGGTAATGAACGCAACGGGCGGGCCGGGCGGGCCTACACCATGCTGTAACGGCCGGGCCGGGCTGTGAAAAATAGTCCGCACCACATAAAGAAGCCCTGATGTGTTTTCTCCAATACGTCAAATGGAGTACAAAAAATAATGCACCAGATCATCAACTGTTATTTCTGCAGCGCATTAGAGATCAAGCAACTGCTGCTCGTACATATAAAATCTCTGAGGTAACGTCATATTGATTCATGTTTTAATATTTAATGCTAAAGTTTTGTTTGAAATAAAATTTCGTTGTGTATTTTTAAAGTTTTATAATCCACATGTATAAGGCACTCATTGAAAGCAGTTTAAGTGAAAAGATCGTTATATTCGCTAATCCGAATATTTCCTTTGGCCAACTAGTTTGTATTAGCGAAGTTGTACTGTACAGTTATACTTGTAGCTAATTCAAAAAAAAGCAAATTCAATAGGATGTCTGTTATCCAACACTTTTGTAAGGGATCTTCAGAATATTGTCAAATTATTATTGTTTCCTTAGTTGTGCTATTATACAGTATCACATAAGTAAATTTAACATTTGTTAAAGCTAAACTGTATAGTTGTCCTGAAACGAAAAAATCTTTAAATATTTTTTGCAATTAGAATCTAATTTTATAACAGCAAGGAATGGAAAAAGTCTCTGTTATCGAATCTTACTTAAAAGGAATACATATGTAAAATAAACAAACAAACCTACCAGGTGTATAACAATAGATCTCATTACATACCACAAGCGAGACACTTGTTCTGTTATGCATTAATTTGTATTTAATTAAATAAACTGCTTTTCTCCATATAGGTATGCATTAAGCTACGTATACATATACGTTGCTCCAAAAAAACGTTATGTTAACGATCGTTAGGATGTGATGAAAAAATACATCTATCAAGGCGGAAGAAAAAAACCGTTTCTCTAAATAGGAACCTTATGGACCATGAGAAAAAACCGGAAGGGTGCATTAAAATAACTTATTTGAATAAGTTGCATACATAAGTAGAGGCAGGTCAAATATATTTGCATCTTTTTAATAGGAAAAAGGTCATCACTATTAGTAGGAAGTAGGTTCAGGTAATGCACAAAATACATAAACCCTTACCGAAGAAAGATTTAACCCTTGAAGTTCCCATGATAGTTCGTATGCAAAATTAGGGATGGATATTCTAATATTTTGCACTAACACTTGTGCATTTTGCGGTTATATCAAATGAGAATCTCAGTGTATTGCAAACGTTACAGTACATTTACATTTAGGAATACGGACTGAAATCGAATACTGGTACGGCAGTAGGAAGTTTATTTTTTACCTACCTGCTTAATGTATGCGAATATATCCGAAACTACCTGCTTGAATATTAAGTGCAAGGGACACCTTTTTTGAATATACCGAAAATCTATTGAGTAACCCTTATCACTTGAAGATAGGAATTACGTACGTATATGTGTACATACATATATCAACAAACACATACATGAAAAAGAAAGATACAATTTTTACTTACATTGATAGGTCAGTTATAGATTTCCGATTAGACCCATCCTAGAGAGACCTACATGCATATACCTGGATGGCACAACTTTTCGCATCTTTCCGAGTTCCTAAAGAAATCTACCTGATACTTCCTATAGGGGTTAATTGTTAGACCTTAGGGTAAACCTTTTTTATGCCTATTTCATCGATGATAGCCCATTAAGCATATTCGATATCTTAAGATGTATTTGAATACGAAAGGGTCAAATACCCGTACGTAAAAATGTAGATTAGGTGTAGTAAGGCAAGCAAATTGAAATAGTACAACCGTTCGAAGGACATGCGTCCTGCATCTGGGCGTATGTAATTACCAGCTGATAGGGATACGAATCCGTGGGATTTTGCATGAGTTTCTCGAACGGTTTTGATAGAAAATAAAGGATTGTGAAGGTGACCCAATACGATCGTTGCAATCTTTCTTATATATATAATAAGCAGAATAAAAAGCTGTTATTCTGCGATCGATTTAACTAACGTTCTAACAAAATCCGTTGAATTAAAAGTATTCAAAGGAACGAGTAAATGGAAAGCGAACAATAAACTACCAAAAATTAATTGGATTATTTAAGCTTAAGGAGAAATTTATGCGCAGCGCCATATAAATAATTATCCTAAACAATTAGTATATACTATATACAGGATTTTCCACGCAACCTGTTTATTAAGTTTTCGTAGTTAGCATCTTAGCCCAGTTCTGAAAATTTGTTGCAGGCAATAAGTGCTATAATTACAAATTACTTTTAGACTCGAATTACTTCCGGTTACACGGAAGCCATTGTAAAACCAAAAATATACAAAACTGAAACTTAAGCACATTGCCTGTCGAAAACTAACAAATGTTAAGAAACCTACCACAATTAATTAATTACAATAAAGTTCGTTAAGGTAAAGGAAAAACAACAAAACAAGTTAAAATGACATAAAATAAGAACGAGCACAAAGAACGAAAGTATGACAAATACAGCTTATAATAACAATAAATAACAAGAATAATATAACAAGAATAATTTACGCGTTTGCAATTGAGATTTGACAGTTTGGCAATTGTTATGATTACTGTGCTTAGCAGCGAGCTCTTTAGATCATTCTGACGTAACAAGAAGCAATTTGGCGCTCTTAGCTAGCCAACTTTGCGTAAGAATAAAAACAGAATACCACTCGATTACCTTTCCAAAAACGTAAAAATTATACAGTGTTCTATTTAAAAAAATAAGGTTGACGTCACCTCCAGTGAAACCGAAAATACAATTGAAATGCCGATAACGGCAAAAATTAGTTCACAAAAAATAGAAATCGATTCTTATAAAATTAAACTAAAGTTAATTCGATAATTATACAAAATAAATTGAAATTCTAACAATGTTACTTTATTAAGGGGAAAAATCTGCTGACAATATTGAACTTTGTAACTTTTTTAACTAACGAACAAACCCTCACTTCTATTTTCTCCCGCTCGGGACGCGTTAAAGGGATTTGAGATTGTTCGTCTATTTGTTGACATTTACGGCAATTGGCAAAATACCATTTAATGATCATCTCTGCGTTTGTATAAACTAACATAATGTATTCAAAATCCACGATCTCTTGTTAGAACCTTACGAGCGCACAGAAAGGTAAAGAGTGCGTCAGCAGCTGCGTGTGGTGAGGCTGGCCGTTGGAGATAAATGCAAGTATGTCAGATCGCGCTACGTACAATATCTCTCGCACCCCGGTTAAAAGTGGACCAACGTGTATGTATATATTATTTATAAAACCACATTTCGTAATAGTAACTCGTTTATAACGTAGTATTTAGATCATGTTGTGATACAATTTACAATTGACATTTAATAACAGCAGTAGCCTTGCTTGAACGAACGTATAATTTATATCTATCTGTTGTGTTCTGCAGTAGTAATATCACGATTATATAGACCTACACTTACACACTTAAGTTTAGCAAAATTATTCCTGCTAGCGTTCATCGGCTATACGTGTATGAATACATACTATATAAATAAACATGTTTTGCTAGTTATGGAATGTAGCAAAGATATAGATGCGGATGGATAAGTTAAAATATCTTCAAATTAAACGAAAAATAAATGGAAATGATCGAGCCACTCAAATGCAAACCTAAGCATACAGCCCTAAAAAATAAATACACTACGCAGCTGTTTAGTCGATGGTGTGCGTATGTAATATAATGCCATTTAAAGCAAGTCGTCTATCGGTAATTGTTCGACTTTTAAATCAAAAGGGAATCGAATAGCCCATTGATTAAAAATTGGATCAATATCGAATCGATAGGTGTGCGCGTTTTCACACAACGTAATACCAATTGCGCAGACGACTAAATGGTCGAATAACTAAAAGTCGACAATAAATATCTCTTTTATTTTCGCCTTAAATTGGTGATGAGGAGTCTTTAGAGGAATAGCTTCAAAAGGGTATTCTCTATTGCAAAATTCCCGGTAGGTTTTGCAATACCACGTAAAAACTTGTTCATATTTTCCGAGTATCAAGTAAAACTTTGCAAAAGTACACATTTCATTTACTATTTGTGAAATATCCCGTTGATTTTCATGCAAATTTTTGTTACATAACATAACCATTACTCGGCTCGGTAAACCGTCCATTCTTGATCAAGTTTCTATCATGGTCTAGAAAAATGACACGATGTGGCTGTTGTCGTTCTGGAAACAATTATAAATATCTTGTACTGGCTTTCGGTTTGATGAATAAAAAATACTTACTAGATCTCGTTTCTATTCGTCGGTGTGACATTTTTCTGACATGACATTTACTGCTAATGAATGACAATTGATATGTTTGACAGTTTGGAATTTCATGGCTATCTTATTTAATCTTATTTTTCGTCAATTAAAGCATAATATCAAAAACTTTCATCAACATGTTACATATAGTCAAAAAAGACGGTGTCAAAATCCAATATGGCGTCGATAAGAAATGAGGAAGTTCATAATGGCCAGAAAGAACCGAAACGTCATAAAAAAATTTCGCCTACACCATTACATAGAAGTTCTGAAGTGGCCTTGAGAATATGTTTTTTTAGAATTTAAACTTACCCTTTATCTCCAACAATAATACATAATTTTATTGTCCACAATCTTAATGCTGGGAAGTTAGTAATGTTTCTATTTAATGAAAGTATTGCCTCAAGTGGCTCTTACGAAATTGGTTCGTGTTGTAATAGAACCTCAAATTTAAATTTTGTCGTACTCGAAAAAATAAAAAAAAAATCAAGGTTACCACTAATAATAAGCTACGATTCCCAGTTTCAATGAACAAGTAACTATTAATTCCAAACAAATAAATTTATAAATACAAGAATTAACAATTCCTTTTAGCATTTAACAAAAACTCTAATTCATTGAATCATTAGTTCGAATAATCCTTCTTTTCGATGACTCTCACGTTTAGATAAAAAAGTGCTACGTCTCGCAGCGTTCGGGTCGTTTCCGACCGGCCGGTATATATTTTTTATTTAATTATTTTTTCGTTTTCTCAGGAAAGGAAAACAATTTGCTCTTTATTATATCCACTTGTATTTTCAAATTATGGATTGGTTTAATTATCTTAGAATGAGTTTTTTGTTCCATAATCATAACAAGGGCTTTTTATTGGAAAATCGTGTCCATATGTCTTAAACTAAGTCTTTGTGCATTATTTCTTTGCCTGAATCAAGCCACTGTGTGTCGAGAAAGGGGTGCATTGTTAAGTGTGTGTACGCTCGCTGTTGAATTTCGCACCTGATTTTGGTAGATATCAGCGGATTTTGTAGCAAAGAAATAAAAACCGAAAAGAAGAGAAGAAAAGTGGTAGTCCGAAATTGATACGCGGCAAACAGAGAGTTATCACTTATCAGTCTTATCACCCAGACTCGGTAAAGGTAAATTTCGTTTTGTATTTTGTTCGCTCGGCGGTTACGCTAAATTCAACAAGAAAAATATATTAGTTTGTCCGTAAAAGCGCGGGCAAGAAAGGATAAAAGGGCGACAGCTCTAGTTAAGGACAGATTGTTCTTAAATAAAAATTAAGAGTATGTGAAAATAAAACCACGCGTATTGTTGTGCCAGCTTCGCCCCAATAAGGATTCATCAGAATCTTCGTCCATCAGAAAACAAATACCAACGAGCAACGCAGAGGCTCAAGTCGGCAGAGCCTACTATCATCGACAAGATAAGTCTATATTGCATGTAATCGATTGTATTAGGGATGGGACATCGGTGGTAAAACATCCATGTCGACCAATATGGAGTAGAATTATCGATGGTTTTCCAACATCGATATTTTTTGTAACAATAAATATCTTATAAATAAAAATAAGGTCCAGTAATATATAACAATATAAATAAAAATAAACTATACTAACGATAAGCGCCATTTAAACTTTTTCTTAATACTGATTTCTAAAAAGCACTTAATAGGGTATTTATAATTTCTAAAACATTTACTGACAAAAAATAAAATTTGGGGGTCTTCTTCCTTTCAGTCTATTTCTTTGTTGTGAGGGTGTTACACCCGCATTTGAAAATAAACGATCCGATGGTATCGATGTTGCCACAGTAGCCAAGTATTTTTGAGCTATTTTTGAAAGTGATGGGTAAGTTTCGCTATTTGTCCTCCATCAATTCCAGGAAACTTCTTCAATCGCCACAACAAGACTTCTCAGGTATAAAGACAATTACGAAAGTTGGTTACTTTTCCCTATTTGTGATAACTTCTTTTCCACTAGCCATTGGCGACCCACCAACAAACTAAGTCTTATTATTATATCTAGACTTTTTTTCTTTTTATTAATAGATGGCAGTGGTGACACTATACATATAAAAACCTGAGTCGATGTTTGTCTTTTGACATCGGTATTTGTATCGATATTGATTGATAAAAAACCATAGATATTTGTTAAACAGTATCGATGTTTCGAAAACATCTTTATACATCGTTCGTATACATGTTAGCACAGATCTTTTGTGTAATCTTTTGTTTAAATTTTGTAAACAAACTAGAAGAGTCAACGGCACAGTAACATATCTTCCTAGAAACATAAGCTACATGTTACAAGTTAAGGATAATATTCAGCGTCATCTAGCGTGGAGACATCGAAATCCTTATCTTAAAAGGCTAGCTCTTTTTTAATTAATTGTAATTTTTTGTTGATATTTCTGCTTTGTTATTGAAAACAAGGTATCAAAGTGAAATAATTTATCGAAATATAAACTGGTACAAGAAATTCAACAAAGGAAATGAAATAAATACGAAAAGAAATATTACAGTTACTAAACTATAATTGTTATCCACTACGAAATTTTATACAATTTTGTTGCATGAAATCATTCACATTTATTTTAGATTCCCGGTCACTTAGCAAATTGTTGTCTTTTCACATAGTTGTAAAGTAATAACTTTATATATTTAACACAAGATTTTTTTAGATGTTCTATATGTATGCAAGGTAGAAAATCAAAAATAACATGTAACACAGTTAATTAAAAATACACACTAACTGTAACTGTATATACAGGGTGTCACAGGTTGACCTTACGTTAGCCGTATATGAGAAACTGAGCAGATTCCAAATTTGTAAATTTACAGATTTATTTTGTTCAAGGGAGGCAACGTTTAGAAAATATCGGCACTTTTAGTCAACTTCCGGGTTCACCGTTTTAAAGCTAACTTGATTTTTATGAAAATTTCAGTAAAATCATCGTAGTGTTTTAGCGCTTATTTACTCGGTACGCAAAAGTGTTAATTAATAACTGTTACGACTTAGTAAAGTACAAATATGGGCTATTGAAAAGTATTTCCATTTTTGTACAAATATTATACAGTGTGCCAGTATTTATCGATCAAATATGTCAATCATTAATATCCATGTAATTTTAAATAGAACAACCTATATATTTTTATTGTAGATAAAATATTAAATTCTTCACCAAATGATATTACATTTCCCTATATCTAAAATGAATATCTGGACAATTATTCGGAATTTTACAAACAATTTTGTAAAATTCCAAAGACGGCTATGAATATTCGTCCTATATGTTAAGATTTCTGATGACCAACAGTTCAAAAATATGCTAAGTCACATCCAAGTGTATTAAATGTTTAGGAAAAGTAGGGCAGTACGAATCAAATATTACTGTACACTGACAGAATGACCGTTTGCAGCACCGATTCATGTAAGAATTCATTTGAGAAATAAAAAAAATTCCTACAGTCGTTTCGATATACTGTTCTGCCAGCGCTGGTGTGCTATTAAAAAGAAAAAAAGAATAGAAAATTGAATTTTATTTTGTAAGCAAGGAAAAATAAGATAAATTTAAATAAATGTATTAAAAGATAAACAAACAACTATTTCAATACGCGTTCAAAATTGGCACTATTCATTAAATTTCTAGATACTTATTAGGTCGTTTCGTATTTGCGCTTATGTTAAGGAATTCAGTGTTACTAGACAAAGAATGCTATTATCTTTAATTGCCCAAAATACATTGAATTGCTAACTTTCTTGAAATGCCTTCTGTCTAATTACGTGAGACTTTTTGGCTGCCCAAAAGTGACTGTTGCGTCTATTGAAGATACCGTTTTTCGTAAATTTTGCTTCCTGTCCATATAATTTTTTTCCTGAAGTTTTCGTTTTTCTGACAAGATACTGTAATAATTCCCAAAAATGCACTCTTCTGAAAAAATCCTGCGGATGTAAGTTTTGTACTTGTTGGTATGAAAAAAGTCTCCATTTGTGTTTTTTTAACACTTTGAACAGACATTCGTGAGATTTCCAACGTTGTTGCTGCTTCTCGAAGAGATGCCGTCGGGTTGGTATAAAAATATCCTATAACACCATTCTCCACAATTTCGTCATCAATTAATTTATAGTTTTTTAATTTTTGGCCCAAACTGTCCATATTCTAAACAATTTTTAATCAATCGTCGAACTACATCTTTAGACGGTATTGGCCTGTTTAGGTATCTTTTCTGAAACAAAACGCTCATTCTACTTAAAATACTTCAGATTCGCCATAAATAATCAGTAAATTCAAGTAATCTTGGTTTGTCAATTCCAAACATGACATTTTCTTGTACGTTATAAAAAAATTAGATTACAAAATGTGCTATATACTATGAAGTTTGCTAAAACATTATCGAATTGTCACACAACTGTCATTATAAATTTAAACACACACTAAGTCGGTGAAGAACGTTCATAGCCAACTTTCGAACTTATACGAAATTTTTGAATACAATAACATTAATTGCGAATAATTGCCCAAGCATTCATTTTAGGTATAGGGAAATGCAATATCATTTCATGAAGAATTTAATATTTCGTCATCTACAATAAAAATATACGGGGTGTTCTATTTAAAATTACATAAATGTTAATGATTGAAGCTTAATGTATTTGATCGATAAATACTGACACCCTGTATGGTATTTGCACAAAAATGGAAATACTTTTCAATAGCCTATATTTATAGCTTACTAATTCGTAAAATCATTAATTAATACTTTTGCATAGCGAGTAAATAAGCGATAAAACACTGATAATTTTACTTCATAAAAATCAAGTTAGCTTTGAAACGGTAATATTTAGACCTATGGAAATAGATCGATTTTATGTCAAATTAGTTGCTAAATTCAAATGTTTTATAAAAATTAGGGCAATCAATTTAAGAGAATTAAGTGTGCGTTACTTCCGGCGTACCCGGAAGATGACCAGAAGTGCCGACATTTTCTAAAGGTTAGCCCCCTCGAACAATATAAGTCTGCAAATTCCCATATTTGGAACCTGCTTAGTTTCTGATATACGGCTAACGTAAGCTCATCTTGTGACACCCTGTATAAAACCTGCTAGAAAATCCACGGTATCACAAAAACAACTGAAAACGAAAAACTGATAAAAGGATATTTGACAACTTTGACAAAACAAGTATGTATGTACTTGTACTAATGCATGCACTAATGTACTGGCGGTAAAATCAGTATCTATATTGACTACATACATTACCAATGGGAAATGCACCTGCAGCGTCATGTACCATGGGGACAAATTTTGAAAGTACCACTTTCTGATCAATAGAAATGAAGCCAAATTCTCGGTATTTCTCTTATGACCCCCTGGTCAACAAATTCGCTCAGAGAACATTCTTTCATGACAAATTAAATTTATAATTGGCTATTTTTGTTTGACTAAATATAATTTTTTATTTGTTTTGTTTATATTCCATCTTTTCTTTGCTAACGTAGTCAATCTGGACTTATATAAAGAAATTCACATTTATTTGTTCCTGTAATAAACCATTTCTTTTGTTCGATTTTGGTCGTTAAATACAAAGCTGCTATTGTGTTGTGCTACTTCGAACCTGGATGAGTTTGAGATAATATTTTAACTAAATAAGAGAGTTCATAGAAACCCAAATTTGTGCAATAAGTAGTTTTTTTTTTTTTTTTTTTTTGTAATAATTAGGTTAATCCTAATTATTTCATTGGTGTAGTAATCTTAAAATTATGATTACCGCCTTCGTTTATTTCTCTTTTGTTTTTGACGCCAAATCGCGATTTCTGTTGTGAAATACTAAATGGACCAAAAAGTCTATATAGAGTACGGGCTCAAGTTTCATATGTAATCATTGTGGTGAAACCACCCTCTACAATGCTTAACCAAGCACGTGCAAAAGTTGCCAGAAAACGTTAAATCTCCTATTGCATACAGTGATAGTTGTGGACGGACAAAACAAGAATAAAAATCGCCAAATTGTTTATGTACAGTGTACAAATCTCGAATTAATTGATCATAAGATTCTTAAGTTCGGCCTAATTGACAAGGGCTAACGCAAAATTGCTCAAAAGATCCTAGATTTGTTCATTTGTCTTGCTCGCGTTAGTTCTAGAGTGTGATAGGATTATGATCACGTGATCGTTTTGATTGCTCAGAACTACTCTAAATGGGTACAAACGAAGAGTACAAATTGGTAGTTGTATAGTATACATAACCTAAAAGTATGGTGGCAATTGGCAATCAAGATGACATCAAAAAATCCTTATTATTTATTAAGGAGAAAACTCGTATCAGGCTCATCATCTAGCAATGTAGATGTAGAACTTGCATTAAAAGTTGTTCATGTTTCCAATAAAAGAAAAGTGAATCAAAAATTATTATTATGAGGAGGTAATTTGTCTTAAAAAAAAAAGCAAATTGATTGTTGGACTTTAGTAGTACACACATTGGGAAAATGTGAAATTAGCTATATCTATATATGTACGGCGAGAGAGCGAGGAGGGGATTGAGTGGCATCCGATTGATTCGATGCGGGTCGTTAGTGCGCTTATAACAACGTTGGCGTGTAGAGCTACTGTGTGCAAGAGCGCACGTTATAATTTGAAGTCATGGTCGCCTGAAAATGAGAGTTTCACATATTTATTTTGTTGCTACGAAGCTTAGACGAAACTAATAAGTAATTCTAAAGACGAAAATAAAAACAGATTCTAATGAAATAAAAGAAAAGAAAAAAAAATACTCTAGATATTCTTACTAAGATCGTCCGCACATAATGCAATCTCGTAACTAACCACATCGGTGACCGTCGTGAGCTGTCGATTGCCGCTAACCCCCTCCGCTTGTTGTGAATCATCCATTCGCATTTACCGTTGTCGCATGTACGTTTTTCGTATAGCTAGACATCTTTCTTTATGTGTATATAGGAAAAATAGCAATAATTCTCTATAAATTTACGTAGAAAACTTCAGCATAACAGTTAAAAAAATATTCTTGCTTCAATGATTGCAAAGGATGTCATTTTGTATGAATATGAAGTAAAGTTGGGTTAGGTAAATAATATAGATAACAGCTACACTGAACTACAGAAACTTGCTCCACCTCCAGAGGAGGTGCAAGTTCGTGCAGTTCAAAGCTGCCCAACATGCACAAACGAATATCGGATTGCCAGTTTTTTTTTTCTTACAAATGAACGCGTAATTTAGAAACTGGAGGTACTCCATGTTACACTAATTGACAAACGAACAAAGCTTCTATTCAGTAAAGCTATGAAGTTCCTGAAAATTTCAAGGTGTTTTCATATGCACATGTGCACTTGATACAAAAATTACACAAAGCTATACATTTACTGATTTTGTGAATACTTTCATACTGATTTTTAAATAGTGTTCGTCTATGTTCCTACTCGTGTCGGTAAATCAGCGGGTTATCAAAGAAAATTCGTGCTCAATGTGACCAATGCCAGTTAGTAGCGAGCGAATTCTTTGTGAATCATTGTCGTAATCTTGCTGAACCGAATTTGTTCAAGTAACTATAATAGTTATTGCTTGGTAGATAATCACTTGAAGTTAGGTTGTTTTAGAGTTGTTAAATTTTACTAATTTTATAGAATGGAATGCACAAACCAGAGCCGACTAGATCAGACAGGCCCGGCAGACTCTGGTGGGGTTCGGATTCTAGTAGCAGCAGCTGTTGCTCGACCAAGTACAATTACGGCAAGTTGAGCCTTGCTTTGAAAAATAATTGCAGGAACTTCGATAAAACTTGAAGAGACCTCAATTTTTTTATTTTCTTATCAGAATTGGCGCTGCACATTTTATCATTTGTTTGTCTAAAGTAATTGTTCACACAGTTTTGTTCACATTCACGTTCGAATCAATCTTAATATGAATAATTGTTTTCCAAATCTTTATGGAATATGCTAATCAGAAAACTTTTGTATATAAAGTAAGTTTCAAGATTTCCGTCTACAATAATTTAAAATACTGTAAAATACATAGCACATATAGCTATAAATCGTGGGTAGGATATTTTAATTTTCCACGAGATAGACGATCTATGTATATAAGTAATGCGAGCTCAGGTTTCGCAAAAATACATATCCGGAAAAAAAAATAATACAAATCCGGAAACATTAGCTTCTTCAACAGAAACTGTAATATTAAAAGACTTCCGAAATGGCGTTAATTTTTGATAGAAAAGCAAAATCTTAGAAAGATTCACGCTTCCCCACCACAGTTTGTTGGCCTGTCTTTCTGGTCGACTCTGAATAAACGAAAAAGATTTAAATAGAAGTAAAACATGTTTATGGGATCCCAAATCAAGTTTCTATAAAATAATAAACAATAAGATGCCTGGAATGAAATAATGGAACATTGCGCTGTCGCTCTGTCGAGAGACCATAACACAGGAACGAAATAATTTGGCACGGATCATCTACAATTGTGAATGTTCGTCCAATGAAATATGCAGAGAACAAACGAATGAGCAAATACCTAATGAATTCGTTCGTTCGTTGGCTCGCTTATGTTCGCTCTAATTTAAACGCACCTTTATGTGTTCTATTACATAGGAGTATTAATTACTTGCACAACAGTTTTCAACCGCGTAGTAAAAGCGCGCGACAAGAAGCGATATAAAAATTGTAGATCGCATTTTAATGAAACCACGACAGCATTTATACAAGGATAGCCACAGACCATAAACCGTGTGATATAAAATCCCTATTGTACAATATAACTACATTAACTACTGTTTTATACGAGGGTAACTGATTTATTGGATTTGTGCACATATTAATAATGTGAAGATCAACTTTGTATATGCAGGGTTATTGAATATAGATCGAATAAGTGCCATGCCCCGGTCGACCAATTGAAATGATAACTCCTCAAAACATTTCAATTATTGAAGAAATTGTATTAGCAGATCGCCGTTTGAAAGTGAAGGAGTTAGCGGTGATGCAACATTTTTGAAACAAGTATTCGCTGAATTCTCCATAACCATTTGGGTATGAATAAGATTAGTGCAGAAAGAAGATACGGTACCCATCATCTTCTTTCTGCTCTCCAACGTGAACGTCTCGTCGGGTCGAATGTGCGCTCGTTTTTAAACATGTGGAGACCACAAGAAGTCAATTTTGGAGTCTGTCATAGGAGATGAAACGATGGTTCTACACTATGATCCTCTACCCAAAGAGGAATCGATGGAATGGTGACCCGATGAACCTCGTCCCAGAAAGACATTTTGAGGGAAAAACTTTAGATTAATTTTACAAGGTATAGAATTATTAATTGATCGTTGTTTCAAATGTATTGAAGTTAGGGGGATTGTGTTGAAAAATAAAAATTGTTGTTTTACCAAGTTTATTTTTTCCTTACCAGGCCGAGAATTTATAGCGCCTACCTCGTAATTCCGTAAACCGAGGTACCACTGTAGTTAGATATCTGTTTCATGCCCAGTGTCAATTCCCGTATGCTAACATATAAATATACGAGAAGGAAATAGTATTATAGATATTACAAACTTTAAATAATTTATTCCTCGGATTAAGTATCTTTAATAAAAAAAATTGAAAGTTGTTCCTAAACAGTATATTATTTATGCATTTGCTAACAGTATATTATTTAGGTGTTAATTGTAAGTAAATCTATTAGAAATAAATCGCTTGTATATAGTTAAAACTTATACAGTTTAAGTCATATAAAAATTAAATAATGCCGAAAGTATTTAAATCGATATCCTCAATTACTTTGTTTATTGCTTACTAAAATTTATACTTGCCACTGCAGCAATTGTGGACAAAACGTAACAGTTCAATTTTTACGTTCTTAATTGTCTGACCACTTTTATGCTACTAATTAACAATGAGGTAATAAACGTATTAATAGCTGCAGTTTGACGCACATACGAGGCTAGTCTGAAAAGTTTCCAGCCTAACACAAGTATTTTTTGTCAAATTCATTTTTATTTCTCAATGTAAGTCCATAAACTTTTCTCTACTCTTAATCCGTCCAAATACTGGTTGGCATCATGTTCTGCAAAGTACGCGTTCATGAATCCGATGAAAATCTGTCCTTCGAGCAAGGCTTTAAGCCTAATGAATAAAAAAAGTTGCTGGGGGCCAGATCTGGTGAACAGGGTGGATGGTCTATCAATTCAAACTTCAAAATCAACGTCATGATTTATTTCGTTTCTGCTGCCTTCACACGATTTTGGAAATGTTCATTCGAATGCGTTTTCGGCCTTGAGTGAGCAAGCGCGGCACCCAACGCTCGGTTAGCTCTTTCATGCTCTGCTGTCTTTCTTAATTTAACGGTCATCTAGCACTATTCCGACGTTATTAGTAGTGGTTGCAGTTTTTGGTTAACCCCAAACATTCATCGTCAACCAAGCTGGTACCAGCATGTTTAAATTCAGCTAACCAAAATTTCTCTGTGGTAAATAATGGTGCAGAGTCAGCGTAAACAGCGTCCATCTCGCTTTTAATGACGGCTCAATATTCGATTTTTTCCATTTATACAGAAACACTAATATCGACTGCCACAAACGATTGTTAATCAATAACTGAGCGTCCGACATGGCGGAAGTATCTTTCATCGCGTGAGCAATTAGATTATAACCACGTACTGTCATCTCTTGGTGTGTTACAGAACAAGTCTTCATATTCTTTTTATACGAAATTGTATTTTCAATGGAATATATTTACTTGGTAACAACAATATGTAGGCGTATTCGAATTGTTCTGACAACAGCTATTTTATATATTACAAGAGTAAGTGTACATTTCCATGTGCTCTTACCTATTCTTACTTATTTTGATCGTACATCATATCATGCTTTGAACAGAACTAAAACGTTAGTAACATTAACAGCTCCTTATATGAATCCTTACATTAATATTGTGGGGTAATAATGCGTTTAATAAATTAATCTATTTTCGGGAATGCAAATACCAATAGCAATACAATATTTCTGTGTACCGAAACGTCGGAAACGACCCGGGCAATATAGTATCGACTACTGCAGTGCTACACCCAGCATTTTTTTATTTAGATGTGAGAGAGTTATCAAAAATAAGGATTATTCAAACTAATGGTTGATTAAACTGGAGTTTTTACTAGTCTCTAAAAGACATTGTTAAAGTTACTTGTTTATCGAACATAGGAATCATAGTTTATTAGTGCTAACGTTGTTTTTTTTTGTTCTTTCGTGTGCGACAGATTCATTACAAAGCAAATGCTCATGGATATACACTACCGGCCACAACTATCTGCCCTAATACATTTTTGCTTGGATTGTAGAAGGTTATTTATTCATTGTTATTTAGGGGGATAATTATTCACCTATAACTCCTATATGTAAAGGAAAGATATCACATTGAATAATTCCCCAAAAGACGTGCAGGTAAAGATTATAATTCCCTATTTATCCCAATTAGAATGACGAATTTAGATTTAATTCTTTTAAAGAGTGAATATCATTAATAAAATTCTCTAAAACTAGTATTAAAATGAATAAAACAAGATAGTTGCCTTTATAAACCCGGTACAATGATTGTTAGTTTACATAATCTTGACCGAAGTAACAGAGAATATCGCAAGAGAATTGAAATTAAATCGCACAGTTGTTGATTATAACTAGTGCTATAGGTATCCGAAAAACTATTCGGATATTCGGATCCACCATCCCGATTATCGGTTCCGGATCCACTATCCGTTTCTCGGATCCGGAACCGTTATCTGGTTCTCGGATTTGGATCCGTTATCTGGTTCTCGGATCCGGATCCGTTAGTATTTTGCAAAATAGAAAGTGTTTTAAAGAAATCATCGAATTTACGTTATATGGAGAAAAAGTGCAATACTTTTCAAAATCCATGCATTCAGAATAATATTGAGTTTCTCCATGCGCAGAATTCAAAGTTTCGTTGCAATGATTAAGTGTTCAACAAATCTGGTGATTATTACAGCTATACCGTTTGAAAATTACTCGACATATTGCAGGTTTGCTGAGTTTACTCCGAAACTTTGCGCTACTTACTGTTTGCTCGAAAAAGTTATTGGAGAACGGGGCTGTATCCACGTTATCAAATAATGGATTCGTTCGAATAAAGAGTTCGAATTCAAGATTGTCCAAATTCAAGGTTTCGGGTAATGGATCCTGATCCGAAATTTCGGATAACGGATCCGGATGCAAGGTTTCGGATAGTGAGTCCAGATCCTAGGTCTCGAATAATGGATTCGGATTACACCAAGGTTCGGATATCCGGATAGGAAATTATTCGGATCCAAAATTATCCGGATACGGATAACGGCTCTAATTACAACGTTAAAAAATATCAAGAAGTTGGCACATTATAAAATAGAAAACGAACAGGACGACGGAAAGTGACGCCACCAGCGGAAGATCGTCGAATAATTATAACGAATAAACGGAATAGACGAAAAACTGCATCTGAAATAAATATTGAGCGTTAGTTTTATTTGCCGGAATGGCGTTGCATAAATATTCTTACGCAAGCAAGATAAAATAAAAAGGCTGCAGTGAGCTGGAGAGCATCAACATGGGACAATTGATGAGTGGGAAAATGTTTTGTGGACCGATGAGTCCAAATTTGAACCTTTCGGTTCCAAGAGAAGAACGTTCGTTCGAAGGTAGAAAGGAGAACGAGCAGCAGAATCATGTGTAGTACCTACAGTCAAGCATAGGGGCGGATCGGTAATGGTTTGGGGTTGTTTTGGCGCCGCATCCGTAGGGGTCTTGGCTAAAATAGATGGAATTTTAAGAAAAGAGCGCTACCAGGAAATTTTGGAAACAAATGCGATACCATCTAGAATGAGAATAATCCGTGACTATTCTACGTTTCAACAGGGTAACGATCCGAAACACACCTCTAAACTGTGGCGCAAATATTTAGAATCGGTGGAATGCGAAGGCAATATCGAAATAATTGAATGGCCTCCTCGAAGCCCAGATGCTACTCCCATAGAGCTTTTGTGGAAAGGACTCGGTAGGCATGTGAAAATAAATCCTCCGAAATCCGAGGAATCGTTGTGGAAAGAACTGCAAGAAGCCTGGCTTAAAATAGAACCCGCTACTCTGACAAACTTGATAGAAAGAATGCCGCAAGTGTCTGCTGTAATTATTAAGAGTCAATGTGGGTATTTCGATGAAATGAAGGTTTTATTTGTTTTGTGTCAAATAAATTTTATTATTGAATAAATACTATCAATTTTAGAGTATTTTATTAAATGCAAAACTACAATTCCCTTTTCATTTAGCACTTCCTCTAGTTATGCGTATTTTTTTTGAGTCGTCTATTTCCACATGGTATATTTTCTGCTAGGGTTAATACAGTTTGATCAATGCGAACATGTTAAATCATTTATCTCAAAACCAATTTAACTAATTGTAAGTATACGGCAAACTGAAGTGTCCATACTTTTCAAAAATACCAAGAAAGGTATTTTGAGTATTAGACAGCTTCGTTGATTTAACTGGTACTTTATAAGGCAACTTATTTTATGGTGATTCACATAAAAGACGTTTCTTATTTAAATATAAATAATAAAGGTATAACAGGCGTGAAGAATACTCATTTGTTACTAAGTTTAATAAAACTGTGTTTTCTCTTATGGTGCGCTATTTGCGGAAAGGAGGTTGTGAGTGAACAATATTACTTTGATAATTTAAGAGAAGCTATAAATTTCAATTTTCATCACAACATCGTTTTAGTGGATAGATATTTTTCTCTGTTTGCTAACCCACTTTTTCTTTCGAATGCCATAAAATTTATCATAGCCGTATATTGTGTAGTTCTTCGCAACTGTCTGTGATAGTATAGAGAAGCAGAAGAAATTCGAGGTCTTCTCACCAATATTTAAACTTCAGTTTACAAGAAATGCGTGACACACATATCTTCCTATGAGTTTATGTGGAACGTGATGTGATATCGGCAAGCCGTAAAAGCTAAAGCGCCTGAATAGACACGTTCCTCATAAAATCGAGAATGAATTACACAAAACCTTTTTAATTTGGTGATGGGTCAGTTATTAAGTGCTATGTTTTCTTAAATTGAAAAAAAAATTGTGATGTAGTACTTAACTATTGAAAACCATACTTCTTTAAATTTGGAATATTTTAAGAGAATTTAGACGAACAGAGTAGATACATTATTTCATCCATTCAAAATATGATTTATTATCGTCACTTTCAGGCATATACTAATTCCGTGCGCCATCTAGAGGTAGGCGATTGAACTGAATTTTTTTTCTTTGTGTGTGGAGTACGCGCGAAATGATTTCTTGCTCTATTCAAGAAAATATTTTTATTTCAAGACAATAAAAATGTATAATACAACAAAATTATGGTTCTTCCCATCAATCTCAGATGTCTCCTTATTTGTTATTAACATTTAAGAAGGATTATTATATTATTATATAAAAAAAATTACAATTTGTCACATCTATTTTTATTATAATAATAAAATCTACATAGTAAGATTTTTGGTGATGGAAGGGACAATAACATTCTATAGTGCAGATGTTTTCATATTGCAACTTATACTCATATTTTTAAGAAAAGAGAACATCAATTCTTTGATTTGCTTTTCACTGTTTCATATTGTTTGATCGCTTGTATTATGTTTATTCTATTAAGTTTTCTTTTGATTGGATACCTCTCTTAGCTGGCGGGAGGATGTATTGGTAAAAACACGAAACCGGTCGACTGATATTTTTAATAGAATTTTGTAAGGAATTGGACCATTGTTTTTTATTCCTACCTTAATTAAACTATTTCTTTAATAATGTAGTTAAATAAATAATTTTTTATTATTATTTGTTATATACTCAAAAAAACTATAGTTAAATTAATACACGTGGTATATAGTAATAAAAAGAAAAAGAAAACATTACATTAACCAGTATGTTTTGAAAATGTTTATGAAAGACCGTACGTTAAAGATTATATCATTACATGGGTAGGTATGCCATCTATATTTCGGTTTCTATATTTGCTACTCTCTAGCAAAGAGTATAAATATATGTATCTGTCTTTAGAGTGGTATAATTATAACTACTGGCACTACGTGGCGCCAGAAAATATTTCAGTTGTTGTTTTTGAAGATTAGTGGCATAAATTGAGAGTATGTAAGAGCAATATGAGTGAGAAGCATTAATGCTTTTATTTTTCTAATATTGTTTTTGCCGGTAGTGATTCCATCAATACCCGGAGCTATTTCTTAGCATTATCTGTCTTGGTAATTGTTTCTAGGCATTTTTTTCCATGTGTATTTCTACATCAAGTTCACTTTTGTTTGAACGTTATTCTGTAGATATCCTCTACTTCTAGCCTTTTTGAAATTACAAATAATGTGAATAATGTGCTTCATTATGTACGTATATGTCGTACTGTTTTAAACAAGGTAAGGGCAATTAATAATAGGCATTTCAAGAATTCTATGTAAAAAATGCCTTATTTTAAGGAAATGAAACTGCTAATTTATGAATAATACCTAAACGGATTCTGGAATTAAGAAAACTATTTACTATCCTTAAGAAAACTATTTACTATCCTTAAGAAAACTATTTACTATCATGCAGAGTTCAGTGGTGCGGTAGACATTTAGGAGTTCGGTCGTTCGGTTAATTATCGGATACTCATTGTGTGTTTTCGAAAACATGGGACGTAAGCCTGGTGTACTTCTTGCATCGCATGTGAAGAAATATATTTGGCGTTTCCCTGGTTTGGAATTTACAGGTTCGCACATTCGTTGCAAATTTTGCGGTATAGGGTCGCTAGGTCACACGACATTTGAATGTAGAAGCCATATTAAAAGTAAACGTCATGTATTGAATTTAAGAAACAATATTCCGTACTGGCAATTTTTGTATGACTTTATTTTCATGTTGAGTACGTGCAACATCCCACAACACCTAGTAGATAATGAAAACTTTCGTTTTTTTTGGGACAAATATGTTCGATCATGGAAACTACTAACAAAAAGACAATTGCGTTACAATTTACGGCATGTGCAAGGTACAGTAAAAAACTGTATAAAAGATGAGTTGAGAAATCAAAAAATCTGGCTTACTGTGGACGGAACTACTGACGCTCAGAAACACAGCGTGATTCCTATTGTGGCGCGTCCTTTAAAACGTAATGGTTCAGCAGCTTCCTTGTTGTTAGCCAGTAAAAGGATTGAAAAAAACTAATGCCGAGACCGTGGTAAACTTCATAAAAAATATGTTAAGAGAATTTTGTATCGTAGGAGCCCAAATCAGCATGTTAGTTTCTGACGGAGCCGCAACAATGTTGAAAGGATGTCATCTCGTAGCAGAAACAATTCGAAACAAGTATCCTAGGTGAATGATTTAATATCATCTATCAAAAAAGTGTTTGTGAAATCTCCCAAACATATCCGCGTATTCAAGCAATTGTATCCGCAAATTCCGCTACCACCTTAGCCTGTATTGACGCGACGTGGAACATGGATCGAGGCAGTACCTTACTATCGCAAATATTATTCCCAAATGAAAGATGTCATTTTCAAACTTAATTCTTCTAATTCTCAAGCGGTTCGCGAGAGTCAGTAACTTTTTTCCGATTCGGACGTTCAAAAAGAAATAGATGACATTTCCATAAACTATTCCGTAGTGACACAAACTATTTCGCAGTTAGAAAATACTCACTTATCTATACAAGCCGTTTTAGAAAGCTTGACGGATCCTGTAGGATTAGATGTCGCGCAAAAATTTCGTGCAGTTTTAAATAAAAATCCGTATTTAGAAAAGATTCGATCTATATCTGGAATTCAAGACTGCACAGAAGAGATACAGGAGTATTTGAATTTCGCAAATCTTACTTCATTAGATGCTGAACGATCATTTGCAGAGAGAACGTTTTCAGCCCGTTCGTTGAGGCCTGGCCGAATCGACAATGGAAGCATTACTTATGTTGCAGTACTACGCGGCGTACCATGGCAGTCGCACATTACCGCAGTGGTCATCGATACGTCAATAAAAGGTAACAATCTATTATTGTTTTATTAATACTGTGTCTACTTTTGCGCAGTACGCCCCGGACGGTTCTACTAGTTTCTCGAACAGTATAAATAGTATACGCAAACCGATCAACCGATAATAACCGAACGTTCACTCGATTCCTAGTATGTAAACACACGAACAAGGACATTATCGTGTGAAATGTTTTCATGTTGGGAAGCGGTAGTCTCCACTTGAAATGCTATACTGTAACCTGTAACTCAAAATGAGATGCTTGTTGTAAGTTGGTTTAATCATTCTTTCATCATTAGATCTATTAAATCAACTACCAGACATGGACGCATTTTCCATTAAGTTAATGCGAGAGATACCTTTTAAGTTTTTACAAAAACAGCGAAAAACATTTTTTGGTGCAAATCATTTTATTGTTTTTCTAAATATTCACCATTAAGATTTATACACTTTTGCATGCATTCGAACCGATTCTCGAAATGTTTTTTCCGCTCTTAAGGTAATATCTCCAAAACATCTTTTTTAAAGGCTTCAACAGTATCTGGAGATGATAAAAATCGCTAACCACAAAAAGAAGTCGTTAGACGATAAATCAGTGAATATGAGCAATCAGACATTAATTCTTTGTTTTTCTCCTATAAATATTCAATTGTTTGACGTGTTGTCTGAGAACTGGCATTTCTATGACGATAGTATGATACGACGTTGTGAATTGTTTTTCTTAATTTCATCGGTTACTTCTGGCGAACAAATTATTGTATACCATTCAGCATTAACTGTTCTTCGATCCTCCAAAGCAATGCTTGCGAGATGTCCAGTACAACGAAAAAAGCAATCATTTTCTTTGAAGTGCTTGGTGAACGAACAATCTCTGTTGGATTCAGTTCATCTAGGCACACCCAAACAATTGAATGTTGCTTAGCTTCCAACTCGTACGTTTCAGCATCTGTTACGTTGTTGTATACGGATTTTGAAGTTCCCCTGCCGAATTATTTGAGCATTTCCTTCCACCAGTTGACATGAGCCTTTTTTTGTGCCTGGGTCAAATTATGCAGATTCTATCGGAAAGAGTTCTTTTTTTGACACCTAAATCTACATGCAATTTTCGAATGTATAAGGATGCCTCTATATCAGAATAAGTTACATACCGATCCTCTGCAATCATGTTACACATAGCATCGATGTCTCTTGCAACAACAACCGATTCTGGTCGATCTTTATGAAATCCATCACTGACGGAAGCACGACCACGAAGAAATTCTGATAACCAGTTGTAAACAGCCCTTTCCGATCGTGCTTCATTACCAAAAGTTGAACGAAGCGATTTGAGGCTGTTGTGTTAGGTCTTTACTAAAATCGTAAAAAATTATCTAACGAAAACTCACGTGAAATTTTCATTTTATTTTAAAAATTGCTTTTTTAAGCACTTGGCCGATTTCTGTGCTGTCACTGCTTTAACAATAGCAAATGTCCAATTCCTCCAAAATATGTCAAATTTTTAATAGCGCCATTTAGTGGCCGTTTGTAAGACGCCACCCAAGTACAACTTTCCAAAGACACACATGCAAAAATTAAAATAAAAATACAAAGCTGCTGCTTGTTTCGAGAGTACATTTAAAATACATTTTGAAGAAGCAAAGAGGAGTTTTGTATTTTTATTTTAATATTCCAAATCATAACAACTTTCCCCAGCCTTCCCTAATGAGTAAGATGCTCTTAGATATTCCAAGTCCCCCACGATAAAGCATACAAATTTCTACGTCTATTTATTACGTATATTTTGTGTTTGATATTGATCCCATTTGATTAGGCCTACTGGCAATGAAAGCTTTCGATTGCTTTAAATTTTAATGTTTAAAACAGGAAGTTACAAGCTACACCAAATTACGTTTAATCTAATTCTGGTGCTATTGTTGAACCAGATATTTCTGCCCCGTTCATAAAGTACTATTGTTTTCCATTAGAAACAAACTGTACGCATAACTGCAAATGAAACAACGTATGCCATAAATGGATACGCGTGACGTATGCCTACATACAAAGATACGAACAAGTATACCTTCACTATATATACAATGCGGTTGTGTGTTTAAAAATTAGTCTTGCCGTAAATGAAGCAGTTCACGTGCAAAATGCCATTAAGAGTAAAGCAAACTTTCCCATAATAGAATTTACGGCGGCAAATCTGTTCGGGAGAAATTCCAATGTTTTCTTTTGACATTAGTAATCTAGTTATGGTTAGACCATGCGGTCAGCTGCCGCGCTATTTGATTAGGCCATATTGAATGCCGAGCTGTAAATAGATCAAACAGAATCTGTGCCTTGTATAGCTCGAAATCAGGGGTGTGCGGACTGCTGCTGCTACTAGGGGTTGTATCGTTCCTACGACAATGCAAACGATGCAATAACATGACAAAATGTCCAATCTACGTTTGAAAAACTGGCAATTGTCTAAATGTATATTATTAATTACTAGCAAAGTTACTGTATTGCATGGAAAGTAAACACATACAAATTGCTATAATAGGTAGAATTATATGGACAATATTGCCGGATACGTATTACAGGAGAAAAGAACTCTTTTATTATGGATTTATGAAAGTTGCCGTTTTTACTGAAGTTCATAAACACTAGACTTTTGAAATAAGTTTCTTGGTACTGCGTAAAATAGTATTTTGCCAAGTTGAATTTTTTCTATTAATATTATACTAGTACTTAATATACGTGGGCAACAAAATTATGGAATAAATTTCATACATTTGAAGCAATTTGTTTTTCAAAGAAATACTCGAACAGGTAAATTTAATTTTTTTTTTAATAAACATTTTTGTATCAATTGTTTCCTCACTCCTGGTTGTCAAGTAATGACGACAGCTTTTTAAATGACAACTCCCGATTTTTTTATTTTGGCAGTCCATTTAATTGTCTAAATGGATCAAAATTTTATTATTTTTTAATAAGAGTCATTTAAAGGGTGGAAAACAAATTTTATTAATAACAAAAAGCAAAAACAAATACTGTTGTTCAAGAAATGAAACGATTGTTTCCTTTAAATCAGATGTTCGAAATGTTATCCAGCTGTTCATAAATTTTATTACCAATAAAAAGCCCTGCAAAAAGGAAAGTTAAGTTTTTATAGATCAAATAGGTATCAATCGAGAGTACAGAATAATCAGTTTTATACCCTGTTATATGTCAAATACTCGTTATTCTCTTGCAGACATTTTTCTAAATGAAGATGATCCTGACCTATCAAACAGCAATATTCGGTTCCAGCAAGATGATGCACCTCCGCAATTTGTATGTCCTGTTCGCCAGTTTTTAAGCAACTTTCCTTTCCTTGGAGGTAGATTGGTAGGCGAGGACCAAAAAAGTGGTTCCTCGGGTCAAAATATATGTTGATAGACCACAACATGAGTTGAATTAGTCCTGAGGTCATTCGCAATGTACAAAATGAATCTGTCCATAGATTTCATTATTATCAAGAGGCCGATGAATGGCATTTCGACTATTTGTTTTAAAGGAAAGAATCATCTAATTTCTTAAATAACTTTAAATGACTTTTATTCGAAAATGTTATTTGAGGTATTAAAATTTTGATGGTACCATTTAGATAATTAACTGATCTTTTAAAATAACAAAAAATGTCAGGAGTTGACATTAAAAAAAATTGTCAATGACGTCATTACTTGAACACCAGACGTGGAAGAAACTTAAATTGATGCAGAAATGTTTATTAAAAAAAAAAATAAAATTGACCTATCCGAGTATTTCTTTGAAATACGAATTCTTTCAAGTTTGATGAATTTATTCCATAATTTTGCCGTGCAGTGTATAATTGCTTTGATTGCGAAATCTTCATTATAATGAAAGAAATAAATTAACAGAATATAATCACTTTTATTTATTATGTAATTCCGCCGCCTTCTACAACATATGAGTCTCTTCAAAATTTCTTATAAAGGCTTTGTAGTAGGGGTCATTTGACAATTAGATACTGCGTATATGTGGTAGTTCACATCTATGTGAAAAGCATTAGGGTCAACAAGTAGAATGGACAACAGTAACGTATAGGGCTTAGACAAATTCTGCTTCAAAAACTACAGAAATTTCACACAGTACTAAGCAATTTATTTCGTAATACTAGTGGTGTTGGTAAATTTTGGAACATTAATCCGTAGTATCCGTACACGTCGGTCCAGATACAAACGGGCTATTGCCTTTGTGAATGGCAATAGAGCATTCGAATCTCACTGATAGATCGCATCCAATTGCAGTATATCATAAAGCGAGCAGCTATACGCACGCTTCTCCGCTCAATCATGTAATATTATAATTCAATGCCTTCTGACAAAATGTACTAATACGGAATTACTGCGTAATTTTTCTGTATTCTCAGATTATGTTAGAAAGTACAGTTTCTTATATTTATTTTATTGCTGCTATATGATGTAGGAGAACGAAAAAGTAATTCTAAGTAGGAAAATAAACAACGATTCTTATAAAATTAAACTAAAGAAAAATAAATTCGGTAATTATACAAAATAAATTGAAATTCTAACAATATTACTTTATTAAGGGGAAAAATCTCTCGGCAATATTGAACTTTGTAACTTTTGTATTTGTTGCGTTTAAAAATACGTTTCACAGTACTTCTACTAATACCAATTTCGTCTGAAACTAACGAACAAACCCTCACTTCTCTCTCCTACCGCTCCGGATGCGTTAGAGGGATTTGAGGCTGTTCGTCTATTTGTTGGCATTTACGGCAATTCGCAAAATACAATTTAATGATCTGTACCATCTCTGCGGTTGTTCAAATTAACATAATGTATTCAAAATCCATGATCTCTTAGAACCTTACGAGCGCGCAGGAAGACAAAGAGAGCGTTTGATAGGCTACAGCAGTACGCGCAACTGCTGTAGCGAGGCTGGCCGGCGCCGCCGAAGTATGCCCGTTCGCGCTACGTACAATATCTCTCGCACCCGGTGAAATGCGGACCAACGTGTATATCTTTTCAATAGAATCACAAACATTCAATGAAGACTGCACAAGCAATTTCCACGAATTCTAAATTCTTAATAGAGACAAATGTCCGATATCACACTAATACACCTTATTTATGGCTTTAACTTTCCCAATTCGCATCAACAAATTTCAATGTTCCTTATTACCTTCTGCACGCCTAGCACCCTGATCAATCTCTGAAATTTGTCTAAAATAAACATTCTTTTCTCAAATTATCAGATTTTTGTAAATAATTTGTTTATTTGTTGAGGATATTCCTCCTTTGGCCCTGGCTAAAACGGATTAAAGATGTAGAGTAAGTAATACGTAATAAAGATACTTGGGTGTAGTATCGCAAAAACGTTTGAGCATCTTTGTAATTAATTTGTATTTAATGAGAGTTCGTCCATTACACTTGACAATAACTATTTAATTTGTTCTTTGTGTTCAATATTTTTTACAGTGAAACTTTAAAGTTGAATTTCACTAGAATATACTCAAAACAGTTACAGACCAAAGATCTTTACTTAGATTTCTTGTGGTCCTACCACATTCTCGAAAAGAAATTTCTTTAAAAACATGCTAAACTTATTCCTTCAGGAACTGGCGTGATAATATGGAATACACTGAAAATTTACCACATAACATTTATTTATTGATAAAACCTACAGATATTATGATTGCAATAATGATACAAATATTTGCAACAGTCACATCCTTTTTTCTCTGACTGCTGTAATTGTCAGACACATTTCTCCTTCACCATACTGCTTTCTTTTTTTTTTTTTTACAAACTCGACGTTAATTTATTCCTGGCATTGTAAGATAGAAAAAGGAAAGCTTTTATGTGAAGCAACGGGTGTACAAGATAGAATAGTGGTATTCCACATTCCTAACAACCCACATTGTAATCATTTTCGATCATATTTCGTTACGTATTAAAAAATTATAAATGGCAGTAGTATTTTTGTAAAACCCATTTCGCGTACTAGTCAATAGTAGCAGACATTTATATAATAACAAGCTTCGAAAACAAATAATCACTCATATGTACTTACCTGTTAAGGTTTTGAACACACGCAGTTTAAAGTATCGCTTCTGTTTAACGGTGGAAATGCTAAATTTGTTCATGGATCACAGTAACCTTAATAGTAGGTCTAGGCTAAAAGTTCACGACTTGTTTGATAGATGTAACGACATATTATTGAGAAACCTTGGTTTTCCATATTACCAACATATTCCATATTTGCATCTTTTACTCTACATATACGTATGAATATATGTATAGTATCCTTTTTTTAGCACATAAATTATAAATTATCGTATTTTATTATTACAATATACATGGGTTACGATTTTAGAGTGAAATTGTAATGCTTGAAACAATATTGTGTGGGCAATCTTCATATTCCTTGTTATTTTTCCATTAGTCACATTAATACCGATTACCAACCGTAAATTAGTAATGACTCAGTGTATGGGCTTTTTTCTGTAATCTAGATTTGCAGTGATTCAAATTAAAGAAACAAATTGCCCTTGACATTTAAAAGTTGACTCGGGAAAACTACTTCTAACAGACGTGTTTACGTATTCTCTTTTAAATTATTGCCCAGTTGCGTAGACAAAACACATTATATATCCAACGTAAAGTACTTTTGCACTTTCATTTGTCTACAATTTTTACGTATTTCCTCATCTTAAAGTACTTACATTTAATGTAAAGAAATCCGAACTGAGGATCACAATTGTTGTATACCTAATTTATGTACAATGAAATATGCTTAGCTCTAAACATCATGTTCTATCATCCGCAACACACCGCAGTGATGTCTTCTCCGCCCGGGGTGGTACGGTTCTGGGGTGGGCAACATGCCGCAGACTCACGAGATGCTGTCAGAAACAAATGCGGTCGCATGTACCGACTGAGATATGCCACAGTCCAGGCATAATTATATACATTCTAAGCCGCACAATTTACACCATAAACGTATCTAAGCGCTCGTTTGAAGATGTTGAAAAGGAAATAAGAAACCCTAATTGTCACAGTTCTACACATGAACTTTTCTTTTAAACTTGCTCTCTACATAAGTCTATTTCAGTATTTCGGTTACTTGTATGTGGTAAAACATTGTAGATCGCTAATGAAATTAGTATCTCTTCGCAATTCGAAATTTGTCGGCGTTACACACAGAGAAATTTGATTTCGGATAGAGAAAGAATATTGTTTCGATCGAATTTTCTTAAAACACCAATAATAATGTATTAGTGAAACAATTTCTGCTCGTGTAAAGAGTGAATATAATTACGCTAGGGAAAAAAATCTTATAGTAATCATTATACTCTAAGAAACACTTTTGGAGCAAATATGCATCACTTCTAATACTTTAGAATTGATGTCAATTATATTTCTCTGTTACATTTAGACAGGGACTTTATTCGTTTCAATGTGTTTCCACCGCAGCTTGCCTAATTATTACAACTAGTATTTTAACGATATTTGATTTGCATATAGGTATACACGACTTGTGTGAAAAATTGATCACTATCCCAACGAACGCGTTTGTAAAACAAATAAGGTCGCATAGTAGGAGGTAACATCTTTGCATGACATTTGGCTCTTAAATATAGTTCTAACTGTACTTATACGTCACCGCTAAAGCTTTTGAATGGTGAAACAGTTCACTAAAACCCTTACCACAATACTTAGCTCGTACTAGACTCTCGTTTCGCTAGCCAAGCTATCATCATCAGCAGTAAAACTGAATTAACAAACTAAGTGAAAAACTAACCTTATATAGCAAATAAATTACGCAATATGTAAATTTAAAATAAGCATAGTAATCCTTAAATATATCTTAATTATATATTGTGGTGTATTGTGATGATTAAAAATATTGAATAAGGAGATAATCTGCGTTCCGTTTATTTTTAGTTTTTCACTTAGAAAGATTAAATCTCTTTTCAAAGTTATTTACAGTTAATGTGGATGTATTCTGCGTATGTGTGTATTTCTTTTTTGATGGTTCCTAGTTTCCTCTTTTCAGCAGTATCAATATCCAATATCCTCTTGTATAACCCCTCTGATCGTCTTCTTGAACAAATTTTCTTGATCGTTTCTTCAAATTGTTTTTGTTTGATTAAATATTCTTGATTATTGCTTGTAATTGTTTCTGTTCCACTTTAACAGTTGTTTAATACTTTAAAGTTGATAATTTCAACAACATTTAGTTTAGAAATGCAATTTCTAGATTTATCGATCGAGAAATGTTTGTTTACTGTCAGAATTTTTTCGTATCTAACTTCTTGTTTACCGGTTGTCTGGGTGCTGCCATTCTAACAACTTGATATTTTAAATTTTGATGTACTGATGATCAATTTTGATGTTGCAGATGACGTAAGGGATTTTGTTGCTTGATTTCCAAATACAGTGTGTTTATATGTGTGATTGTGTCATTTCTTTTACAAATTATGTTTCCCATGTAACATAACATTAATGGAGCCTTTTCTTTTTTATTCAAAAATGATGAACAATATAAATGATCAGAATGCCGAAGTTCGATTCCTTAACCGGAAATAATTGGAAT
This sequence comes from Dynastes maya, assembly GCA_029619315.2. NCBI lineage: Eukaryota > Metazoa > Arthropoda > Insecta > Coleoptera > Scarabaeidae > Dynastes > Dynastes maya. The sequence continues at coordinate 45,596,135 of JAROYE020000001.1, forward strand.
TCCCCAAATACTGGGTTAAATTTTAATACTTTATGAATTTTAATATTAAATTGATTGAAATGAGTATAAACGCACGCTCTTCATGTGGGATGTTCCACTGCTATATATACCCTTCTACTTTAAGTGTTTGTTGATGGGGCGCTTCGTTGTACATCACTATAATTAAGCCTAAAATGCAAATCTAAAGATAAACCCTAAATTAAAATGTTATTGGTCCGACTGAAATATTTCCTGGCGCCACCTACTTTCAAGAAATATTTCAGTGAATATTTTTGAAGATTAGTGGCATAAACTGAGAAATAAACAACAACGTCGACAACTCGATAAGAGCTAAAAGCATTAGTGCTTTTCTTTTCTCGCATTGTTTTTGCCGGGAATGATTCCATCAGTACCATGAGCTATTTATTAGCGTTATTCACCTACTTTCAAGAAATATAGTCATGCCGTTCTAAATAGTTGCGACACAAACCCGAGTACAGATGCCATACTTACCCATACAATGATATAATCTTTAACGCACAACGTTTTTCAAGATACTGGTTAATATAATATCTTTTTCTTTTTATTACTATTTACCAAATGTATTAATGTAACTATAGTTTTTTTTTTAATATATAATAAATAATAAAAACAGGGATAAATAAATGTTAATTATTAAACAACATAAAAATAATCCCTATTTAATTACATTATTAAAGAAATAATTTAATTATACTCTAAAATATAAAAAAAACCTTTTTGATTCATTTGCTCCTAATTTTAATTATTAACTTTGGGTTTTGTTTTTCATTATTGTAATTTTTCTTTTATTGGATATCCTTGTAGCTGGCCTGATGATGTGTTTTTTGAACACGAAACCGGTCTTTGAAGTTTGTGAGATCGGGATTATACAGTCTTGATATAAATATATTTTCTTGAATAGAGACTGATTTTTGCAAGAAAATATATTTTCTTGATGAAACCATTTCTCTGCGTGTACAAAGAGTTGAAATATGTAATCAGTTAATAATACCCCAAATGAAAGTAGAATATAATGGCTATTTTTATACACCTAGAAAAGCCACACTCTTTCTTTAATGGTTAAAATCATTTCTACAAATATGGCAAATAAAATACAATACTACGTATACTCTTGTTTGTTATTTTAAAGATTAATTGCCGATGACTAACGCAGTATAGCAACATCAATATCATACAGCATTTATTTAACTAATATATCATTTTTCATTAAAATACCCTGCTAAGCTTTGCCAATTTTTTGATTCAAGGAAACAGAATTGAGAAATTAATTATCTCCTAATATAAAGATATCATTTTGCCAATATACAAAACAAGTTTTCTTGACTGAATGCGGATTTGTTTGGCAAAGGTACATATTTCTCTGCCTGTGAGTCAAACTTTACCTAGTCAAATAATAGATGTTAGTTTTGACAAAATTAGGTGTCAGTTTCTTTATAACCACTGAAATGATTGTCAACATCTGCAAGTGTTGATTGGACGACTTTTACATGAAAACTGCTAAATAATCAATTGCTGTATGGAAGTACATAAAATATTCAGCTAATACAAACGAGTAATGTGCTTCATGTGGATAGTCTCGGAGTGGATTTTGATAATAACATAAGTTTATTTAATGATTGGACATATTGATGTGTATAGTCACTAAAACACAATATTTATCATAGTAGTGCGATGGCGTTATTTTTTTTTTTGCTAGTAGATTGTCCTAGTTATTTGTATAATCTAAAACAGCGGTCGGCAACCATTTTTATCTTGCGATCCATAAAATGCGGCTGAAGAACCACGCGACCCATGGTCAAGCTTATGTACAAAAACTTTCAGGTCAACAAGCAAACGAATTTTGAATTCTTAAAGACGGGAAATATGATATGGCCACTACGAATCCTTGTGCTGGAATATTATACCCCATTGGCTCCACCTCTTACCGATCCTCTCAATTTAAACGGATATGTAATAATAAAGGAAGTAGTATAGCTATATGAATGTCCAGAGGGAGGTGCTTTTTAACAACCCATTTTTCAAAATTCACGACCCAGAATTGAGAATTAATAATTATGATGGTCAGTTCACCTACTCTGCATGAATAATATAAGCAGAAATCTGGTTAATATTAACAACAATTTTACTATCTGATTTTCTGTTACACATTTGACTGCTTTTTACATGGCAGTTCTTTTGTTGGTATCATGAACAGTTGGACTCAATTGTTATTTAGCAAGACCTTGTATTATTTCTTTTTCTTAATATAAATGCCATTTAGTTATGGAAAGCTTTGTAGAGTGTACAAATTCCAAAGAGGACACTCCACATTTTTAAACTCGAAGACATTCTATCGGTAATGTATTATTTTAATGAGAAATTAATGCGCTAATGGAAGCTGGTTATTTTTTATCTACATATACGCTAAACTTTCTACACATCAATACAGTAATTTTTGTACATAAATGACTCAAAGCTCAAGTAGGTACTCAGAATTATGGCATAGATTTACTATTCTATTGTACAAAAGTAATCACACCTAATTGGACAGATGGCAAACAAAAAGTACGTTTCAACATAACAAATTTGTAACGCCTTTTTATTGTTTCTCAGATTAATCAATCATCCTAGTGTCAACAAATGGCACACAGCCGTGGACGTCTAGGGGTATTAGAACTTACCGTGAACGAAACGTATCCTTAAATAGAGCAACCGAAAGGAATACTTAAGCCTAGCCTCTGTAATAACAACGAGTGAGCATTATCCGAAACACAAACACGTTGCTAACCACAGTGTAGATTTAACCCCAATGTATTTTTGGTAATTCTTTATAACGTAGGGATGCAAAAACGATGTGTTCTCTGTTGTAGTTGTTTAATAAATTTAAAATATTTTTATGCAAATGCTAACCTTAACAGGGGAATATTATTTAAATTGTGTAATTTTACGGAATAATAATAATAATAATTTGGAAAGAAGTACTACGACCGTACAACGTCAGGAAGAAAACAATTAAAACAGGTAATCGGCTGTGGTGGTCTACAGAAAATGGAATCTCCTTTATTCACTAACTCAATATTTCGCTCTTTATTTTAGAACTTCATCAGGAGTATAAACTACAATGCGAAAATCGGCTATATTAAAGTAATTCGTATAAATTTTTTTTTACTTACAATGGAGAAATTGGAAAACAGCAAATTTGATATTAAAATCGTCATTAATTTAAAAAATTGAACACTTTACTGACACTTTAAAAAAAAATATTTACAAAGTAAAATCGTAAATTTAAAATTTAAGTGACATTGTATAGTTCTAACAGGAGGATAAACCTTTAAGCAACAATTTATAATCTAAGAATTGAAAATCGACAAACTTGCAAAAAACAATTGAAAAAACACACTAGGCGTGAAAGAATTACAGTTGATATGAAAATAGATATACAGGTCCTTTCCAAAAAATTAAACTACTCTGCTGTAAGATATTACAGTATATATGACTTAACTGATTTGTGTTTGACTTAAAATTAATTGTTATTTTTTTGAATGTGGTACATTTCAAGGAAAATTCGGTTTTTGTAATTGCTGTCAATATCCAAAATGTTAACGTTATCAAAATGAAAAAGGTGATCCTTTTCCTCTCTGTGATTGGCCAAAGCACAAGATCTTTTGCCCAACCAACAATCACTCCTATGTTGGCTTATATGATGTTTAAGCCATTGTGACGTTTGACCTATGTAACAAGTTTGACATCCCAAATAAGGAACCTTATAGACGACATAATTACTATAGTCTGTAGGAGTTTCATCTTTGATAGTAGTGAATAAATTTCTTTCTTTAATAGAATTATATTTGGCTATGCAAATTTGATTGGGGTCCAATAACGTATACCCCAAACCACTTTTGAACAAATTAATATATAATTTCAATTTTTATGATGGTCCTTTGGATCACCGAGATGTTATATTTAAATACAAAAAATTACCCTTTATAGAAGATTTAACAAACAAGATAGTTAACATTTTTAAACCTTTCAATCAAATTTGCATAGCAAAATATGATTCTATTAAAGACATAAATTTATTCACTACTATCAAAGGTAAAACTCCTACAGACTAAAGCAATTATGTCGTCTATAACCTTGTTTGGGATGTCAAAGTTGTTACATAGGTCAAACGTCACAATGACTTAAACATCGTATAAGCCAACATAGGAGTGATTGTAGGTTGGGCAAAGGATCTTATGCTTTAGCCAATCGCAGAAGAAAAGGATCACCTTTTTGGTTTTGATAACGTTATAATTTTGGATATTGCAGCAACTACAAAAACCGACTTTAAAAATAGCACAATTAATTTTAAATCAGGCACAAATCAGTTAAGTCATATACCATAAGAGCGAGCGTACTATGATCACTGTAAGGTTCGTCAAACGAGTGCAACGTCAGAGGCGCATCGCGCAAAAGTGGGTACGTGAGATACAGTATTATTAAAAAATAATATATTGTTACCTTTTATTGACGTCCTGATGTCCACTGCGACAATCGCGCTTACCGGGGCAGTAGTATTTTGTTGCAGTGGACATCAGGACGTCAATAAGAGATAACAATATATTATTGTTTAATAATACTGCATCTCACGTACCTACTTTTGCGCGGTACGCCTCTGACGTTGCACTCGTTTGTCGAACCTTAATAATCAGCCAACATAATCGGTATTTTTCGGAAATGCGAGAGCGAAGTCGTGTCTTACACATGTACGTAGACGAATACGCCATTTATAGCGTGAGCAAGGTGCACACATGAATTTGCGTGTACGTTATTTTGTCAAGCAAATGACATTTCACAGTGACATTCAACATTTCACACGTTTAGATGCGCTGAGTTCGTGTAAAATCAGGTGATCATAGTACGCTCGCTCGTACGGTATGCTGTAATATTTTAAAACATAACAAGGAGTATTTTAATTTTTTGGAAAAGGCCTGTACACCTATTTTCAAATCAGCTGTAATTCTTGTGTTCAATTTTTTAAATTAATGACGATTTTAAGATCAAATTTGCTGTTTTCCAATTTCTCCATTGTTAGTAAAAAAACATTTTTATGCGAATTACTTTAATATAACCGTTTTTTCGTATTATAGTTTATACTCCTGATGAAGTTCTAAAATAAAGAGCGAAATATTGGGTTAGTTAATAAAGAAGATTACTTTTTCTTTATACTGCCACAGACGTTTTAATTGTTTTCTTAATAATAATAATAGTAATTTATTTGTTCCGTCATTACATCGCAATGTATAGAATACGCCAAATAATTACTAAAAGTTTACATATAAAAATTAACTTGACACATAAGCAGCTTAAAATGTTATGTTAAAAAAGTCATTAATAGTATATGTATATGGAATTTTCTGTTAGTAGACGGCGAGATCTGTTTTAAATTTGTGGATGTTTAATGTTTTTATAGATACTGGTAAGTTGTTGTATACTTTCAGAATTTGATGTGTGACACTTTTTGACACTAAAGTTTTAGTCGTTTGCGGCAATAGTATATTGGAATTTGTGTAACCGCGTGTAGTATATCCATGATTGATCTGTTGGTCTTTTAGAGGTTTATAGTTTTCGTTGACGGATCAGGCACATTCGTACACGAACAGTCCGGGCAAAATAAGTATATTGTGTCTTTTGAAGCTGTCTCTACAGGATTAGCCCCTTTTCATATGAAAGGTACTTTGTATGCACGATTTCTGTAATACAAAAAATTCGTTACCCAAAAAAATACGACGTTACGCACTGTGATATCATTCGAACGCATAGTTTTCTATTAATGCAATATTATTAATCTATTAATTACTCTGTCAAACCTGTGGAACCAACATCAGTAACAAAAAGAAGTAACTTCCTAATCATCTTTCCTACTAATGGCTCTTCGACCCTCTTCTACCAAAGTGGGCAGTTAAACCAAAGCAGCAATTAGATTTTGGTTTCCTAAATTGTACTTAGTGATTTTTGGGTTATAAAATGTACGCATATTGTAAAGTAAAGAATTTATCTTAAGTTTTCATATTTTTAGCCTATGTATGTGTGTACTTAAATTGAACAGAATCCATCTAAAAATCACCTGCAAACGCTCAGGAATGGCGGAGAAATATAAAATGAGTATACTTGCCTATTTACGACCACAAATATCAAACCTTAAACTTAACCCTACAGTGTATACCTAAATAACCGTAAAACCGTAAAATCGGTGATCGTTACAGACACTTTTTAAACTCATTCAACTCTGCATTTCCAATCACATGAACCTGAGTTTGACGCTTGACCAGGCTGCTCTTATTCTGCAATATGTGCTAGTCTCACTACTTCTCGTATTTTACTCTGCAGTTCACAAAATATTTTTGCAGAGCCTGTTCTCCATTTAAGGCTTCGCTAGTTGCAACTTATTGAGAAAACAACAACTGCCAACATAAATCCAAATGCATGTGTTTACTCTACAGACAGTCAACGAACCTTACCTAGAATATCGTCGCTTCTAACCATGAAATAAAAATATAAGCGTGAAAATTTGAAAGTGTTGAGGTCACTCGTAACCAAGGTTGGTAGAATACGTTTACTCTAAAGGTGGTCTCAGTTTAAAAATAACGTGCGCAATGACGTCAGCGGTAGTGGAATATACAACATACGAGATCCATCAATTTAAACGTTGCTACGAACAAGTATATCTATATATTACCACCAATAATGTAAAAATATGTGAACTTCATCCCTCCGCCCACAAACTTTTGGTCCAGTATAGGTCCGGATAGGAACTGAGACAATCTTTACAATACATACATTTTACCAACCTTGACTCGTAAGTTCTAGGGTTAAATTCTACCGGTTTTCCATTTAAACCCTTGAATTATACTACCGGGCGTTCAACATCATTAACAGGGTTGCATAACTAATATCACCCAATAACGAAAGCTTATTTCCTATGCAACTTGTTAATACATGTATTAGAGCCAAATTCATAGTCCTAACTTGTTTAGCACTCAACTTCATCTCATCTGCTACCCATATTAAACTCACTCAAGGGATCCTCATTCAAACCTCACTTTTCGGATTCATGGAGACTGTATGAGATGAGTTCCTAACATGAGGAAAATGTGAGGAGGCGCCTGTATCTTACGTCAGAGTTTTCATGACGTTTTTAGCACGAGGATGCGCATAGCCAAATAATTTTGAAAGGCGGCAAGTGAATTGTTAGGGGTTCTTTTAACGGTCCGCAAGTTAGAACGTAGATCACGTGTTGCGTTTGCAAGAATCTATTATTGTCCAAAACTTCTATTATGAATAATAAAAGAGGTTTTTTCACAGGGGATGAGAAAATATTTTTAAAGGAACTCGTGGTAAAGTACGATCATCAGGATAAAGTAGGGAAAGTATAATATTTTGTATAGTACTCCTTGAAAATCTATATCTTTGCAGTAGTTCATTATTATTATATTCTTCTAGAGGATACTGCACATCCCTTATTATGCGTCTGTAATAAACTGTAGGTTATACATCATTCATTAACCACATTTCAGTTTGCACACCTTGGTACACGAAAATCATCTACGTAGTCAACAAATTCCCAAAAATCCTCCATTATAAAATTTAAAATATCGTGAAATGACTTTTGTTTTATTTTCCAGCTAATGGATGTTTTTACTCTTTCATAAATAATTATGAGTGGTTAGTTAGTGTTCTACTTCGGTACTTTAACAATTACTTACTTCTCACTCACTCACAACTCAAGTATGAGGAGCCAATGAGTATCTAATTGTCTATGAATTCCGATTTGTCGGAAGAGAACGCTATGAGTGACGGGTGAGGGTGAATGTTACTTAAGAAACATCTATGAATTTGGCTCTTAGTTGCAAATAACTTGAAATGCCTAAATGGAAAGCTTTAAACACAATTTCATTGAAAAGTAATGCATTTTTGGGAGAAACTTGAAAAGATGATTTTGTAATTCTTTATCATCTCTGAAACCTTGTAGATAGTCTTTGACAAACCCTCTAAGATTGATAAATATACCAACTTCAATGAAAATAAGTAACAATTCACTACTAAATGAATGCTAAATTATCTCACTTATAAAAAAAGTTGATCTCTGCGAAAAGAATATAGAAAATGCGTATTGTAATCTTATAGGAATGTGATCAATTTTCTAAAAGACTACAGAAAAAAGCGAGATCAAAAATTGCTTAGCATAAATTAATATTAAAGAGTATAGTGTAGCTTCCACTATTGAACCTTCTGTGGATATTCCAAGACTTCTGCACATTTTAAATTAATGCAAATCATTCTTACTACAATCATTAACAAAATTAATACTTCGCTTGTCTATAAGTGCGTATATGGTTAACAGAGCTTGTATTACCTTATTATTTACAAATTAATATTTATGAAAGTCACTCGCAGTGGACCTCTTACGCATCACAATTTGCTATATTCGTCTAGGAGCAAGAAAAACCACAGTTCCAAATATAGGCAATTATCATATTTATAATGAGTAATTATCGCATTTTTTTGCGATAGGTATTTTGTGTTTAGTTGGCGGTTGAACTAACCGCGATTTCATTACCATGCAATGAATCAGCCAAAAATAATTTAGCAATAATTTGTGGTAGCAGTATACATTTATCTAATCGTTTCAACGGGTGGACTCTATAATTATTTTAATTATGTTGCGCTTAAACTTTTGAGAGGAAAATTAAGCAACATGTGGATTTAAATAAGTTTGGATAACGGACTTATTTGTTTTACATACATATATACCAGGTGTCTAAAATTACCACGGTACTAATACTAACTTCGTTATTATGGGTGATAAAATATGTACAGTAGTGTCCGGATATAACGAACCGCAAGGGGCCGACAAATTCAATTCGTTATATGCGGAGTTAGTAGTAAACAAAACGGATGAAGTACATTTGACAAATGAAAAAATTAGTGATAACTACATCATTCAAACGATATTTATTTAGATAGGAGTACAAATTTAGAGAAATACTACAAATATATATTTTAATATTACTTGTATTAGTTACTGATTAAAAAAGTCTATAATTTTTTACTTTTTCAGTTTCGCGCCAGCGCAAATTTGTTCAATATTATCCTCAATGTTGGAAAATATATTCGAAACATCTTTGGGGTACTATGAGACTGTAAAAAGTAGCGAAACTTCCTAGCACGTTGTAGCGCTTCTTGATTAGTAGGGATGGCATATCTTCGCATGTGTTACATTCCTCACTGGAATCGTCTACAGATTCATTAAGTACGCTGTAGATTACGTCATCGCCAGTTAAGAATTTGGGGATTGCAATTTGGTCATCTACATGAACGAATTGGTTAAAATTGATATTTTGCAAAACACTTTTTAGGACTTTATTATCAACGACAGATAGATCAATAGTTGTTAAAGATGATTTTTGCGTCTTCGACCATTGTGAAAGTGTTAATTTGTTGTCAGAGACAAACTCATCAAAAGAAGTACAGAAACCAGCATGTTTGAAACAATTACTGATAATTTTCTCCGTAATTTTTTGTCATGCTTTATGACTAAAATTTATTGCATCCGGTAAATTTATAGACCTAAATTTACCTTTGTCAATTGAGTTAAGTTTATAAGCAAAAAATTTCAATAGTAGCTTTTAAATGCGTGTATTATTCCCGTGTCCATAGGCTGAAGCTTGGCATTGGAATTAGTATTTAGTGGCATAAACAGTAATTTAATATTACGCAAATCTTTCACTGGAGGATGTGTAGGGCAGTTGTCAACCAATAGAATAATTTTTCTATTCATCAGTAATAACTAACGCTGGCCACGAGCGGTACCGCGCATCGGCGTAGAATCAGTTCGGACCAAAAGGAACGGTAGTATTACTTCGTCTGCGGAGCAGTACGGACATTTTCGCTGCCGGTCATTTGCGCAATTGTTTATCTGTCCTAGAACAATTATGATTTCGTCAGCAAAACGATCGCGGTCGGACAAACTTTTAAATTTATTGCAGAAATTCCAGCCTTAATATATGAAGGTGCTAAAATTAAATGTGTAATCTGTAAAATCCCGTTAATGTGTTGGTCCAGACAACATTGTCTACGACACCTAAATAGTGAAAAGCATGTCTCAAAAAGAAATTGCGCACGAGACAATGAAAAATGTATATTTAATTTATGCGTTACGTTTATCGCATGTAATATACCGTTTAATTTACTAGACAAGGAACCGTTTATCTGCTTTTGGAATAACTATTCGGAGTGCAAATTACCAAGTCAAACATCGCTACGAAGAATTGTGCCATCTGCGCGCGAACATATTGAACAAAAAATAAAATCGGAGTTGAAAGATCAAAAATTGTGGTTATGTGACGACGAAACAACAGATCGGAAGGAACGTTCCGTTCTTAATGTAATGGCACGCAAATTGGAACCTCATCAATCGGCACCTTCAATTCTATTAGTCTCCAAACGAATACAACAGTGTACTGCCGAAGTAATTTCAAAGTTAGTGTTAAATACATTGGACAAGTTTGAACTTTCAACAAACCAACTCTTGATGTTAGTGAGTGATGGTACTGCAAACATGCTTTCTGTAGGCCGGTCTCTTAAAAAGCATTCTGCTAATTTGTTACACATTACGTGTAAAATTCATGCTCTCAATCTTCTGGCGGATAGTATCAGAAAATGTTATCCTGAGGTAGACGCTTTAATAGCGCATACCAAAGCAGTATTTGTCAAATCACCGAAACGTATTCGCTAATTTCACAGACTGTGCCCCCGTATACCAGAGCCACCAGAACCTATTCTAACTCGTTGGGGAACATGGTTGCAGGCCGCGTTTTATCATCATAAATATTTTGACAATATTAAGAACGTGGTTTTACAATTCGATACAAAGGAAGCTGCCGCTATCCAGAAAAGCCAGTCGAAATTTCAAGATAGTCAGGTTAAAATGGATTTAAAAATCATTCACGACAATTACTTCGGGCTAGCAGATGCAATAGAAAAATTACAAAATCCTGCGATGCCGTTAGAAAAATCTCTACAAATAGTGCAACATGTTCACGCACAGCTATGCGCGATTGAAGACGCAAAAAATGTTTCTGTTCTAGAAAAATTTGAAAGTGTTTTTGAGAGAAATTCTGATTTTGGCACATTAAGACACATTTGTGAAGGTGCGTCAACAGAATCGTTAAGTTGTTTGAAAGATTATTTTACTTACGCAAATGTTACGTCACTAGATGTAGAACGTTCGTTCTCTGCATATAAACGCATTTTTTCCTCATGCCGTACTAGTTTTGCCGAAACAACAGTTGAAACATATCTAATGTTGCAGATATTTAACAGACATTATTCACTTTGTGATTTCACGGAGGACTCTTAAAATGGTAAGTGTTTGAGCACGTGTTATTTAATTTTTGTTTAAAAGATGAGCGAAATTATTTGCGGCAGCAAACATCTCTATTAGCAGAATAACTCTAGTGGAACGCAAGGCCTGGTCGACTCTACGCTACTGCGCGGTACCGCTCGTGGCCAGCTTTAGTAATAACCCTTCATCCCACAGTCTCAGTTCTTCTATAAACAAATCGTTAGTCATCCATCCTTTTTTATTTGATTTATAATCCACAGGAATTTGTTTGAGGTCTTTGAAACATTGTGGATTTTGTGACTCGCTTACCACTAGCAATTTTCTTTTTTCACTTCTCGTTAAATTAGCGCACAGAAATAAGGTTAATCTATCTTTTGAAAGCTTCTTGTCGGTGTTGCCCGGGTTTTCCGCATATTGTGTATTGATATAGTATTTAAACAAGTTCGCTTTAAACAGAAACTACTTCTGTTAAAACTCTAAAATTGGTTCATGTTATACGGAAATTCATCATAAGCGGTTTCGCAATAAGAGGTATTTTTTAATATTATTTTTATGGCGACCCTATGTTTTGGTACGCAAGAACCGGTGGTTCGCTATAAGCGGGTTCGTTTTAGACGATCACTACTGTATAGCTTAAATTCATAAAATGGTAGTGTTTTTAATGCTGAATAAATTGCAGTTAACAAAAACTACTACATGACGCACTGTAGAGAAAATCCCAGTTTTAGCATTTTTTTTAATGCAACGCCAGGATATTTCTTAAAATATTAGTAAGATTTATTCAAACAAAAATGGCTATAGACTTTATTTAGTTGAATTTCAACGTCCTATATGTATATGATCGCTTCGAATAGCGAAATGTATTTAAATGCAAGTCCAATGATACCATAAACCATTGAGTAGTTTAGTTTTGTCTTTCTATTTCTGATCGTGTCTGCAAAAACTGCTGCAAGAATTACAGATAAAGCATAATTTATATTAATTTGCTAATTTAACTTACGGTGTAGTATCGGCAATAGCTAACTTAACAATGCTGCCCCAATAATTTGGAACACTCGGTGTATGCATTTGGGCATGTTAGCAGGAAGTATAGAACAAGTCATATAATTTTTGAAGAAGGGTTTTATTTACCACGAACGTTTTGTAATTAAATCCTACAGACTGTACATCTGTGTACCACTTTACCTCTTTTATTGTGTTTCAAGAATTATCGTACGTTTAGCATAAATTCTGTCCATTGTCGATAAATTGTAAACTTTCTGTACCTTTTCAAATAAGATAATTCCACAGGAAGCACACTGAATACTTGAAGTGGCTTATGAAATATTCAATACTTGGTTTCTCCGACGTCCTTAAATTCATTTAATCAAATAAAGTTCGACTCCGGGAGGATTCGAACCTACGACTCTCGATTATCGGACAGCTGCGCCACCAACTACACCACAGAATCTGTAGGAATTTCTTTAAGTCCCAAGATCTTCGACGCTTGCAATATCTCGACAGATATATCAAATGCCCAGTTTGCACTAATTAACTAATTAATATAATGGCTTCCGTCGACAAGTAGTGAAAATTCGCAGAAACTCACTATTATTCCGCTTAAACATATCCAAATATTGCTTGAAGTCATCACGCGGTTCCGTTTTTTATCAATCGTAAGCAGACGTGGAGCCCATCTCGCCGATAGCTTTCTCATACTCATTTTTTGTGATGTTTTGCACACGTTCAGCTGTATTTACTATATTAGCAATCTCTCTAATCTTCACCCGGCGGCCTGCTAACGCGATATCATGAACTTTCTTGACCGTATCGTCCGTAGTCAACTCAATGGCAAGACCTGGCCGCTCCTCATGAAAAACGGATGTTTGGTCACGCTTATGTACATTAAACCAGCATCTAATGGTAGTCATCGAAGGTGCATGGTCTTTATAAACTGCATTCAACTTCTCTTTGATTTCTGCACGTTTTTCCATCCGAAAAAAGAAAAATCACTGATCGGTATTGTCCTTTTTCATAAACTTGCTCACTTTCATCAGCTCTCAAAACAGCACTACTCGAGGAATCTCTCCGTAATGTTAACAGACGTCGACTAAAGAATTGTACTCCCAGTCGGTAATGCAGATTTTGACAGAGGGCGGCATCTGTCTCCAAACACGGGTACTTCTCATATAATTCCCGTATTAGTTATTCGATACTTACTGAACAACTATTTTTTCTTAAACAAGCTACAGGTTCAGTTTTTGTAGGCAAATAAGTATGGTATATTTTTGAATTCAGCTCTTCATGCGGAAACTCAATAACGAAGAAATACGATGTGTGGCAATTAAATAACCGGACTGGTGCTACAAAAAATTTTATTGATCACCAATTACATTACAAAGTTTATCCCCTTCAATGTACTCTCCTTGCCGATCCCTACAACGCTCTATACGAATTTTCCACTGTCGAAAGCAGTGCTGGAAGTCCGTTTCTCTCAGCTTGTTGAGAACCTCCGTCGCTTTCGCTTTCATCGCTTCCACACTGTCAAATCTTGTCCCCTTAAGCTCCGATTTTACCTTAGGAAATAAAAAAAGTCACAGGGGGCCGGGTCGGGCGAGTACGGTGGGTGGTCCAACACGGTAATGCCGGATTTCGCAAAGAACGCCTTCACAGACAAGGCGGAATGGGCTGGCGCATTTTCTTGGTGAAGCATCCAGGATTTGCTCTTCCACAAATCGTGTCTTCGTCTTCCCACTCGTTCACGAAGGGTAGTTAGAACCTCAAGTTTCACAAGAAACTTGAGGTTAACTCGTTGCTCGATCTGAACACTCTGCATTTTTCCGACGCGACGCTAGCGTAAGGACTTGAACGGACGATTGCTACAGCGAGACTGAGCGACGTACAACTGTGCCCATCGAGCTCAGGGTGGGGGAAGCATCTACAGGCACAGACATGTGTAAACCTGTCGTGGCGTGCTCGCTGTTTGCCGATAGTAGCACCAGTCCGGTTATTTAATTGCCACACCTCGTATAAGGACCGTTCCATTTAAAAGATATGTACATATGCAGCATTATAATGGAAACAATGGCAACATTATAGATAGAAAACTTATAGGTGGGGTTGAGGAAAAAAATTGCCCTATCCATACACTTTTTCAAAATATATTTAGCTTGAGAAATAATCAATCAACAAACTCTTATAATGATAGCAATATCACCTCATATTATATAATATTTTATGTTTAGTGTAGATTTACTATGGCCTCTGTTATCTGAAAATATTTTATGGACATTCTTTACTTTAGCACTATCATAATCTGGTAGAAACGATTATATGACATTAAGTAAAATAAAATAAAACGTTTTCTGTGTTGCTGGATGGATTGTCAAGAATTTTCTACCCTTCATATTTTGCATTCTATATCTTGCGATACGTTATTCAAACGCTTTTCTTTTTAATGTACTTTTTATTTTTTGTGTTAGGAGCATTTTTCGCTTGTTAAAGCTTTTTCGCACGGAGAAATCTATTGTTAGAGCAACTCCATACTATATCAAGTTAGCAAATTGCAGTGCCCTTGATTCTCCTTGTGTTATTATTTCGCAGACATAATTCATGAAGATGCAATATTATTGGTAAAGCCAACACTTCAACCATGTGCGCATTTAATTGTTTCGTCCTATATGTATGTGCAATCTTAAATTTCATGGATAATTTACGAGTACATGAGCGTCAACCTACGGCAATTAAAAGGCGGCATAATTATACTGCAGATCATTTATCCACCACGTTGGCTGAGGTGGTACTGTGTGTAGCAGGCAGACATAGGCTACGGTGTGAGTCAGTGATGAAACAGACTATCGCACCGTACATTTTACACTTTGTAGGATGAGGAAATAGGTAGGTTCGTTTTGACATAATTTCTTAAGCAATATTTTATTGAGGACTCTTTACATAGGTGATTTATTACTATTGGGAAATTCGCAATTGCATCCCTCACCTTATCCAGCGTATTTATGCACGAGGAAGAGTATAGATGGGAGTGCTCGTTTTATTGCTCTCGAGCTTTATATGGCGCAGCGGTGATTAATAAAGTTTCGTAAAAAAACAAGGATAAGATTTAAGATGGGTTTGGTCGATCGAAACAACGGTCGGATCATTAGCGTCAAAGTGACTTTTCATTAAATCAGGAAATGGAATGTTGGAATTGTAAACTTTTCCTTTCGTGTCACTACCAAGTACAGGAAAGCGAACATGAAATATTTTCGATAGTCAGGTATGCGTACACTTTTATGACAAACTGCATTCTTGTAAAGTGTTTAAGCCAATTTTTTGTTTAACAATTCCGTTCTTATTACGAGTTATAACATTTACATCATCTAATAGCATAATTTTAATCTGACATCGCTTTTGGTGTGCTTTGGGTGTCGAACAACTTCAAAATCGTTAGATATGACTAGAATGTAAGCCGAAGTTGTAAGATTACTCACTGTCATCATTTCTTATTACATTTTACAAATTTAACGTGTTTACATGCTTTTCGGCTAACCAAATACTAGAAGTTATTGTAATATGTAATATTTATCGTTTAAAAACACTGTTAATGAGTAAGAAAGGGAAAGATTAGCCCTTATTTTAAACGCAAATTGTAAAATCGGAATGAAACTAAGAAAGTTGTGCCTACGTGGAAGCTGGGTTAATGGTTTGGCAATTATTTTGTTCCCCAAACAAAAATATTAGAATTTGTAGCTTTGAAGTTATTTTCAAAATCTATTTTGCAGACATTCACAAGGTTCCTTACACTTTATGGCAGTGTTGATCAAAAATTGAATCCTATGGCTAATGTAAGGTATATGATGAAGCTGCGTACAAGCGGTTTAAATGAATTGTCAGGTGAACAAAATTCGATGGACAACTTGCTTGTTTTAAATATACTGAGTGCTCCATTAGTGTGTTGGCGGAGTTTAGCGTGAAAACTACCAAAGATGGAGAAATTAGATTTTCTATACGTATATAGTACACCACAGCGTATTTTGTAAAGCTATTTACAAATATACAGGCTGTTCCAAATTTTCGTAACCGCCTTCAACATTTTTACTTTAAACATAAAAAAGAACAATCGAGTAGAGGTAGATGGTTCCGTTTTTATTGTCTCACGTGAAACGTGGTAGTTAATTATTGCCTTCTGCGTTATGTGGTGATACATATTAGAATTGTCATACTAGAACGTGTTGGGAATAAAAATATAAATATAACAATTTGATATTTGATTTTTGTTTGAAAATCATTGCCGTCTAGCATGTCGAATATTCTAAACGTATTTCACATAAAAGTGTAATATCTTCGACAATACTAGCAATAAGTATTACGTTATTGGTACCATTTTGAAGGTAATTTGACAAGGAAATTGTTAGAAATATCAAAAAATGTAGGTTCCAAGAATATTCCAAAAAATCGAAAAAAGGGCGTTTGAATTTCGATAATTGTTGCACGACATATTGTACATATGTATTTTGACATTATACCACCTTGAAACGCATAAAGTGTTAGCCTCTAAATTGATAGCAAAAGAGTAACTCGGGACACTACAATTGTTTTCAGGCTAGGTTTTAAAACGTCGGAGTCTGCAACTGCTAAAATTTTAACAAAATTTGCGATATAGACAACAGTAATTATCTAAAGTACGCATAACCATATACCATTGCAAAAGTAATTTAAGTGGCTATCAAAATGATTTATAAAAAGTATAGTAACCCATTTAAAATAAAAAAGTTGAAGGCGATTGCGGAAATTTGAAACACACTGTATATTTGTAAATAATTTTACAAAATACGCTATTATATACTATATACGTACAAAAAATATTGTTTCTCCCATTGTTTGTTGCCAATAAATTATTTTGGTTCAATAGGCCCATATGCTAAGCGCGGGAATGTAACTTTTCCTTTAGTTGACTATATTTGTATTAAAGAACTAAAATCGTAATTTATACGAGAAAATACGATTGTATGCACTATAAATTATTTTTTGGTTAAATTAAAGAATAGCAATTATTGAGATACCTTTTTGAAACATATAAACGTTCTTTGTGCTAATATTTTTCGACTAAATTGCTTTGCATAAATAAGTTAACAAATAGTTAACTATTCAAGTATAACTTCAATACAACTTTAAATCAGCCCTTGAAAAATTAACTATGTCAAAAGTGAAATAACAATTCCATTTTCTTCATTTTCTTATTAAATACAGTAGTGTCCAGATATAACGAACTGCAAGTTACCGAGAAATTCAGTTCGTAATAAACAAAACGGATGAAGTACATTTAACAAATTAAAAAATTAGTGATAACTACATCATTCAAACGATATTTATTTACATAAGAGTGCAAATTTTGAGAAATACTGCTTACATATATTTTAATATTACATGTATTAGTTACTGATCAAAAAAAGTCTGTAATTTTTGACCGTTTCAATTTCGCGCCAGCACAAATTTGTTGCATATTATTCTCAATGTTGGGGAATATCGTCGGCCTAATTTCAAAACCTCGAGTCCGAAAATGAACAAAATTGAGTTACGGGCATTTTATTGTTAAGGAGTTTGAATTCTACATTTTAAAACCTGGTAAGTCGTTTTCAAAAATAGCGACATCTGCAGGACATTATTAAAACATCGTGTCATAAGTGGCTTCGCAAAAATTAAAACTGTTTTTATGCTCTCCTGTAAAATAATTATCTTGCAGCGGAGCCCTGACGTTAAGTATCTTGGAGTCCACTTCGACCAGAAACTCACCTGGAAGAAGCAGGTGCAGGAGACAAAGTCCAAGTTCTTCGCTGCCCGCAACTCGTTGCTCCCACTCTTAGGGCGAAGAAGTCCCCTTCACCTAAGAAACAAGTTGCTTCTCTACACCTCGACCCTGAGACCGCTGTTGACCTACGGCGCTATGGCCTGGTCCTCGGCGGCCTTTACCCACATAATATCCTAAGAGCGTCTCGAGAATAAGACCCTAAGGATAATTTCCGAAGCCCCTTGGTTCGTAAGGAACTCTCAGATACATCGCGATCTGGGAGTCCCGACACTCCGCGAATATCTCGAAAAGATCCTCACCGCCGCGTAGGAAAGGGTCCGCGCGAGTGACAACAGGTGCGTACAAGAGGTAATCGTTCCTCAAGATCGGCCCCCTCCCAGGACCCACGTTAGATGACCAGCGGACTTCTTCAACCTTCGCTGAGAGTCACTCCCGCCAAAGGAACGACAAACACCCCCTGAACAGGTCATCTTCCTCAAGCTAAATCCAGTTTTTAGCCCTCTACGACGAAAACATTTTCCTTAAGCATATACACAACCCCCTGACGGCTTGACTGTGCCGCATTACGCTAGCTATAGGTCAAAAGGGTTTAAGGTTTCTTCATAAAACTGACCCTAAGAAAAGATGGGATCTCAGTCCTGTAAAATGACCAAACCGGGACTTACGAGGTTTTGAAATTAGGCCGACGATGTATCCAAAGCATCTTTAGGGGTATTATGAGACTGTAAAAGGTAGCGAAGCTTCCTAATATATTGAGTACGCTGTTGATAATATCATCGTCAATTAAGAATTCGGGGATTTCAATTTGATCATCTACATGAATGAATTCGTTAAAGTTGATATTCTGATTAACATTTTTTAGGACTTCATTTTCAACCACAGATAAATCAATAGTTGTTTAAAATGATTTTTGCTTCTTCAACCATTGTGAAAGTAATAATTCGTCATCAGAGTCAAACTCATCAAAAGAAATACACAAACCAACATGTAACAATTACTGATAGTTTTCTCCGTAATTTTTTGCCATGACTAAAATTGATTGCACCCAGACCTAGATTTACCTTCGTCACTTGAATTAAGTTTATAAACAAAAAAATTCAATGGTAGCTTTTAAATGCGTATATTATTCCCTGGTACATAGGCCGAAGCTTGGAACTAGTGTTTAGTGGCACTAATTTAATACTACGCAAACGTTTCACTGGAAGATGTGCAGAGCAGTTGTCAACCAATAGAATAATTGTTATATGCTTCAGTAATGACTCTCTATCCCACAGTTTCAGTTCTTCTATAAACAAATCGCCAGTCATCCATGCCTTTTTATTTGATTTATAATTCACAGGAATTTGTTTGATGTGTTTGAAACATTGTAGATTTTATGACTTGCCTATCACTAGCAATTTTCTTTTTTTACTAATCTATCTTTTGAAGGCTTATGTATTTCCTCTTCTTTAAAAGACGTTTGGCTTAATGTGCAGGCACATCAAAAATATAGTATGCAAACATTCGATTCAATACATATATGAATATGCTCGATGTTCTTGTTGGTGTTGCCCGGGCTTTTCGAATATTGTGTATTGATGTAGTGTCTAAATAAGTTCGCTTTAAATAGAAACTATTTCCGTTAAGACTCTAAAATTGGTTCGTATTATACGGAAGTTCATCATAAGCGGGTTCCCAATAAAAGGTATTTTTTAACATCATTTTTATGGCAAATATAACAGGATCCTCGGTTTTGGTACGTAACAACCGGTAGCTCGCTTTAAGCGGGTTCGTTTTAGCCGATCGTTACTGTATATGGTTACTACACCCATTTGCATCAATTTTTCATATATTTCAACATTTTTATTAAATCAATTACATTTATTGATAACTATTCAAGCAGTTTTATATTATGGATGTACTGAAATAAAAAAAGGCGTTATGTGGTGCACTGTACATAGAATTTAGTTTTATGCTTTGCTAAAATTTTATTTTCGAATTTCGTTCTTGTTTATTTGTTCTTTTTTTATTGTTGTTTGTTGTTTGATATACTATTTTTTGATTTTCTCTACATTATGTTACATTTTGCTTACATTTTTTTATACAATTAATTGATATGATGTACGTTTTAGATGAAACGCCACTCTCATTTATCATGTATCCACAACGTAGTCATTTTTTACATATTTCGCTAGATCTAACGAGAAGCACGGCGATTTTTGATCATATACTTGTGATTTAGTACAATAACAACGAATGGAAAATAATGAAATCCGTATCGGCTTTAGCGAAACTATAAAAAGGCTTCTTGTGTAACCACACTGAGAAAAATTAACATCGTAAGTCAACTAGCTGATGGATATCAAATCGTTGGTAGTTATACGAACTTAGTTACATCAAATACTTGCAGTATCTTCACCGAACATTGTAATAATGTCAAACCAATTGAGTTGATCTGAGCAGAATACTTTTTTATTTGAACAAGTAGTGCGCGCCTCAAAAGAATCTTAAGAAGTAGACTCACTGTGACATGGCAATTTTGCTGAAAATGATTTCGTTCTTTAGTTTAAACGCAAGCAAAAATTTCGCGTATAACCATCTTCTGTCGCATTTCCTACCGTCTATCTGGGCCTCATTATTTACTCCTGTTTTATCACGTTTCATCCAATATATAGCAGACGTGTTGTGCTCAAAGTCAATAAAATAAAAGAAAGTAGGTTCTTTTAGAATGTTATTACATTTTGTCTGTCTAAATATTAAATATTACACGCAGAGAAATGGTTTCTTGCATAAAAAAATAGATTTTTTTGCAAAAATCACTCTCTATTCAAGAACATATTTTTATTTCAAGACAATAAAAATGTATAGCATAAGAAAATAATTTTCTTGAAATTTTATTTGGATTAAATAAATATTTTCTTAGGGTTAGAAAATCGAAGACAGAAAAATGTTTCTTCCAAGTAACTCATTTAAAGTTAAGAAAATATCCATATTAAAGGTAAGAATGAAAAAAATGGTCCAGATCTTACAAAGTTCTATTGAGAAATTAGGCGAATAGTTTCGTGTTTAAAAAACACATCATCATGCCAGCTACAAGGATATCCAATAAAAGAAAAATTACAATAATGGAAAAAAAACCTAAAATTAATAATTAAAATTAGGAGTAATAATTAATGGGTTAATATTTAAGTTTATTTATCCCTTTTATTATTATTATCTACTATATATTTAAAAGAACTATAGAGAACTAAGAAATAGTAATAAAAAGAAAAGAAATTACATTAACCGGTATCTTTTCATAATGTTTATGAAACGTCGTACCTTAGAGATTATATCATTACATGGGTAAGAGTGCCATGTATATTTCTATGGGTAAGAATGCCATCTGATTCTACACATATATTCGCTCCTCTCTAGCAGAGAGTATATATATTGAAATATTTTTCTCGGGGGATTTTTAGTAAAAATGTTAAATTTTCTAACTTGAACTAAATTTTTCAATTCTTAGTGGGTTTGGAAGTATCCCTGGATACCCTTTTGGCAATTTTCTAAAGAATTTCCAAATTAATAAAACGAAATTAACGAATTTTAAATCTAACGAAGCTTGAAATTTAAACGATGCCAATGTTATATAAACTCTCTGTTTATAATAACCTCTACAGGAAACTGTCTGTCCTGGAACTTTAACCCATTTTCTCTTAAAATAAATACTTTGATTTCACAATCGAACACTTTGAATTGGGATCGGAGTTAAGACACTTTAATTCAACGAAGGCTGAATAAAGATTGATGAAAATTATTGGCGTCACTCATCTTTCTTTTATTTTAAATTGCGAAAGACCGGCGATTGTTTTATTCTACAGCAAATTTTGATAAATTACCCAAATAGAAACTTTTATAACATCATTTCGATGATATGATATGCAGTGACGCAACGAGGTGGTTGTATTTCGAGAATTCTACGATATAAAAATGTTACTTCTTCAACGATTCTCCAACGATTTACTTAAACCTTTCAGATAAAGATTTAATTGATGAAATAATCTTTAAAATACCTTTCAATTTACGCTGTTGCTTATTTTAGACGATTTCTACATGAATTTGGACGAATTACGTGAATAGGAAAATAAACTTAGGAGTAGATTTGTCCATGTTACCCTACGATCGTCGTTATCTGGACATTATATTTTTAATGTATACTGTCTCTAAGACGGCACGACTATAACAACGGGCACTACGTGGCGCCAGAAAATATTTCAGTTGTTGTTTTTGAAAATTAGTGGCATAAACTGAGAGTTATAAGAGTAATGTGGCCAGAATTCCTTCAATACCAGGAACTATTAGCATTGTCTTGGTTATTGTTTCTAGGCACTTTTTTCATGCGTACTCCTACATTAAGTTATCTTTTGTTTGAACGTTATACTGTAGATAACCTGTGCAATGTGAATAATTCGCTGCATTAATAGTGTGCATATAAATAATATGCATTTCAAGAATTCTGAGTAAAACGTGCTTTACTTTAAGACAATGAAACTATTGATTTATGAACAATACCTAAACGCATTCTGGAATTAAGAAAACGATTTACTATCTTTAGGAAAATATTGTTTTGTGTTATAACGGCCATTTACTTATACTAATAATGGTTTTCTTTAAATTCTCTGTAAGATTTTCTTGAATCAAGATAATAAATGTCTTAAGCAAAGAAATACAATTATTTCATTACAAGTGTATAATTCTCTTAAGCGGAAAAAGAAACGCTAAAAAATGTATTTTTTTTTATTTAAAACAGTTATTGTATTGCGGATAATTGAAACAGTAATTGTCTTGAATTAAGGCGGACAGCTTTGATGCAAGTAAACGTTTCTCTGCGTACATATTTATAGATAGGTACGTATTTTGCCAGAGTTCCAAGTATAGTGTCCGTTGTAATTTTAGCATGAGCGACTCTGAAATGCAAATACTGTTATGAGGTTGGCGATTTGCTCAATTGCAAGATGTATTTAAAGTAAGCGCCCAAAGTTGCACTTTAACTAAAAACAATTTCATCTGTGTAACTTTTTCTAATGTTCATCAAACGATTATTACTTCATTGGAACACACAGTAATATTTTTGATCAGAAACCAAACATTGTTCGATTAAACTATACAGTTTGACATTTTAAGGTATTCTGTGAACAACTAGAACACTTGCTGATATTTGACTAAAACTTGTAGTTGGTTGAATGGATTTTGTATCGGCCCAACCGTTTTTTCTTCTCAGTGCACGATAGTTTACTTTGTACGAATTAGATTCAAAAGGAGTCATGAAGATAGTACGAGAAGTACCCGTGTTTGAAGACAGATGGCGCTTTGTGTCAAAATCTGCATTACCGAGTGTAAGTACTATTCTTTAGTTGACGTCTTTGAACATTTCGGAGAGATTCATCGAGTAGTGTTATTTTGAGAGCTGTTGAAAGTGAGCAAGTTTATGTATTTGTAGAATCATGGAAAAAGAGCAACACCGGCCAGTGATTCGATTTCTTTTTTTTTTTGATGGGAACACGTATGCAGAAATCAAAAAAGCTGAATGCAGTTTACAAGGACCATGCACCTTCGATTACTACTATCAGATACTGGTTTGGATTTGGCTCTCTGAGACTTCTTTCTTTTTCAAGATTTGAAAAAAAATGCCTGGCGGAAAGCGGTTCAAGTCAAATGAAAAGGTCATTGCCGAAACAATGGCCAATTTTGCAGAGTTCCATAAATCCTATTATTTGGGTGGCTTAAAAAGTCAGAACATGGCCGAACTAAGTGTATAGTGCTACAAGGAGATTACGTCGAGAAATTTTACCAAATGCAAATCAATTGCGTAGTCTTCTTTAACACGGGTATTTATCATACCATCCTTGTATGTGCAATATCGTGCATCCATTATGTGAGCTCCCAATCTCCCCAATTCATTACAAAAAATAATATGAATTTTATTCATTAAACGTCTAATAGTCAATAACATTTCAGTTTATTATATTACTATTTATTTTGATCTAGATAACATGTCTAAATTAGAAATGAGAACTTTGTTTTCTTATTTGTTCCCACAAAATCTAAGGTAACTATTTCTTATATAGATGCAAACGTGTTACATAGCTCAGATAGGTGTGCTTTTACTTAATTCCTTTTCAAATTATAAACCGCCACACTGAAGTAAAAACATATCGCTATTATATGTATATACAAGGAACTGCATGCGCGTTAAGCGCCGTATTTTTCATTTTGTGACAGTTAAAATACATGGCGCCCCAAATAGTTTGAATACTTTAATTAATGTATCAGAGAAATCATATTTTATGTTGAAAGTGGTCTTTAATTGAATGGATTTTAGTAGTAAATGGTTAACTTTTAACAAAAATTGTTCTTTAAAATTCGTATACGAGTTGATATTATTGCCTTAATTATGTTAGGGGGAACCATGATTCATCATCTTTCCTCACTTCGGTAACTACAAGTTCGTCAAATATTTCCGATTACAGTAATAGGAAAAAGAGAAGAAAAACCCAAGGAGTTGGAAAGGGACATGGCACTGATAGTCACTTTGAAATGCTGTTTTTGGAAGAGAATGTAATTCGTTTTTAATGCCAATGAAAATGAAAACTAACAGTTTTCAATGTCAATAATTAGTCCCAAATGTGTTGCTTCGGAAGACAAGTGAATTGTGGAACAGTAGAACCATTAATAGAAATAATCACATTATCCTCAACTCTATATCACTCGGTCTGCCGAAAAGCACAGCCACCGTTTTGGAAAGATTAGTTTCAGGCAATGACCATACGTAAAATTGTGTATAGCCCACAGATCATCATCACCTTAGCTATTGTTTCAATAACGTCATCAGCATTAAATGAAATGTTTAGTTGGATATTATCCACGTACATCTGTAGTCCAGTATATTTAACAATTTTATGTGAAAAGGGGCGTATAAGTGGAGATTAACTGCGGATCCAATATCGAACCCTGTATAACACCGTTAATAAGAGGTAGTAAGTAAGATACACTCCATGAAAAACAAACATACTGGCCCCTTCCAACAAGAAATTATTGTAATAAAGAAAGCGAGTCTTTGAAAAACCTATGTGCTGTAAGATAGAGAGCATTTCATGATAATCGACTGTGTCAAATGCGCTATTATAGTCAAGGAGTAGCAATAAATTAAGCTCACCCCGATATCTAGTGGAGATGATGTCGTCTGTGACTTTTATCAAAGTTGTGGCGCAACTGTGGCCCGACCTGAATCCCGACATTTAGGTAAAAGAGAGCATTTTTTTCAGATGTGTCGTACATGGCAAACAACACAGAGTATCGGCACACTCCTCACCACACAAAATATTAATTAATTCGGAACAGCTGTTTCAAAGGCTCGCTGGGCCCTCATTTTCAACCGAGTTACCGAATAAATTTGAACGAAAAACTAAAAACTTTTTCTTAATTCTACCATGCTTGTCTATCCCTCCCCTCCAGGAAAAAAGAAGGTTATATATGTACATACATCTCTAAACGTGTATGTATCTATGTATATCTATTTACGAATACCTACTTTTCCATCGTTCAATTCTAACATGCTGAGTATATGTGAAACAGAGAAGGGTCTCTTGTCTAGTCTCGCCTTCGTAAAGTAGAGCGAGACGAAAGGAGGGTTACTTCCTGCTAATTCCATATCTACGCATTCCAAGGAAACTAAACAAATCACTACATATGCTGCAAAACACGGCGACTCGGTAGACAGCCTAGAAGTAGAAAACTCACTAGATTTTGTAAATAAGGTAAATAATATTGAATTAGAAGAAGGGGAAATTTTAGTATCGTGATGTTTGTTCACTGTTCCCTAGCGTACCAATCCCAGAAACCATAGAATATTTAGTGAACTCTTAAAACTTAACAACATTGACGATGTTAAAATCGCGGAATACAAAAGACTAACTTCTCTTTGTATGAACCAAAATCGTTTTCAAATAGGGAGCAAATATTATGAACAGGAGGGTACGGCGATGTGAAATCTGTCCCCGTTCATAGCCAACTTGTTTATGAGTAAATTTGAAACGTGTTTGAAAAAGGACACCGCGTATTTCCCTAGAATTTGACTTAGATATGTAGATGATATTTTCGCGGTTTTCGACACTAAGAAAAGTAACATCCCCGATTTCCTCGCGACACTCAACTCAAAACTTGGATCCATTAAATTTACAGTAGAAGAAGAAGTGAACAATGAACTCCCATTCCTATGTAGCCTAATAATTAGAAACAATAAAAAACTAAAAGTAGACATCTATAGAAAAGAAACAAAGACTAATAGATTTATTATGACCGATTCGAACCACTGCGAACAACATAAAATGGCCGCGATTAGTTCCTTAATTAATAGACTAGTGAAATTTCCATTGGGCCAAAATAGGTACAACAAAGAGCTTAAATTCATAAAAAATGTGGCTATTTACAATGGTTGCTCTTCTATAGATGTCGACCGCATCCTTAGGAAAGTCCAACATAGGCATTATGTTAGAAATTCCACGACCTTCATCTCGGTAGAAACTCGCGACAAGAAATTTGTGAAACTCCCTTTCCATAGAATATTGAAAGGTACCAGTAAAGTTTTTAGGGGACAAGACATGAACGTATGTTTCAGTTCACGGAATACACTTAAGAACCTTCTTGGTAATCCAAAAGACAAACCGGACATGAAAGAAAGGTCCGGAATTTATAAAATTGCATGCAACGATTGTGATAAAACCTATATTGGACAAACAAAGCGAGCGATAGGTACTATTTAATGAATGGAACGATTTAATGAACACATGAGATGCTATAGATTTGGTCGAACAGGAGCGTCAAGTGTAGCTGACCACATGAATGATACAGGACATGCCATCAAATTAGAAAACCTAAAATTAATTAAAAAGCGTAACCTCGCATCGGGAATTAGACGCATCTGAGACCATGTATATAAAGACACATTCGAACCTTTTAAACAAAGATAATGCGCCACTTCATTTTTCTTGTTTGATTTATTAGGGTAAAAGAACTTTTCAGTCCATACTTGGCAAGACCAAGTCGCCGTGTTTTGCAACATATGTAGTGATTTGTTTAGTTTCTTCAGAATGCGTAGATAGGGAACTAGCGGGAAGTAACTCTCCTTTCGTCTCGCTCTACTTTACGAAGGCGAGACTAGGCCAGGGACCCTTTTCTGTTTCACGTATACTCAGCATGTTAGAGTTAAACGATAGAAAAGTACGTATTCGTAAATAGATATACACAGATACATACACGTTTAGAGATATATGTACATATATACCCTTCTTTTTTCCTCCTTTTTAGTTTTTCGTTCAGATTTATGAAGAAAATGAGGACCCAGCGAGCCTTTGAAACAGCTGTTCCGAATTTTTATCATATCGTTATACTGTGTCCCACAGCGCTGCTCTATATGCATAAGAGGTGTTTAATAACTACACAATTCTATGCAATGAAAGTTGGAATACTGACCCTAAGTTGTTATAGGTCGACCGTTTGTAACTTAATACAGTACCACCATTAGAAAAGGC
Organism: Dynastes maya; assembly: GCA_029619315.2. NCBI lineage: Eukaryota > Metazoa > Arthropoda > Insecta > Coleoptera > Scarabaeidae > Dynastes > Dynastes maya. Next base: position 45,623,859 of record JAROYE020000001.1, read on the forward strand.
TTGTGGTATTTGAGAAATACCCCATCTAATCACGCCACTGCTTCTCAATGCAGACCACAGAGAAGAATTAGTTGTTCATGTCAGATAGTCAAAATAAACCCATTGTTCACTACGCATTGCTAACGTGGTGCAATTAAGTAGTTGTTTGTAATAGTTTCAATTACTCTCTGATGGAGTTCTACGAAATCTAGCTTTGGCCTTATTGCGTAGATTTGCAATAACTTATTATTGCTAGTAATTTAAAGGTTTTTTAGGACGAACAATTTTCACAATTCTCATGGTGGTATGACGTTCAAACAGAGTAACTGTGTATTAAAAAAGGTTATTTTATTAGTATCCATATTAAACATTATATATAAGGGAAGTGATTGCAGGTCATATAAGAATAAGTAATACATTTAGGCACCGCGTGAATTTTTAAACTGGGTGTGCAAAAAGTCATTTCATGATCAGAAAAATCAGCATTTAGCTATTCCTAGATCATTAATTATACTCACGTCAGACACAGCAACAATGTCTAACAATGTAGACGAAGTCAATGTGTAGGTGCGTTTATAATTTGTACCTTACCTAGGGAATTAAATACAGTGTAACCCATTTGAAATGGAATCACCCTGTAAATTCTATATTTTACATTAAAATGGAACCAATTTTTTTTTCTTGGTACATAGTGGATCAAAAAGTCTACTTTCATGCAAAATTTCAGTTTATTTAAATTTTCAAGGCACATTTTAATTATGTTTCAAGTTCAAAAATAGCAAAATGTTATTAGCGATCTTTTAATTAAAAATTTGGCAGGTGAAAATTAACTGAACTTATTTCTAAATACAACAAAATTGCAGATAACCATTTTTTAAAATTGTGCTACAATTAAAAAGGTGAATGTAATAATACATCTACTAAATTGCAAATTTTAAAGAAATAAGTAATACTTACCAGCTACATTGGTTTTTAAAATAATCTTTCTACTTTTATTTAGTGCATTTTTGCAGTATCTTAAAAACATGTTTCGATTATTAATAGTAATTGTTATGCCATCCAAAAGGTACATGTGATTTAAGTGAAATCCAAAGTAGGCTATGCCGTCGATATTAATAAATGAAGTCAAATGCAGGCTGTGACATCGATAGTTATTGCTTAATTGTTCATTAACTTCATTATTTGTTGAGTAATGGCGAACTAGGTTTGATAATTGTTGAAGTAAATCTAAATAAGGAATTGCATTTGTTTACTTAATTTTTAGTTATTTTTTTTTATAAATCTTGATCTACCTTAGTGAGTAGATAGGGGAAAAAAGCGGATCTATAAGATAATGCACGGTAAAGTTTGTGTCATAACTTTTTTATTAATATATATATTTGGATGAAAATTTGGTTAAGACCATTCTAGAACCTTCTGAATTCAGCGGTGTGGTTGGATTTTTAATAAAAGGATCGCTAATAACATTTTGCTGTTTTTGAACTCGAAGATAATCATAGTATGCCTTGAAAATTTAGATGCACTTTTGAAATTTTGTGTGGAAGTAAACTTTTTAATCCACTATGTATTCAAAAAAAATTGTTTCATTTTAGTGTAAAATGTGGAATCTATAGGAATGCTTCCATTTCAAATGGATCACATTGTATATTATTCAGTTTACTAGTTGCACAATTTGCATCCATCATGCCATTGTTAACGTCACCCATACAAAATACCGCGCTAGGTGTTGGATTAAAATGAATGAATTCGAACTCGAGTTCATGGGGGTATGTATGTGGACGCAGAGTTCAGTAATGCGGTAGACATTGAGGAGTTTGGTCGTTCGGTTATTTATCGGATTCTCATTGTGTGTTTTCGAAAACCTGCGAAGTAAGCCTGGTGTACCCCTTGCATCGCATGTGAAGAGAAATATACTTCGCGTTTCCCTGGTTTGGAATTTACAGGTTCGCACATTCGTTGCAAATTTTGCGGTATAGGGTTACTAGGTCGCAGGATATTTTAATGTAGAAGTTATATTAAAACTAAACGTCATGTGTTGAATTTAAGAAACAATATTCCGTACTGGCAATTTTTGTATGACTTGATTTTCATGTTGAGCACGTGCAACATCCCACAACACCTAGTAGATAATCAAATTTTTTTTTGGGACAAATATGTTCCATCATGGAAGCTACCAACAAAAAGACAATTGCGGTACAATTTACCGCATGTGCAAAGTACAGTAAAGGACTGTATAAAAGACGAGTTGAGAAATCAAAAAATCTGACTCACTGTGGACGAAACTACTGATACTCAGAAGTACAGCGTGATTCATATTGTAGCGCGAAAAATTGAGTATGAGAAAGCTATCGCCGAGATGGGTGCCGCGTTTGCTGACGATAAAAAACGGAATCGCGTAATGACTTCGAAGCAATGTTTTAACATGTTTACGCAATACGGATGATTCTGCGTGGCGTGTAGTATGTGATTGTGAATGATACATGTATACATCACTACACGCCAGAAACTAAAGGTCATTCGGCATAATCTTAATAGATTATTTGGAGAAGGGAAGGACAATGACGGGACAGCACCATGCTGATTTATTGGACCGATTCGACACTGAACTAAAGAGAAAAAAACCCCACCTAGCGAAGAAATTCTTTACCACTCATCGGCAGTTACGACAGCAAAACTAGTCCAGTTACGATACGAATTGGTGCCTCATTCATCATATTCGCCAGATTTGACCCACTGTGACTTCTTTCTTTAAAAAATGGCTTGGCGGAAAGCGGTTTACGTCAAATGAAGATGGCCATTGCCGAAACCGAAGCCTGTTTTGCAGAGTTCGATAAATCCTATTATTTAGACGGCTTAAGAAAATTGGAACATGTGTTTAGAGCTACAAGAAGATTATGTATTGAAATAAATTTACTAAATGCAAAACAATTGCCTTATCTCCCTCAACACAGGTGTTTATCATACCATTCTCGTATTTATAAAAGCTGTTATTAAATTGGGTAATCTTTTTTCAAACTCAGGGCTGATTCTAAATACCTATATTGTTGTATAACAAACAGATAATAATAACTTGATGACAAATTTTCCGGATATTCATATTTGCAATGTATATGCTCAAGAAGATAGGGACGGTTGATGGGGGAAGTATAACAATATATGTTAAGAAGCACATACCAGATATCGAAAGGTAACATAATTGTAATAAGGCTTATTAACATTATACTAAAGCTTATTAACATGGTGATAAAGGTTATTATACTAACTCACTTTTATCATATTTTTTTTTGTGCGTGAATTCTTATACAAAATATTGGACCACGTTGTTATCGTGACCAAAACTTATTACATGGAATAATAGATTATTATCCAGTTGTATATGTTACTTTTCAAGGAGAAATCCCTAGATTCACCTCATTTCCGTATAAGCAAAATTAAATTAAAAAGCAAAACGGCAGATTCAAACTTAAAGAGCGTAGGTGGGAAAATCTACCATACGTTATACACTTCATTTTCTCCTTAAAGCTTAAGTACTATGTCAATTACTTTTATCTAATACTACACTATGTAACATAAGTGTTAATCTATCTGACAAATAGAAACGATTAATGTAAAGCAGATTAACCTTTTCCATGTGTTAATTCCCAATAAGTTCACCTCTTACTAATCCCAAATATGTTGCATTGTGATTTTATTTTTTTTAACCAAAGGAAGATAAAAATATATTTTTACGTAAATCGTTTCATGTTACAACAGTGGCAGTTATATGATATCTATTTCCTGATACAGTGGAACAAATGATACGTAACGCATATGGATCAAGTAAAAACCCAATCGATTTTCTGCCCGTACAGATATTATAATCTACCGAATATACCACAAAATAAAACTATTATCGTGTTCTTAGCAAATATCGTATGGTGTGGTACCATGTCAAAAGAATGTTTGTTTTAATTATAGATTAATCATCATAGAGACCACAGTATTTCATATCCACCTACGTAACAACAATTGGTAACGTTGATGCGGTTTGCTTAGCTAAAAATAGCCTCTATAAACACATTTCCCACAATAAAACAAAATATAAATACGCAAAAAACTACGCCATTACTCATACAGTGCATCATCAAAACCAGGCAAAGTTTCAACACTTCCTTTCTCACACCTGCACTGCAGCCTATCCTTAGCCAATCCTTGAGAGATCGCGAAGGCGACCTTTCTGCTAAAACCGTCAATGCAGACACGGGAATATGCAAAGATGTAATCTGATTGTTTTTCGCGTTTGGAATTTGGTTTCGCAAGACGTCACTATATTTTTTTAATTTAGAAGTTGTTTTGCAATTATTGCAGTCGACTCTTAACAGAAAAGAAGCTATTTTTTCAAAACTGTTACTACGTACTTTCGCCTAATTTTATTATCAATTTAATATGAAATTATGTTTATTTTTCGCTAACCGTCCACGTAGTGTTAATAATCTACACGTTCTGGAAATGTGCGTAATATCTTTCTTGGTTGTTAAATTGCTTTCAAAGAAACAATTTTTTTATTTATTTAAACCAGAAAACTCAAACTTCGACGATCTTAAAGAAATATGTAAAGACCAATTTTCCCTAGAAAACAGTTATGGAATATAAAAGCTATGTATGTATTTAATTTCCAAGGCAGTGCTACTCATTTAAGCTTACATCATTTCAAATAACCTTGTATACATATGAGCAAACATAAACACTCTTCATTCAGGTAATAAATAAAAAGGGTATATTCCCTACTTTCAATTTTATTTTCATTGTATCAAATAAAATACATAAACTCTTGAATATCAGTCTGTTAACACTAGAACCGCCGCACCGGTCAATTTGACCGTCTTTCAATCTTAAAGTTTTTTTTTCAACGGAATTAATTTTGATATGATCTTAGTTTGGCAATGCTCTCACAAAATGTTGAATATTTTGTAGAACTCTAAGCGGTGTTCTGGGAAATGTTACCTTAAACGGCCGCCCCGGTCAAATTGACCGGTACGTTAAAAAATGTTTTGACAAACTTTATTTCTCAATTCTTTTTCTTTGTTGCAACATTTGAAGAACCAAACATTTAGGAATGTAGCGCATGTAAATATATATATATATATATATAATTTCAAACATTTATTACATATAAAACAAGGCATGTAACTGCATCAACCGATCAGAGCTTGTTCCTATTTGTTAGCACTTGTTCGTACTTGTTTCGACATGTTCAGCCTTGCCCTCGACAAAGAACCCGTTTCTACTTGTGCTTTTTTAGTGTAACATGCGCAGACTTAATTTGGCGTATGCGAACAAAATATTTTACAAGTTTCAACCTGCACTATTGTGAACATATAAAAAGATCGGTAGCACTCTGAAAGTGCATTCGTCTTGTTTAGTTAGACTGAACAGTATGTGGTCCAGTGAAGGCCTCTCGGTTGCACAAGCTTTAGCGTATTTAGATGAACTGGAAAATCTTTGACCAGGAAATTCCGAGAATGATTCTAAATCAGTTAGTACGGACAGTGAAAACGAAATTCGTTCTCGAGTTGTTGCGAGTGAGGAACAAAGTAGTGATGAATCTGACAATGACAGAGTTTGTGATGTAACCTTTTCAGTGACTAGTACTAGTTCCAGTGATAAGCAGGAAGTGAAAACGTCTGTTCGTTCTAATCGCCAGCAAAAGAAATCAACAGAAAAAGGATTTTCCTTCAATCTTGGTGCAGTTTGCAAATCAAAAGTCAATTCCCAATGGCAAGTAATTTCTGCGAGCCAGCTTACTGCAGGCAGAAAAACCCAACCCAATATATTCAGGGAAAATCCGGGGTCAACAGGCTATGCAAAACAAAAAGTAACTGCAGAAAATGTGAGTAGTTCAACTAGACAGTCAAGACTGGCAATTATCTTTAGGAGATCGACAATCCTTTATTGCTATTCTATACGCAAGTGGTGCTCAGGGTTCCAGTCACTTAGAATTAGATTCCTTGTGGTCTAAAAAGTGGGGAATATCGTTTTAGTCAAACGATGTCTAGAAACAAATTTAGGGAAATCATACGATATCTCAGATTTGATCTCAAGTCTACAAGGAAATAAAGATTGAAACATGACAAGTTTGCTTTAGTTTCTGAAATATGGCAAAAATTTGCTTACAATTGCAAAATTTGTTATGTGCCCGGAGAAAACATAACAATAGACGAACAACCTTTTCCTACAAAAGCAAGATGTCGATTTACGCAATATATGTCCAATAAACCGGGTAAGTTTGACATTAAGTTTTGGCTTGCTGTTGACACTGAAGCTAAATATGTGTTGAATGCCCTCCCATATTTAGGAAAAGATGATTCGGGACCAATAGGACAACCACTTGGTGAATACGTCGTTCTAAAATTTTTAGAGCCTTACACCAAGAAAGGAAGAAGTTAGCAAAACTAAACACCACAATTGTTTTATTCACAAGTAAAGAAAATGTTTGCACATTGACAGTGTATCAAGCCAAAATAAACAAAAATGTTCCCCTTCTAAGTACGCAACATCTAACAGTTTCGATTGATGCTGGTACAAAGAAAAAGCCAGAAACAGTTTTATACTATAATAGCGCAAAATATGGTGTTGACGTAGTGGATCAAATGGCCCGAAAATACAGCGTGAAGGCACTCTCAAGAAGATGGCCAGTCCATGTTTTTTATAATATATTGGATCTTGCTGCAATCAATGCGTTTGCTGTATACGAAGACATCACTGGCAAAAAATAAAACATCGCGACTTTATTCTGCAATTGGCAGAAGAACTCTGGCAACAATCCATTAACAACGAAGAAGACCCTCAGGAGGGAACATCGAATCAAAAATGCAACAAGAACTTACAGGCTGGATCAAAGACAGATAAGCAATCTCCTAAAAGACGTACATGTCAAGAAAAGAAATGTGAAAATAAGACTTACGATAGATGTAAGAACTGTAACAAGAACATATGTGGAAAATGTGGATTTAAAGTAACTTATTGCAAAAATTGTAACGATATTTAAAATACCAAAATTATGTTAGAAGTTATTTTTATATTTTGTGAATAAATATACACTTTTATGCAAACAAATTATGTTAATTAATAAAAACAGTCGAAACAAAATTGAGTTTTAATCACCGGTCAATTTGAGCGAGGCAGCGGTTCGGGGTATGAGGAATTCTTGGCGGCTCTAGTGTTAACACAATTTGTTGTGAACTAATAAACAACAGAACCAAGAAACAGCCACTTCCAAGGAGGGTCCGAGCTCTCCCAAAAATGTATAACTTTAGAGGTAAATTTCCTGGGAAGAGCTTTTTTATTATTTCAAAAAGTTATTGTTGAAGTTATCGTAAAGGAGTTATCATCGCTATGTTGTTGAAGTTAAAATATGAAAAATAAGTTTTGGTAAACATGTTATACAAATCAGGTCCACAGCGTATTATTTTGGGGACTTTCAACTGTGAATTCAATCGAGTGGCGGCTGTTGGATTCGTGATTTATTGTACTCTTAAAGTTACTTTGAAACACTAATATTATATTATAGAATTTTATAAATTACGTAATTAATAATTCTTATAACTGGTACATAGGCTTCCGCGATCCTCAATAACACTGTACTTTTGGTTTTCGGGTTGGAATCGCGTCGTTGTAGTTTTTGCCGGCGTTTCGTTTTCACTCTTACATCTTCAGGGCTGTTACTGCATACTGACTGGGTTCCCGCAGCCCTGAAGATGGAGATTGGAGTGCGAACGAGACGTCGGCAAAAGCTACGAAAACGACGAGGTTCCAACCCGGAAACCACGAGTATAATTATTATAACTGTTTGGCAACTGGTTTGCTTGCTATTGCAAGTAAATAAAAATTATAATCTATTGATTATATTTTTTATTTCTACATGTTTGTAAAAGGAAAGGCAGGGGAGTAAATTTCCTATTGTTTTCATGAAAACCATACATAATTAAATTTATGCACAATAATATTATTTTTACCCTGCAATGGAAGGAATTTCGTGACAAGACTTTTTTGATACGAAGATTGATTTGTTGTAGAAATATTAACACGTAATTATTTACTACTTTATGGGCGATTTGGCTTTTAAAAATTATTGCGCAAGGAAACACCCATTTAGTCATTTTTTATTGCTTTTTTTAATCAATTGCTTTGCTGTAACTTATTAGGTATTTTCTATCACTTCGTAATTCAGTTGATTATAAGAAGATTGAACAAGATAATTGGAATACCATATCCAGCAGTAAACTTTTAAAAAATTAATGTTAGCGGCATCAACTTACATAGATATTATTTATTAACATTAGTTATTTCAAATTTTGTTTTGATTTTAAGTTGGTACGAGGTAGTACATATTCGCTGAAGCTTGGTCTTAACCTCAGAAGCCATCTAGTGTGTAAATGGTGTAGGTATTTTAGTTACTTGCCACTCCGCGGCCAAGTAAAGATAGTGTCATTTGAGCGAAATTACTTTGAGAAGGTAGTAACATCGCAGCTGTTATCGGTTTTGGACATCAACAATAATGTTTTGTTTCTCCTTACAAATCTACTGTAGTAATAATTACTGTTTTTTGTAATAGTCACCGTTAACTGCATGGGATTTTAAAACGTAACATGGAAAGGATACAGATTTCAGTAAATAGTTTAGTTTTGTTGATTTTAATCGGGTGAAAGATCGTAAGTAATCAAGCACCCTCTGTTTGCTTTTATTTTTTAGGTGTTGAACTTTCCCATAATACATGTCACGCCCTCTATATGTAGATATGCAGTTGATAACATTATTATAATCAGTAGTCGAATGCCATTTGCATACGTCAGTTGCAGTACAGTATTATTTAAACAATTAACGAATTTTAACATATAAAGGTCAACTGCTCAAACACGAACAATCAATCTAAACACCCCCGTTGAATAGAATATATCTGTGGATCTTTGTATTTCTAGAATTAGTTTGATTTCACCGTGGACAACATTATGGATTTCATAAGTACTTACTAGTGGTTATACAGTACCGTGCAATCGAATTAGGGCGACTATATAAATTTGAGTTTTAGCTTAATAAATAATACAAAGTATCAACGTTTGTTAAAAACAATTTTTATTTATTTATATATATATTTATATTAACACGTACATTAATATTTCGTCAAACCACCCTTTACATTTATGACAGCAGCAATTCTTTTTGGCATGCTTGCTATACACGCTACTGCAACTTCTTTAAGGTGAGCATTATTTTGCCAGCTATTTGTTATGTTTGCTTTCAAAACGTCAACTGTTGTATTGGGAGATGCATAAACCGTACGTTTTAAAGAATTCCAAACATTTTCGATTGGATTCAGGTCGGGGGAATTGCCTGGCCATGGCAATATCTTCAGTTTTCTTGCTGAAAACATATTTGGAATTGTTTTTGCCCTGTGGCACGGTGCACCATCTTGCATAAATGTGTAAGAGTAATTTCCAGGGTCTAAAGATGTCATATACGGGATTAAGATTGATTCCATAACTTCTTTATATTGAATTTGATTCATGGTACCCGTTACAAAATAGAGTGGTCCAAGCCCTTCCCCTGATATACAGGACCAAATCATGACTGCCGGTGGATGTTTCACTATTTTTACCACCGCGCTTTCATCATATCGTTCCGATGGTCTTCTTCTAACGAAACGAGCAACTTCAGTTACAGCCTCTAGCCGTGACTCGTCACTAAAAACAACCTTTAGACACAGAAATTTTCATTACATTTTCGAATTTACTAAAAATGTTCAAAATTTTGAAAATATACATAAAATATTGATATATACCTTTTCCAATCCTCAACAATAAAATGCCGATGCTGTTGCGTCCACTGCAATCTTGCCTTTTTCACCCTTAAAGTAAGTTTCGGCTTTTTTGCAGGGCGTCTACTTCTGATATTGGCTTCATATAAGCGCGATTTTAATGTTCGATCTGATATTTTTATATTATCAGCTTGTAATATACGCTGAAGTTCTTTAATGCACAGTTGCCTGTTTTCTAATGCCTTTTTTATGATAATTCTGTCTTCCCGTGGCGAAGTTTTGCGAATACCGCGACAATGAGAACGACCACTTGAAGTCGCTGGTAAATTTTCTTTCTTTAACGTCGCTACCCTATCGACTGTTTGACGAGAAACTCGTTCTCTTCTGGCTATTTCCCGATGCGAATACAGCCCCGTCTCTAATAACACTTGAATTCTTGTTTATTTCTCATTTGAAATGTCTTTACGTTTCATAAAATTTATCAATAAACAAAGAAAACTAAACGTCACGAAATTTCAATTTCATTACACTAAAACAACATGTAAAACGAATATTACAGCACGAAAATATAATACTTGCACTTTACACCATCAAAACTACACGTAAACTAACGTGAAGCAGGTAAAGCCAGTCACCGATTACCGACCCTAAACGTACCTTGGATAGAAAGGAATGTTTGGTGGGGGTTATAGTAACGAGAATTTTATACCTACTTAAAAGGATTATCTCAAATACAATTAAAAACATTTTATTGCCGAAAATATTTAGAAATTTTGGTTATTATAATATTAATAGCGAATATTTGTATAAAATCAAAGTGGCCCTAATTCGATTGCACGGTACTGTAAATATATATGGCAAAAATGATACAGTCAATTATTTGAATACCAACCCCTATTTTTCATTACTTCTACACATTCTATTCGAAAAGACAATGCCTAAATACAAATAAAATCACTCTATTTTCTAATAAAAGGCAACCGAATTAACAAGCTTTAGTTTTTGTCAAACTAACGACAAATCGAAAGTGTGATTTTGGATATAGTGGAGTCCAGCAATAAAGATATTTTGAATTTCTTCTATTTTCTTCATTATGAAATCACTGGCGGAACAAGCGGAGATTTTAATAAACCACATTCCTATTTGGCCAAATTGACTAAAAGTTTAGGAGAATAAAATCAATTCTTTTACATTTCGAAGTCATTGTTTCTTCAATGTATCATTTCGCATTTGTGTGTCTATAATTGGGTTCACTACTTTTTCTATTTGTATGTTGGGCTACTTTTGTATACTAATTTAATCACATAGTGAGATTTAATTAGTACGATTGATTTTGTGAAGACTGCTCTATCAAGAAATTCCTTCATAAATTGTTATGAGAACATATTCGCATTATCTGAAAAGGTATGCACTTGTGCCAATATAAATCACAAATAAAATACTTACTGACAATAGAAAGCAGAACATACAGTAAATCAAGTCTAACTTGAATGCCATAACTATCTTTTTGCCTAAAGGAAGCTAAACCTATTTTATTAATTCAGTTGATTTTTATTGGGAGAGATCGACTTTATGAATTTGGAAACGAGGGAGTTTATTTTTTGGACAAGATTATGTAAAATAACCAAAAGCAGTACTTACTATTTAAAACACTTGCCTTTTTCTTAGTTGAACATGTTTATGTTTGGACCCATACACCCGGTTGAACATTTTTTATGTTTATTTACAACTATAAATGACTGTTCATGTAGTTCCTAAGAGTTTCAAAGCTGATTTGCATCTGTTAAAATTTTCAGAGAAAAATTAACTTTTCAAAGTTCGTTCATCCTATTCCCAGAATGTAGTATATCATTTAACTTACAGTAAAGAGAGTCATGCAATAAATCCTTAACATACAGAATGTTTTACTTAAAATCAGAAAGCCGGCAACTGCTTTCGATTCAAGCAAGAATGCCATGAAATTAAAGAAATTTTTTAAAAGTTAATCCTTATCCATATTATCCACCGAAATTTCAAAAGGTTATTTTGCCATTAGGCCATCGTCGTGAATGTCCCTGTATGTACTTCATGCAAAATTTTCGGTTATAACTGCCGTCGCAAAACCGATTTAAATCAACGACGGTTGTAGCCGTCGTGTCACAGCATTTGAAATTTTACTTTTAAGCAGTTCAGTTTTACTGCTGGAGATGATAGCTTAGCTAGCGAAACTTCAATTATAACTATTCTCTGAAACTAAATATTGCGTTTAACTTAGCAAAACTTTTTTACCGTGCGCTCTTCTGAAATGTTTAAATTTACTTATTTAGGCATATTCAAGAATTCCATAGAAACCCTTAGTGAAGAAGTGTTAAAAAAAAGGAATATCTAGAAAATGTAATCGTTAGTATAAAGCTATTACATATACACGATACGACTACGTTACGCATATGTGCAAGTCCAATGTAGGCGTTTTCTCCTCTCACACTAAAATATAAAAATTAATTTTTGGGCGTTATCTGCAATACACGAGTATATCGGATATATTTTTAGGTACGGTACCTACACGTCGGCTGCGTGCACGCGACGAGATCTGTAGAATTTGTAAGAGAAGAAGAGCAGTTCATAGTTTTCTAGGAGTCGCGCGTCCCACGCGTGTGACACTCGTTCAACAGGTTTGAACGCCTTTACTTTTTTACTCCTCACGCCGGACTTACCTGTGGCACCGTCTACACAGAGCTAATGCTGGTACACGTCGCTGGTGTATTTTTCTCAAATTTATCGCCGATGATTCCAGCAAACTTGTTATTAGCGTCTCTTTGCCGGTCCCGCTCACTCCTACTGCGAACTCAGATGAATAGAAAAAAAAATAGCAAGAAAAATCACACCAGTCAAGAACGAACAACCATGCGACCAAAAAGAAAAAATCACCAGGAGTGCGGAAATGCTTCAAGAGAAAAGATTGTTAAACGGAAAAAGTGCCTCTCGGCGTTTTACGTACTTTTTCTTCTCCGCTATATCTCCCGCTAAGATATGTTCCATCGTCGCCTGTCGTCGTTGCTAACGCTTATTGAGAAACTTGTTCTAATAGCAGTTGCGACACTATCATCATTGGGAACAATTTTTAACCTAGCTGTCTTGTAGACTACAAGATGGCAAGTGTAGATAGTAACCGGATAGATATATTTGCAATGGGCTTCAGGGACGCAACTTTATTTGAAATTAATAAACTAATTAATAAATCTGGAATTGCATCAATCTCCTTCCCCTTAATTGATTTTGGTTATATTGTTAACGATATTGGTTACTATTTTAGGTGGTCGCAGTAAAATCTGCGGAATAAAATTAATGTTCTGCAAGCTTCACGTTACTTGATGACTTCTTCCTGTGTACTACTTAACTTGCTAAAAAAATAGGTACCTTAATTGGTTATTCACAACTCATAGCGAGTATTTCCGCTGTGTTGAATTGGTTATCAAATCTAATGATAAGGGCCAGAATACACGGGCATCATCGAGCTGTCGATATCGCAGCTGACAGCTTCAAGGTGTAGCATTTTAGCAGACTACAGTTTACAATGCAACCGCGTACGCGGACATCAACGAACTCCAGCTGTCAACCTGCTCGATCTCGCCGCGCCGTGCAGTTGACAGAAGTGCATCGCACTCGGACTGCTTTAAGCTGTCGAAAAAAAACACGGATGCGTTTTCCGTCACCACCAATTGTACAACGTCTATAACCTCATTTTTTATGTTTTTGTATTTACCCGTACATCGCTTGGTTGTCCCTAACAGCGAGATGTAGTGAAATTTTACATCCCCAGGGACGTAAAGTAGTAATGCATTAGTATAGAACTAGGTGTCAATACATAACAGAAATTGACAAGTTTGATAATTATGTAAGTATACAGGGTGTTCAGAAAAGGAGTTCGTGTATTTTGCTCACTTATAGTTCTCATCAAGATAAAACAATCTTAGTAAGCTTAGGTCCTAGAACCAGCCGTTTCGGAGATAGAATTGATTTTACATTTTTTTCAACAAAAAGCATAACTAGACTTTTAATAATATAATAATAATAATTCATGCCTTCACATCCCCCAACATCGGCCGGCCATGAGTTATTATTACGCCTGCCCCCGTAGAGTGTCTTAAGATGTTCACCCCCAGGATTCGCCAGATTTGGAGTAAGGAAAACTACGGAAACCTTACTATGAGAGTTGCAGGCTTAATCTTTGAAAGAGTACGATATTCTTTTGTACGATGTCAAACATGTTTGCAAATGGGAGGAGGTCATATCCAACATTTATTTAAAGCATCACCTGTTGAGTTGTTAATCTTTAATGTATCTTTCCTTATTAAATGAACATTTAATGACTTAATCGCTTTAACCACTAATAACTGTTTATCTTGATGAGAACTGTAAGTGGGCAAAATATCCAAACACATTCCTTTAACACCTTGAGCAAACATCAAATATTTTCATAAAATGTTGATTTCCCCAAATTTTAAGCCGCAGTAATTTAGGATGTACTGCAGACCTCGGCTTCGCCTCGGTCTGTAAGCAGCACTTACGTCCCTTATAACATAAATAACTATTTAATGACAGCTGTCAGTAACAAATGAAAATGCTGCTCGCTCGGGCAGTATAATGCTATCGGACTTAATAATAATTCAACTTTTTTGTCCAACAGATTACTATAATTCAAATAAAGAACAACAATTAAATTTATTTATTAACAAGTTGATGAAACTTTTGTAGTGACTCTGTTTCAAACTTTTGTAGAGGGAAATTATGATCCAGGCCTCGAATCGGTTACGTCCTTTCAGTTTTAAGAAATTTAGGCTGTATCTTCCCAAGCAGCGCTATATGAGATACATAGTGGGGCACCACACCACATTAGCATATTCGAGTTTGCTGAGATAGGTATTAAATAAAAGTTCGGCGGTGTCAACTTGAAATAAGCCGGAATTTCGTATAACGAAACCTAGTATTTTTAGAGTTGACAAAAAGAACATCGTTTCGATGTGGCGTAATAGTAAGGGAAGGATCAAAATAAACTTCTACATCCTTTATCGAGAAGCAACGGTTGAGTGGGGCGTTATCGAGAGTATAAGTGTAGTGAAGGGTGTTTGTCTTCTTAGAATAGGATACCACATCACATTTAGAAGCATTCATTTAGTTTATATTATCAATGTACCATCGAGAAATTCTATTAATAGCAATGTAAGCAATAGCAATCATCTACACTACCAATTTCACAGCATTTTTAGATTGTCTACGAAAAATACATTTCTTACAGTCAATACATTCAAGTAAGTCATTGATGAATAAAATAAAGAGCGAAGGACCTAAGTTGGCCCCTTGTGGTACTCCAGATGTTGCAGTGTATGGAACAGATGGAAATCCATTGTAGAAAGCATATTGTATTCGTTGGTGATTATTGTTCTGTTCTGACTCATAATTTTCTGTCCATAATACTTTTATATATTTTTGCAACTACGTTAATTAGCGGGATTCCTCTGTAATTATTGCAGTCTTTTGACTCTCCTTTTTCATGGTAGTATATGTCCTTCCTTTTCCATGTCAGATTGAATATTTGCACTAACCAAAATATAAAAAATACAATGACCAGTCAACATAAAAATCTACAATAATAATAATTAATTAAACTGACGGTTGGCAACTTCTCCATTTACCATTCAGCAACTTAAAAGTAGACGGAAAAATCTGATATTTGGTGAACTCACCATCAATCCATCAATACAAACAAAATCGATAACAATTTGAAAATTCAACTATCAACTAAAAACGTCGTGGTTGACAACTGATGTCATCGCTGCCTCCATCTGGTGGATAAAAGAACGCATGCAAAGGTGTCCGGCCGGGCCAGGCTGGACCTACAAAAATCTCAAAATGCTCACCTCTATTATCATTACTAATCGGATTTATTATATTAACCTTAATATATGTAGGAAGAGATGCATCACATTTTGGGATTCTGGTGACAAATAAATTCCCCAGGCTGCATTGCTACTTTATTGATCACCCTTTTCCTCACAATTGTCTTCTACGACCCTAAACAATATTCTTCATGTGTATCTGTAGATAAACATTTCAAATGATTTTTTCTGTATGTCGCTCCTGGTTGCATCAAATGTTGATATCAACTCGTTTATTTCATTTTTAAGTCTACAACCTATATAGAATTAGATTAACTCACAAAAAAATAACAGTTCATTTTAAAAATAATACCCCCTTTGTCCCAAATTATGGGAAATTGTGAGAAAAGTCAAAAAGAGTGGAAAATCAAAATTACACCCGTTGGTAAAATATGGAAGGTATACTTGAAGTAAGTAGTAGTGCGTGTATAAGAGACCGAAAAAACTAAGCAATTGACTTGTAACCAGCGGAATGCCATTTTACAATTCTTACTGCAACGTAAAGCCGGAAACAAATTGAGCCGTGGTGCTGTTAACGAAACTGCCACCAAATTTGACGTTACTCGATTAACTGTGTCGTGAATTTGACACCGGGCCAAAGAGCAATATGATAAAGTAACTTTTTGTGTTGATGTCTCAGCTAGAAAAAAGGGAAAGTGTGGTCGAAAACGCAAGAACTACTCGGAAATTTTGAGTGAGATCCGGGATATCCAGTTTAATCGTCGCGGTACAATCCGCAGTTTATCATTTGCAGCTGAAATTTCAAAATCAACCATTTTCCGCATATTTAAAGAAGGTAAGCAGTTAAAGCGGATATCTTCAACAGTGGAGCCAATGTTAACAGAAGAAAACAAACTAGCTCGACTATCATTTTGCGATAACGATGTCGTTCTGCTTACTGAAGGAGCAAAGGAGAGATGGAGGATTCAATTCAAATCACAGCCACCAAACAGTCCAGATTTAAATGTTTTAGATCTTGGTTCTTTTAATTCGATTCAATCGCTTCAACACTAAGAGTCGCCAAAAATTAGAGACGAATTAATCGAATGTGTGCAAAATGCTTTCAATGCATTAAGTAGGGAGAAATTTCATTTGACGTGCGAGCATTTTACATGAGCATGTATATTACATATCGTAATATGCCAGTTGAAAGAAGTGCAAAGACTTCTTTTAATATAAAACTGTAAGACATTTGTGTTACGTGTATATTGTGCGTAGAAAATAAAATTTTTCATACGTTTACGTAATCCTTTCTTGCTGAGTTCACTAACATATTTATTTCTTTAACCGAAAACATAAACGATTACCTACTGCTTATTCCCTGAAATTGAATTTTCGCTACCACAGAATAACAATGAACAATAAATTTACACGCGGTTTTCATTGTTTTATTCAGTGAATCATATTAAAGTTTGGCATGGTTGCATACAATTTGTGGTTAATACGGTAGCATCGAAGCCATACATTTTGTGGTAACCTTACAGGCGATGCTATCATTCCTGGATATGACGTAAAGGTATTGTTGCATACAATATGTTTTTATAACGACGTATGCGTAAATCTTTGTCAATATCGTAATAGAAAATAAACAATTCATCAAGTTTACGAAGAACAATACGCATATTGTAAAGCAATAATAATAACTTAATAAATTTCATAGTATAGTGTCTATAGGGAAATATAACTCTTAAGATGCAATTTTATTGATGGAGTATCATTTCGTTGACTAAATATTTTAAATACGTACCTGTGTATTAAAAGATGTGTTGAAGTGTATGTGTGTATAACATACATACACGTTTTTACTTATACGCATGATGGGTCATCGCCCGCCAATAAGCAATGTGTGAACAAGTACAGTTTTGAAAAAATATACGGCAACTCTACCTGTGAATAGACCCTCTTGTGTTAGTACATGTGTTTATGTAAATGTATACCTACAAGGGTGGCCCTGAAATATCCAAAGCTTGAATATTAACTAATAGTGATAACGAATGAATAGAAATAGCCGAAAAACCTACATTCATTCGGTAAATTGCGAATCGATTAAATTAAAACGTAAAAGTAAACATTGCCAAGTTAGCTTAAGAATATTACACTGTCTCAAACGCTGATTTCAATTTGCGGAAAAGTACATCTGCACCTTATCAATAAAAATATTTTTAACGTTGAGTAGCTGAAGGGACAACAAAAAACATCTTTTGGAATAAATTTTGAATCTTCCTATATTTTGAAAAACCTTCTATAATATTTAGGGGACAAAACAGTGTAAATCAAGTTAGTCATTAATGTTTTGAAATAAAGTAGCTTTCAGTGGTAATGTATGTACCTTACAGTATACCCCAGGTCTTAAGTAAAAGGTAGCGGCATTTCTAAGAAGGCTCGAGGGGTTCAAGCCTTCCAACCATCATTACTAGAAAAATAATAGAGTACACAAGTGCTATCGTCATTGTTAGAGTTGCTCAATTTACGCCAGCAGCCAGTGGCGGGCGCATAGAAGTTTACAAAATAAATGGTCAGAAATAAAATATACGTGCTCAAACACTTACCGTCTTAAGAGTCTTCCGTGAAATCACAAAGTGAATAATGTTTGTTCAATATCTGCAACATTAGATATGTTTCCACAGTTGTTTCGGCAAACCGAGCGCGGCGCGAGGAAAAAGTGTGTTTATATGCAGAAAACGAACGTTTTACATCTAGTGACGTTATATTTGCGTAACTAAAATAATCTTTGGAACAACTTAACGGTTCTGTTGACGCACCTTCACAAATTTGTCTTAATGTGCCAAAATCAGAATCTTTCTCTAAAACACGTTCAAACCTTTCTAGAACACAAACATTTTTTGCGTCTTCTACCGCGCATAGCTGTGCCTGAACATGTTGCACTATTTGCAGAGATTTCACTAACGACACCGAAGGATTTTGTAATTTTGCTATTGCCTCCACTAGCCCGAAGTAATTGTTCTGAATAGTTTTTAAATCCGTTTTAACCTGAGTATCTTGAAATTTCGACTGGCTTTCCTTGATAGCCGCAGCTTCATTTGGATCGAATTGTAAAACCACGTTCTTAATATTCTCAAAATATTTATGGTAATAAAACGCGGCCTGTAACCGTGTTCCCCAACGTGTAAGAATAAGTTCTGGTGGCTCAGTCATATACGGGGGCACAGTCTGTGAAATTTGCGAATACGTTTTGGGGATTTAACAAACACTGCTTTTGTATGCGCTATTAAAGTGTCTACCTCAGGATAACATTTTCTAATACTATCTGCCACATGACTGAAAGCATAAATTTTGTACGTAATATGTAACAAGCTAGCACAATGTTTTTTAAGAGACCGGCCTACAGAAAGGATGTTTGCGGCACCATCACTCATAAACATCAACAGTTCGTTTGTTGAAAGTTCAAACTTTTCCAATGTATTTGACATTAAGTTTGAAATTACTTCGGCAGTATATTGTTGTACTCGTCTGGAAACTAATAGAATTGAAGGTGACGATTGATGTGGTTCCATTGTACGTACCAGTATATTAACCACAGAATGTTTTTTACGATCTGTTGTTTCGTCCACACATAACCACAGCTTTTTATCTTTCAACTCCGATTTAATTCTTTTTTCAACATGTTCACGAGCAGATGGCACAATTCTTTGTAACGATGCCCGACTTGGTAATTTGCAGTCTGAATATTTATTCCAAAAGAAGACATATGCTTCCTTGTCTAGTAAATTAAACGGTAGATTACATGCAATAAAGATAACACATAAATTGAATATAAATTTGTCATAGTGTCGTGTGCAATTTTTTTTTGAAGAATGCTGTTTACTATTTACGTGACGTAGGCAATCCCTTTTGGACCAACGCATTAAAGGGATATTACAAACTACACATTGAATTTTAACACCATCATAATTTAGGTCAGGCATTTCTGCTATAAATTCTGTAACTTTGTCCAACATTGGTCGTTTTCGCGACGTAGGGAGCATTTTTAAAACAAACGTAGAACTACGAAATAGTATTTACGGCAGCGTACATGTATACACAACAGATCTGGTTGAGACTCGCAGTTATACTGAGGGTTGTATCGAACCTCCGCCACTGCCCGTTGGCGCTAGTGAGCAACTCTAGTAATCAATACAAGTGAAGTTTGTTCTTAATATCAGGAGTGGAATAGTGCCTAAGCTATCTCTGGTTTGTAATACTGTGTGTTACTAACTGTACAGAAACTGCATACCTGCGTATTACAATATTGTATTTTTAAGGAGAAGAAATGGAAATGAATTGGACGATAATCCCCAAAAAAACATCTTTGATGATTACGGTAAAAGCTTTACGGTTGCAAAGTTCACAGGTGGGAATTATACAGGATAAATTCACCCTATTTTTGAAAATATGTGAATCTAGCAGATGGGTAAGTGATTTTTATGCATGAATTCGGTTGGTTTGAAATTCGGATCGTGGCTAGAATTAGTCGATTTGTACTAAAAGATGTCGAAATATAGAAACTTAGGTAATATAGACTGGGTTACGTTTCTAAGCAAATTGTATTACTTGGTAGAAATAGTAGTTTATGGAATCCGTGAATGGGACGTATATACGCGAAGTGCCGGACAGTATGCGAACTATCATTGCTTCGTTATCATTGCGGTAAGCTTGAGACCACTAAGGAAAATTGCTGTGTAAAACACCCAGTAATGGTACACCATTCAGTTTGAAGACTTTGAGAACATTCTGTGTCACTGACTTTTATTCAATAATGACCTACGGTGTGACTTGTTGAGGTTTTTGCACTAATGGCAGTCTTAGATTTTCTACTCCTAAGACTTTTAGGTTACAAGTGTATAGAACCTAGTGGGGAGTGGTTGCTATACCACAGCCCACTACTTTCTTTAAACTTGTAATTACTCTCTTAGTTTCTAAATGGTGTTACTTTTCATTACTCCATGATATTCATCCATGTAATAAATTATTTGAAACTTCTAGTTCAGTATACTTTATTTATTACCTTATGGAGTTTCAACAGGTGCCCCCCTTATCAATTAATTTTTATGGAGTGACATTCTTGAAATTTGATATTTTATATTTGGACGCATATCTTAATTTCCTGCTAATATTTCCCATACACAACAAATAGGTAAATTGTAAGGGTAAATTAAATTACCCAATAATTTGAAATCTCTTAGTAGTTTTAGAAAGTTTAAAAGTTAATCCAAACAGTATTTGCTAGAATTAAATTCAAGTTGTTATTCTCTGAACAATTATCTCCTATACTTTCACTGCATCTTAGTAGAAAATCATAAATTGTGTTTCCTATTAAAGGAATGGTGTGTTTTTTTTTTTACAAAACGTGAGCGTAGTAATATTTCTGATTGTTTCAACAAAGCGCCAGCAGAGAAAACCGAATTAACTTTTGTCATGACAGAAAAGTTGCACTAGTTTTTATAGAAGTTCAATAGCTTTGGACGTTAATTGATTTGATGCGCATCATCACTGATGCCAGATAAGTATTTGAATTTGTTTGAAAGCAAAATTACCACATTTAGTGTCTCGTTGAAGTGAATTACCGATACAGTACTATGTCCTAGGAAATGTAAGAAATTGAAGGTCGTTTTAAAATTTTTAGTATTGAAACTTTTACGCATATTTTTGTACTCGATTGTCTCGACTACGATCATTATTGAACTGTAGCTGTTTGCGGGCGAAAGCTCGCTTGCTAGAATATGTTATGGGGATTTGCGTGTGCTGTGTCGCGAATTGCTAATAAACAAAGTGGTAGATGCCCTGTCCAAATCCAATATCCGCGAAGTTCATGTATCATTTAAATTTCAAGTTGTAATAGAAATTGTACTTTGTTGTGTCAGTGGCATTGTAACACCACCTCAGTCTATCTACATATCGAAAAAATGTAATTTAAAACAGGTTACTAAATTCTTTCACGACCTTCCTTACTTGAAAAACGCAGTCTTTTTATATAAGTGTATGAATAAAACACAGAATTACCGCGGCAATACCAAAATAACAATTTAACATTCTCTCCGTTTCTTGTGGGCTAGTATCCTTAATTGAAAACTGCAGCGCATACAGGTGCAAGTTGTCTACCAGAAAGGAAATGAGGAGATTCAGAGCTTTTACTTCGACTTAAAAAAGGCGATCTTGATTCGAAATAATACTTACATACATTGAGAGTCGAGAAGAACGGAGTAGGCTAGAATTAGTGATGGACATTGGTAACCCTGCATGTTACCTAAAGTCAAAACGAGTTGAAGTTGAATGCGTTTCGGACAGTGTCTGATTTTTGAGATAAAGATGAAGTAAAACATTGATTTCTCCCAAAAACACTATTTCCCAAAATACTAAATACAAATGGTGATAGTACTATCCTGTATGAATTTTTAATAAGATTCAGCGGTACAAGTCTCAGCAGCCATCATCGTATGCGTCATCTTAGAGTGACGATATGAAACCTTTTGTTTAAATACATTGTTTATAAATATGTAAATATACTGCTTAACTAAGGCATTTCCACTTTCGAAATTTATTTCATTCAATTGGGAAGTGGTAATAGTATGATTATAGATGTAATTTGTTATATTCTTGTAGTATAAGCGGCGGCAGCAATTATTTTGTGCATATACGAGGTACGCGCCATAAATTCTCGGCCTGATGTAGAAAAAATAAACATGGTAACATACAACAATCAACGATTAATTAATAATTCTATACCCTTGTAAAAATAATCTAAAGTTTTCCCCTCAATATGTTGTATTACAGCTACCTGCAACTCACTATCGAGGATCATAATACAGAACCATTGTTTCATCTCCTGTGACAACGGATTCCAAAATCGGTTTTGGGTCGTCTCCACACGTTTAAAAACGAGTGCGCACATCCGACCCGACGTTCACGTTCGAGAGCAGAAAGAAGATGCGGTACCCATCTTGCACAAATCTTATTCATACCCAAATGGTTATGGAGAATTCGGCGAATACTTGTTTCAGAAATGTTAGACATCACTGCTAATTCCGCCACTTTCAAACGGCGAACTGCTAACACCATTTCTTCAATAATGGAAATGCTTTGAGGCGTTATCTTCCCCCAAACGGAAACATTTATCCCACTTTTTCGCAGTGGAATATGAAGGAGATAAATCACCATAAACGCCGTCTACACGTTATTTAATATGATTAGGCGTATGCCCTTCTTTTGTGAAAAATGTAATGACAGCGCGGTACTTAATTTTCGTTACCGGAGACATTTTCATGCACTAGTCACGTTGTCTGGCTGACTACTAAAAACTACTACTTTTCGAATCGTAATATATATGTATAGTGTAGGCCTCGCACATATGCAACTATGACGCAACGGAATTTGAACACGCTCGAACCTGTATAAGCCTGTGAGACCGAGGATTTATAGGGCCTACCTCGTACTTATAAAGAGGTGTATGGGGTAACAATTCTCACATAACGGTTAATCCCTGAACATTTTTGCGTATACTTTACAAGAACATCAAATTAGCAACAAAATATGCCGTTGAGTTCATGTTAATATCTGCAGTGAGTCGAAAGTCCCAGCAAGTGGTTATGCTAGCTTAATACTAAGCTAGCGTAGCCCATCGTCTCCCGGAAACAGCTGGAGCAACAAAATCAATTCTTGGGCAACAAAATATACCACTGGTTTGCTGCTGAGCTGATGAAATGGCTACGCCAGCTTAATAGACGTGACAGTTGGGACTCCTGCATGTTATTATTTTTAACTCGTATGCTACTTACGTCATACGTTGAGATGCAAAGATTCATTATAAGAATAATAAATCATTAGTTGGTATGATGCTTCTCATACCTATTTTTGTTATATTATCTATTTCTTTGAGTGTATGTATATAAAAAATACTTCTATTTGCAATAATATGCATTTGATATTGCTAATTGCCGATGTAACCAACGTTTTTATTTATTTTTTTTTATCCTAACAGAAAAAATAATAGTAACGTGTGGGGTTCAAACTACGTCAACAAAATGAAGCAATTCTTAAGAACACGTAGCTTAGCCAAGAATATAAAATTGCAAGATCAAATTTACCAACCCAAAGATTCACATAATTGCAATGTTTTCATACTCTGTTGTACTGGAACCGTGATTAAAAAACAAAAGTTTGACCTTAGTTTCGATTCAAGTCTTTATCGAAATTATCTAAAAATATAATTGTCCAACATTCAGGAACAGGCAGGACAGCGTCCTTATTTAGTCACCGTATGATCAACTTTAAGTGCTTATAAATATTGTTTCAAAAGTATTGTCATCTTCATATTATGTTAATATGTGCTCTTAATACTCTATAATACGGCTATGGAAAGAAATTTGGACTAAACGGCGATAAACGTTCTAAAAATAAATAAAGCTTACGGCAGCGCGGTCATTTAGTCGGGATGGTCAACTTTGATTGTTTATAAAAATTGTTACAAAAATGCTGGCATTTTTATTTTTTGTTAAAATGTTCGGTGAGCATTCAGCAATACGACTGAAAGGAAATTTGGACTAAAAGGCGGCCAACGATATCATAATAAGTAATATTTACAGCAGCGCCGTTATTTATTGGGAACGATCAGAAACAGTTAGAAGCTTCGACTGTTTATAGAATAGAATATTGTTACCTCTACATTTGTTGGATGCTCTCTTAACCGATTTTATTTACATAACGTGATTGTATTACATTTGGAGTCGATTTTATAGAAAAAAAGTCTATTGCTTCACACCGGTAAAACAGTGTAAATTTGTATTACAAACTAAAATAGATTAGTAACTCCAAAGCGTGAATGGTTTGATAAGGAATGTGAACAAGCAATAGAGAGAAAAAATATTGCAAGAGTAAAATAGCTAGAATCTGGTACAGAAGAACACATGTCAGAATACAGAGAGAAAAGAAAGTATGTAAAACAAAATAGAGAAGTAAATTAAAGGGAATAATGGAAGAAATCGAAAGGGAAAAGAAGGGATAGCACGAAACCGCTATATAATTACTTAAAAATAAGAAAAAGTAAAACAAAAACGATGATAGCTATTGGAGAAGATACCTGGAGAAAACACTTTGAAGAATTATATAAAGGGACTGAAGTAACAAAACAAAGAGAAATAAGATTGGACGAAAAGCTTAGCGAAGAATATGAAGAGCCTACATACGCAGAAGTTACAAAAAGCACACAAAAAATTAAAAAAACAATGGCAACAGGCTGTGATGGTATATGTGGAAAGCTAGTAAAATACGGGGGAAAGGAGCTGATCAAAAGAGAAATATGGAGAGAAGAGAGGGTGCCAGAAGAGTGGAAGATTGGAACAATAGTTCCAATACCTAAACAGGGAGATCGGGCGTTATGTAGAAACTACCGGGGTATTACATTACTAAATGTGACATACAAAATAATGACAGAAATAGTTAAAGAGAGGCTAACTCAGTATACAGAGGATTTGAATTTAGAAAGGAGAAATCAACAATAGACGCTATTCATATACTAAGACAAATATTAGAGAAGGCTTATGAATATGACATTGACATGCGCATACTGTTCCTAGATTTCCAAGCGTTTGATAAACTAGATAGAGAAAAAATGGTAGAAGATCTAGAAAACAACAGCATAGAAAAGAAAATAAATTAATAGGGATAAGAGAAATAACAATGAAAGAATCGCAAGCAGTAATAAAGACAGGAAAAGAGATAACAGGGTAGATCAAAGTAAAAAATGATGTAACACAGGCTGATGCATTGTCAGCAGTTTTGTTCATTACATCATTGGATAGCGTAATGAAGAAAATAACAGAGGGACGATAAATAAAAACACAATGCAAGTAGCAGGATATGCAGACAACCTAGTAATATTTTCTCGGGATAAAAGAACATTAAAAACAACGTTTCTAGAACTGAAAAAAGTAGCAAAATCAAGGGGCTTGAAGATAAACGAAGAAAAAACAAAATACATGCACGTTAGCAGAGACAAGAAAACAATTAACAAGAATGGTAGTGAATGCGTATAATTTTGGAGAAGTGGAAACCTTCAAATATCTGGTAGTAATGGTTAACAGAGCAAACGATAAATTAGATGTGAAACAAAAATTACAAGGAGGAAACAGGCCATTTTACAGAAACAAACATATATTGAGAGATATGAAGGTAAGCAGAAGTACAGACATGATAATCTATATGACAACAATAAGAACAATCGTGACGTATGCCACAGAAACACAACAAGAAGAACAGCAATTAAAAGTTTTTGAAAGAAAGATAGTAAAAAATATAGTGGGAGTAAAGGCAATAAATGGAAATGAAGCAAGACCCTGAAGGAACCATGATATAGAAGAGTGGATGAAGGGTGAAAATATAGTTAAAACAATTAAGGCACTAGGAATAAGATGGTATGGGCACATAAGAAGGAGAGAAAAGGAAAACCCAGTAAGAATGATAACGAGAGTACGAGGAAGACTAAAAATAAGATGGAAGGAACAAGTGGAGGATGATATAGGAAAAATGTGGATAGAAAGTTGGAGAAGAAAAATAGAAAGTGGAAAAAAATAGGGGGCAAATACGCACCAGAGGTTCTAAGAAATTAATTAAACAGAAATGTGGACTGATATACCACGTACAATAGGATCATAAAAGTACAACTCCCATGGGAGTGTTCATATACAATATAATATATTCAGTGCGCGCTAAAAGTATGGAATATTGAAATTTTCTTCTTTGTTGTCAGAATACACGTCATTGATTTTTTACATTAGAACCAAATTGCGATTATTTTTAATTTTCCAAGTCTGTCCGTTTTCGGGTAATGACGTCATCGATAATTTTTTTAAATGGCTAACCCCAATTTTTTTTTGCTTTTTTTGCATGACTTACGGAATTGCAATTTCAGCAATGTATAACAATATGTCCTTTCGACCAATACTTTTTGAGATATTAATGTTTTAAGATCGGAAAAAAGGTCTAGTCCTAAATTGATTCTTCACCAAATAAACAAATTTTTATTGCACCAACGATACTAAACTAAGTAAACAACGTAATGAGTAATAACTACTAGACTTAAATTAATTTCATTAAATTTAGTTGAGGTATACAACAATATTTAGTGTTTACAACTAGACCTTTTTTCCGATCTTGAAACATTAATATCTCAAAAAGTATTGGCCTGAAGGGCATAATGTTATACATAGCTGAAATTGGAATTCCATAATCTATCCAAAAATGCAAAAAAATTGGGGTTAGCCATTAAAAAAAAAATATCGATGACGTCATTGCCCGAAAACGGACAGAGTTGGAAAATTAAAAATAATCGCAAATTTGTTCTAATGTAAAAAATCAATTTGACGTGTTATACAGTTTTTCGATTAATCTAACAAAGAAGAAAATTTCACTATTCCATACTTTTGGCGCGCACTGTACATATATAACTCCAAAGCATAGCAGTCCGATGGAAAATGCAAAAATAAGAAAATGAAATTTCAATCAACAAAACAAATACAAAATTCAGTAAACATGTACAGTACAGTAAAAGAAAGAACTGATCAATCTGTGTTACATGTGCAAGTACCAGATTATTAGAGGCATTAATTATATCCTAAATTACGGGTACATGCATAATTTATTGTTTGCTATCGTCGCAGTCATTGTGCATGGTCGATATACGTATGTATGGAACCTTTATTTCAGTTTTGCCCATGTATTTTACACGCAGCAAGGCGGCAAGTGCGAGTGTGAGCGTGTGTGCGCGGTGGTTCAGCTCCAATGACTTAACTTTCTGTTTAATTGTTTAATGGTACCGTAATTACAATAATAATGTTGCCGAGCGTGCCAGAAATTTACACACGACCGGAGAATGAGCATTCTCCGTAACATACAGCGTACGCATACGTATCGTACATATATTTACAGATTTTGCGTTGTCATTTAATCATAGAATTTTGTATCCAAAGTATTTTAAATTATCACGCATATTATATCACGAGGATAATTGAAGTGTGCAACAGAAGCGAAAAAAGTAGGTTATTAAATAATATATACTTAACAGTAATAATTAGTTTGATAATGACTAACGTTTTCGGTAATACTGCTATTGTGAGCTCTGTATTGTAAGTAAACATTTTATTAAACATTCTTTGTCTCTGATGTCTTGTAGTCCTCTTCTTTCCTTTTTGCATCGTATCTTTCTAAGTTTTCTTCCTTGTAAAGTATTTATAACTTGTTAAAGTTACATAGTAATTATTCCCTATTCTCTAACATGAAGACAGTCAACTTATCTGTAAATGTTTGTCCGGTATTGTTTTTAAAAGACAATTCCTTGTTTTATTTCATACAAGTGTCACACTGGGAACTGCAACTATTGATATCTGTAATAGTATATGAATTAGAAAAAAATTTGATAAAGTACTAACACTATCAATGAGGCGAATCTACTTACATTAGTTTAATGTGTCCGTCGCATACGGTGACATCGGAAGTCGATTTCTACTTGCTTATTGTAAGTAGAACAGCCTGTATACTAATACACTTTTGGATTTCACATTAAACTTTCAGTCAAGTATTTGTAAAATTTTTTATACCTATATTAGTTCTTTATACTTTTGGAAAAGAATTGACGTGTGCTCTCTACATCAGTTTTCAACGTTTCTCTTTCACAAACACTCCCATATTTTCTAACGCTCTTCGATTTTGTTCAACGGATTTCAATATGTAAAAGGGTAAAATGCTGTAGTGGATTAATCTCTGAATGCGAGCAAGAGTTGAGTTTTGCGTTTCTTCAGATACTTCTAGAATAGAAAATGCAAATATGGAATACCATTTTATGAGTTTTATGAGTATATCTTCGTTGTAAAATCAAGTTATTTAAAGTTCAATTTCATTAGAAACTCGACGTTGACTTCTTCCTGGCATTCTAAGACAGAAATAGGAAAGCTTTTATAGAAAAGATATGTGAAGAAACGAGTACGCAAATATAGAATAGTGGTATTCCATATTTCCAATAGCCCACATTGTAAACATTTTAGATTAGATTTCCTTACGTATTAACAAAATAATAAAAGGCAGTACTATTTTTGTAAAACCTTTAGCCTATTTAGCCTTGCAAAAAAAAATAAAAACATTCTCAAGGTCATCATCAACTTTCTTATTTCTTATCGGCGACATATTGGCTTTGGTACCGTCAGCCTTTTTTTTTATTTCAACAATTTGTATCATGTTGAAAAAAGTTTTTGATATTGTATTTGATATTAGTATTTTCATTGATGTAAAGTACGTTTTAAAGTTAAATGAGGTAGTCATGACATGGCAAACTGTCAAACCCTTCAATTGTCGTTCATTAGTAATAGAAAAATGTCGTACACCAACGAAGGGAAACGATTTATGTTAAGTATTTTTTATTCATTAAACCGAAATACAACAATAGCGGGTACAATTGTATTCAGAACGACAACAGCCACATCGTATAATTTTTCTAGATTTTTGGCTGAAAGTGGATCGTTTACCAAGCTACAATGTTTATGCAACAGGAACTCGAATGAAAATTAGCGAGATATCTTGCAAATAGTAAATTAGAGGTATGTATGTTTTTGCAAAGTTTATGTGAATCTTGTATTTTCTAAATAAATAGCCCCAGACTCGGGTATGAAGAACTTCACATCGAAATAAGTTTAAATTATACAAGATTCATGTAAGCCAGTTTATTACCTAGTGACAATTTAAGCTAAGTGGAATACAGAAATTGGTCAGTGGGAAGGTTAGAAAAAGACGGTTTTTCTAAACCAAAACATCTGGACAGATAAATCAAAATTTGCCAATTCTGGCATCTTTAACTGAAATACTGTTGTGTAGTACAGAATCACAGACAAAACAGGACAGGGAAACCACAACAGCGTTTTGGATTACCCTGTTCTTCCACTACAAGCTGCGGCTTGTTACAAAAAAAAGGTGTTTTCAAACTGTGATTTATAATGAAATGCGGCTTATAAAAGGCGGCTTATATACTTTCACAAAAAGTACTTCTTACCCTCAAAGATTTTTTAAAAGTTTTTAATTCCTTTTTTTAGTAAAAGTGTTTTGTTAAATACATAATTATAGAATTTACATACACTTACCAAAATAATTATCTTTAAAGTTGTAAAATATATAAAGGTACCTATTTCATCTTTCTGCTTCTGGCAATTCTCTACCACATTATATCTAAAATTTAAATAGAAGTGTATGTTCATTATATATAATTTTATTTTATTGCTTAATATATGTATATAGGTACTGTAAATGTTCTGTTTGTGACGATTGTCAGAAAGCAAAAGAAGTGGCATGTGGCTTCCCATTATTATCGGTTTGTTCCATGAAGTTGAGATGGTAAAATTAATTTAAGTGTGCGGCTTGTAAGGGCATGTGGCTTAATAGAGGAAAAAAGTAGAAAAAATGGAAAATTTGCCTATGGCATTTTAGAAGACGCGGCCAATGGAAGGTCGGCTTCTAATAGAAAAACAGGGTAGCATTTTTGGAAATATACTTGAACTTTTCGTCCCACATGCGTATCTGACTTCTTAGATAACAGTATGTCATTAAATCAACTACAGCATTTATGAAACAGTTCACTAAAAGTTAAAAAAACTAAAAAAACTAAAAAAACTAAACTTTTAGTGAACTGTTTCAGTGTTCCAGTGCCACAGTTTTAGAGTATCCGTTTACAGCATTTATGGTGGCAACAAATGCTAGAAAGCGTCAGCAATTGTGCATTAATGAAAGTAACGTTTGAACATTTACTGTAATTGTTGGCGTATTGCTTTGTTTTCTATTATTATTACTGTTGTTCTTATTTTCATTTATTGTTATGAGTAAGGTGCAAAATTTACATACATCTTGCAAAAATACACCTTTGATTTACCATTTGTAAAATATCCCGTTGGTTTTCATTTAAATTCCTAACATACGCCAGTGTCGACTGGTGGTGACGTAAATGGGAGGTCAAGGACAACGGTTCGATTTCCTAGTGTATTTTTTTTGTCAAGTACAACGTACACGATATGGTACGGGCATATACGAGGGAATCGAAGTCTTGACCTCGCAATTACGTCGCCACCAACCACCACTAACATAAATATGACGCGGCTTGGAAAACGATCCATTTTCGATCTATCAAGATCTAGGAAAATGGTACGACGTGGCTGTTGTTGTCCTGGATACAACTGCAAACATCTTGTACTCGCTATTGTTCTATTTCGGTTCGATGAATTAAAAATACTTACCATATCTCATTTTTCCCTGTTGGTGTACGATTTTTTCTGTTACTAATGAAAGAAACGTTTGACGACGTCAACATTCAATTTGGCGCCGAAGAAGAATGAAATACGAAAGTTGATGTTGGCCAGAAAGTACCGAAACGTCGTGTAAAAATTTCGAGTACACCATTACATAGATCAAAGGTGACCTTGAGAGGACAAATGAATGTAAATTCAGTTTAATGCCAATTGGACTTTTATTTAACTAGCAATCGGTTGTATGATACAACAGCAAACGTCCTCGTAACTATACCAGTTCTCGCTTCCTATCTCCCCTTTTTCCTTTTTCCTTCTCAAAATAAAAACCTATCAAATAACAATTTTCCTAAACATTACATCCCAATTTTAATTCTTAACAAATACATTTAAGCTTTAAATTTTATTATATATACATATTTCGACGATAATGTGATATTGTTTCTCAACAGCTTGAATGACTATAATAGCCTGATGATGACACTTGTCGAAAACGGTTGTTAGTTAAATAAAAGTCTAATTGGTATCAAACTGAATTTACATTCATTTATCCTCGATACTATGATTACCAACCTAAGTAATTTCATCAATTTTAGTGACCTTGACAGTGCGATTTAGTTTTTCTCTGTAAGGTCAAATAAAGGTGCTAGAGGCTTTTCGTATTTTTTTTTTTTATCTAGAACGTCATTTGTCACAGGTCCATTTCCTCTTTGGGTTCATAACAAACAAAATGTAGCAACTTTGCCGAATTTGAATTATCCTTCGTCTGCAATAATAAGCGAGATCCCCATGGTAAGGGTCGAAAATCAATCAGCTAATATAGTTATCGGGAAGCGAATAATTTTAGATCCTGATAATTTACTACTCGGATATTGGGATCTTGGTGTTAATATCCGGATCCGTTATTCAAAACATCGGATTCGGATCCGTTGTCCAATACCTTCGGTCCGGATCAGTTATCCGACACCTCGGATCCGAATTCGTTATCCGATAACTCGGATTCTGATCCACAATCCGGAACCTCGGATCCAGGTCTATTGTCCGAAACCTCTGATCCGTAGCCGCCATCTGAATTCGCGGCTTTTATGGATATGTCATTTCTTCTATAAAAACCGAAATGAAAATGGCATAATTTGCAGACCCGATATACTGAATTTTTTTAATGCAATGCTTTATTTATCCCCAGTAATTTGAAAAGGCACTTCTTTTAGCTTTTAAATGTTATTTACAAAATTAAAATCGGTTGAGAAATAAGAAGATAGCACTGTAAAATCAAAAATGGAAACAACAGAACATCCAGCGTGCCATGACTAACAGAGGAATAAACACAGCTACAATTCAAATTACATTTACTTACAGCTTGATGATACACTACAATTAACTGTTGCCGTTTTTCTGTATGTAGGTATTTAATCTCACCAGAAAATCATCAAATGCTCTATTTAGCATTTCCATTGGAATATTTTCAATAACATTTCCGAATATTGAGAGATGTTTTCCGGAAGGCTATAAGCTCTTTCCCTAACATAGCCCCACAGAAAAATACTATTCTACCATTTTCAAGTCGGCTTTTATAGAAGGAATGACCAATTCATAGAAGCCATAAAAAAACTTGGATTCATATAAAACTCAATGGTGAAAACCACATCTTAATACATACTTTATGCCGTTTTGCAAAGTCAGTCAAAATATAATGACATACCCTGTATTTACGCTTACAGAAACTTATTTACATCATTACTGTCAAACGTAATATTAAGTTTCAATCTTGATATGATTTAAGCAAGATTTAACTGTCAGATGTACTTGTAACCAACATAGAAAACAACTTAAAAAACATGGTCCTCTCAATTACGATCATTCCATTTCAACCTGAAACCTGCTATAGTAAACTTGCGAAATTTTCAGGTTTCTAAAATTCAGTTTTCCACATATTGATAGTTGCAGTTCCCGATACTGTATAGTAAAGGATGGTTTTCTTCTCTCCAAAATCGTCTAGAATTTTAAATAGAAATACAAAAGAAACGAAAGGACGTACAATTGTGACAACTATTCCTGTTGTTTCTTATCAACCTAGTATATACATCAATATATTTGCTGCAGTATTTATACGTTTTAATATGTATTTCTTAATTATACCTACATATATGTACATATATCGCCGTCCTACTTGAGATTAATTGAGAACCAGGAGAATTTATTCTTTTCAGTTTTAACTGTGGTTAATAATAAACTTCAGGGCTATTGAACATAAGTTTAAGGTTGAAGAAAGTCAGTAGTTGAAGGCGTGTTACATCCCACAACTTTCTATTATAAAGGTTGTGTCTGAAGAACAGAAAGGCGTGTGCAGAAAAACATTTGTGTTTTAGAAAAGTATGTACTAATACAATCGACTAAGTCAACGAAATGCAACAAATTTTACAGTCACTATATGATGGAGTTACATATACTAGTAACGACCTGAATGCTATAGTTGATTGTCACCTTTTTCTTTTGATTCCACCTGAGCGAGTCAAAGAAAGATTATTTGAACTAATTGAATTGAAGTTTTTACAATTTTCTAATTGGTATTGTTAATTCTTGTATCTGTAAAGTTATTTATGTCAAATGAAGAGAATTGCTTGTTTAATGGCCCTGGGTATCGTAGTTTATTAATAAGCCCGGCACAGAGCGCTTCGCGCCAAGTTAGAAGTAAAGTAGCCCGTCCCACGACACGGCGTATGTATGCAGACGAATCGACACGAGTTTTTTCTCAACCTTTCGCAGCATTATATGTAATTATAAAAATAAATATGTATGTATGTCTACGCAAAAAAAAAATAAACGACTGTTGGCTGATAAAGTCACTAAATTTATAAGGGAATTTCTGGATTTGAAATATAATGGAGCTAAAGTGCTGCGCAAAGTTTGCGAAATACGAGGGTAAGTCAAATATTATCTACCCTTTCGCCATAACAAGCTTTGAAGGTTATCGTAGTAGCGGCCCCTTGCGCATGCGTTGAGTTGGCGCCTCTGCGGTCATGTGTGCGGAATTTAATCACGATCGCATCATTTGTCTGCTAGCTACAACAGCATAAGCATGTCAGCTCCGCTATTAGTTTGCACCAAAGAGGAATAATGAGCAGTGATTCGATTTTTGTGGTCAGAGGTGCTGAAATTCACCGGAGACTTTTGTCACAAAACGCGGACAGTGCTTTATCTCGTAAAAACGTTTTTTTGTGGATCGAAATGTTTCAAAGTGGCCGCACGAGCGCAACACAAAAAGAGGGAGCTGCGCGGCCGTCAACCTTGACCATCGACGACAACATTCAGCAAGCTCGAGAGATGGTTACAGCAAATAGGTGAGTTACCATAGGTGGGGTTGCATCTTCTTTAAACATCAATCACGGTTCTGCTTTGAGAGGTCGTCGATTTGCCTCGGAGACAGACGTTCGGGATGCGGTGCAAAAGTGGCTTCACGACTAACCGAAAACCTTTTACCAGGAAGGCATACGGAAGCTTGTGGCTCGCTGGACCAAGTGCATTGCTAAAAGTGGAGACTATATCGAAAAATAATGTATCTGTTGTACATCTATCTTTGTTTAATATAGTTGCAGAATTAAAAGTGTAAGTAGTTTTTGACTTACCTTTGTACCTTTAATGTGCCAGAGCAAGAGAAGATAGTGAAAACGTATAAATAGTGTACAACACAAAATATAAGAACACTTTTCCATCACAACAAACGTCCTTCACCGACGTTCCGAGACAAATGTGGAAACATATCTAATGGTGCATATTTTTCACCAACCTTATCCACGCTGTTAAGAAGTTACGTTTGTTTATTATATTATTTAGTGAAGTGAAACTTCTTATGTAGCCTATTAAAATTAACATAACCTTGATTTTAAAAAGCAATCAATGTAAATACATATATTCGCTATCTTTAAAAAACAAAACTGTTTTTTTACTACATACCTTTAGTTACTCATACATTTCTAGTATTAAATACAACAGATTTTTGAAGAAACTACTTTATTTACTTTTTAGGATTATTACCTTACATATATAACAGATGCCGTTTCCAAACAAAAAAAAAGCAATAATGATTATTATTATTATTATTATTATTATTATGCCTTTAATCACAGCGATCTTCATAGATCTATTGTAAGAAAATGCCCTTTTATGTGTGTTAGAATAGTTGGAGGCTTTTAATAAATCTTAGTACTACTCTAGGATCTGTTTCCTTGAGTTCAGAACATTTGCGCAATTTGAATTACTTTGAAACAATATTCGAATTCTAACATTCTGATTATTTATATTATTAATCTTTTACGTTACAGAGGATAATCAAAAGCCCAGGTTATTTTAAGTAATTTATATTTTTAAAACATTATTTGTAAAAATGACACATATACACGCAAGTAACACACCGTATTTGGAAAACAATCATCAAAATCGCTTACGTCACATGCAACACCGAATTCGACCTTCATTACATCAAAATAAAAAAATATCATGTTGTTAGACAGGCTGCACTCAGACAACCGATAAATAAGAAGTTAGATACGTAAACATTCTGACAGTAAACAAACACTTTCCGACAGGAAAAATCTAGAAATTGCATTTTAAAAACTAAACGTTGCTGAAATTATTAAAAACCGCCATCCAAAATTGACAGGTTAGGTTTTCACTTTTTATTGTGAATAAGGAACTTATCACTTGTACATGACCAATTATTTTCAATATTAGTTATTGTTATCATTCGGTTATTATGGTGAGAACTTCTAGATTCTAAAGCGATTGCAGTGATAATGGGAATCCACTGCAGATTAAAACATAAAAAAAGTATTTCTTTGACGGATATTCTTTTTTAACTAGTCTTAATGAAGATTTTCGGTCTACATTTCTGATTGAAAACGATAGTATAACCATTTCTTGCATTACTGACACATTTTTCACATTTTTAGTGCGCATAAAGATTTTTAATGTTTACCGCACAGCAAAAACTTTGCTGTGCGGTAATAATTTTTGCTAATTAGACCTAGCTATGCAAGTATGAGTATAGTCATTTAACTATTTGAAAAGTCAGTATCAAAAAAAACCTTCCACAAAATAAATCTTACTACGTACGTATGTAGAATGTATAGATTTATTTATGTTTGGTGTCAGTTATTTAGTGGCAGGTAATGCATCTTGTTAGCGCATTTCACTAGCTCATTTCTTGTTGTATGTGAAACTCCAATAGACGAAGGGATGGATCTGAGTCGAGCGGCTAATATAAGAAATAAAAGTCTATCGAGTCATTATTGCTCTGTAAAGAAGACGTAGGTTGAGCACATATGCATAATCATCATTTTCACAAAATCAATTATGAGTCGGCAGTTCTGTATCGGCTTAATCAATCATAGCTGTTATTTAAATTGATTAATACAGTTTACCCCCCGCTTACACGTCCGTCAGACCAATTTCAATTTAACAAGTCAATTATATTTTCAATCACGGTCCACACACACTATACACTAATACTTCAGACACACTTACCTGTAAAAACTAAGCCGTTACAATTTGCTTTCCTATAAAAATAGTGCATACATATGTATTTTGTGCATATTGCAGCCAACTAACGCTGTTAAAACCTAGCAGAAGGAAAATAAACTTGTGTAGAATACCTTTTTTTAACAATTACCTGGTTTTAAACGCAGTCAAATTCTGGCGTTCGTTATTGATTATCTCTCGTTTATTGGCAACTGCCAATTAATAGCAATATCTGCCACCGTTGTTACTATACCAATACATCACCATAGTGCAGTAGGTGAATTAAATAAAATAATGCAAAAAACAAATTCGGGACAGAAGATAGTTTCAGTGAATAGTAGAAAGCAATAGCATGAAGGTTATATACGGCTCATCGACAGCGATGTATAGATGTAATGAATGTAATTAAAATAGCTTTCTGAAATTGTTCAATTTCATGACATGGTTGATCAAACCTTAAATGGATGTTAACTATATTATTTCAAACAGAACAACCCGTATGTTATGAATTAATTTGCATAACCCCCACAAATGCAAGCTAAATGGTAGAGCATATCATGTGTAATGTACTTTGAGAAGTTAATTCCTTTCTGAAAATGTTGGCAGGTGCAAACTTCAATTCGTACAATATTCCCTCTTTGGTATTAGTTACGCAAATCAGTTTTCAGAATCCTATGAATTATATAAATAGCTACTTATGGTTATAAATAAACAAAAGTATTATGCAATATATTCCCAAAAATTCAGTCCAAACGCAGATATCCTCAACTAGAAGAAATTCACTAATTTCCGTGCTATTTAAAGACATTCACCAAATCAATTCATGTTTCAATAAACAACAACTAAACTAATGGTAGATCATGACTAATATCGTGTAGTCTAGCAATAAAAATATTTTGAATGAAAACAAAGGGCCGTTTTTGAATTAGTAGGGACTATAATGATCAATATTTCTATAACACTAAAGTATCGACACACTCCGCATCATGAAGTTATTTGATTAATTCGGAACAGCCGTTTCGAAAATTCACGGGTTCTCATTGTCAACTGTATGACCGTATTTAACCTAACATATTCTAGTAGTCTAACCATAGCCCTATTTGGGAAAACTGACTAAAATAATGTTCAATGCAATAAAAAACTTTCTTTCAATTTTAAAATGAGTGATTTTACGATGTACCATTTTGCATTTTCATAAATCAGAAATAAAGGGCTTACTGGAAACGGGATTCACAATCCAGTGTGAATTAAACCTATCATATTAGGGTTGGCAGTAATCATTGGCGTAAATAAAGCAAAGCTTGCTTTGTTATTCAGTTGCTTCTTACTGGAAGATTGATTTTATAATTTTTTCAAATAATTAGGATCTTAAACGTTATTCTAGAAGTTTCACTGAAAAGTACACTATTACTAACAAGGGAATATCCCGAACCCGTAAATTCCAAAAAAATTGAAACTTTGTGGACAAGTAGTCCTCACTCCAAGAGGTTCGAAGCCATGTTCCTTATCGGCCCAATTTCGTTTTAAGAAGGTGAAACCACCCCTGAAATTTTACTTGATTTTCGGTTTTTTGAAAATAATTCGATAACGGTTGGACCAAATACATCAAAGTTACATATCAAAATAATCGTCTCTTTGAGCTCTATTACACACGTGAAAATAGCACAGTATTTCTATTTAAAAATTTGGTGGTGCCTTCCCCCACCCCTTCACGAATGCACCCATTCAAATGCTATATTGGGGATGTTATAGAGCCCTTCAAGCAGTTTCAAAAACGTACTTCACTTTTTGTAAAACAGTTATTAAAAAAATGAGGAAAATGATATTTAATATGTCGTCTTTAGAGACTGTGAAGGAATGTAACATAAATTTTGATGTTTTTAGATAGATATGTTTTAGAAAACAGAAATATAGATAAAAATGAATTAATATAATAGTATTGCATGCCTTTCGGGTGTCTATATTACTATTTATACTGGTAGAAAAATTTATTGAAACTAACATATAAAATACATATTATGACATATTTTGTAATATATGGCTTATGTATACATGCGTATGTATAATATATACGCTAGTAATTACTTAATCTGTATGATAATGCATTTCTTCATAAAAATGCTTAAAGCACAAAAAACTGTTGCACCAGGAACACCGTATTATTGCACGCGCTGCACATATGGAAGATCGCGACGCAATTTGGAAACCTTCTGTGAAGACAAAAGTGACAGGATTATCGAAACGATTTGGCCCGTCAGCAATATAACCACTTTTGTACCACGCATGAGCAAATAAATTATGATATTTTGAAGAAGATAATAGGTTGTGCACTAAAGACTGTAATTTAGTAATGTTGTTACGCGTACGCAAATTAATATCGTAGTTATATAAGAGTATATCAGATAATTTCCTAACATTTTTCCAAACACGAAATCCATAGACGTCTAGGGGTTGTATCATACCAATGGTTTTCTGGTATTGTGAGGATGTTCACATTCTTGTCGGCCGATATATGGTCTTTTAAGTTAGATGGACAATGACCAGTCCACGAATCTAGCAATAAAACTGTTTGAGATCGTGTATTTGGAAGATATACCTTTGTGAACCATTCCGTGAATAATGCTGTTATTAGTTTTCCGGATGATGAAGCAGTTACATAAATATTTTCTGCGTGGAACATCGATTCTACTACTCGTGGTCCAAATGTACCACTTTGTTCTTTCAAAACCATGAATAGGGGCGACAACAAGCGTCCCGACGCGGATACTGTAGGACGTATGGTATAGCTGTGCGTTGTAGCGAATATAGATTGCACAATACTTTCAACTGCTTTCGATCCCTGTGGAGCCAACGTGTGACCAGAGTGCAATTCCAAATTGAATCCACTTTCATCAGCGTTGAATGTATTAATAGAGCCTACCTTCGCAATATAAGGTTTTACTTCTTGTACGAAAGCTGACGAAATTTGATTTAACTCTGCTGTCTGTACCATATGAACGGGTTATAAATTTGGTCGTTTTTCTAGAAACTATCTTGTATACTTTCTTGAAGTTCCCATCTAAAAGGCAAAAAATTTGTGAATACAAAAATGTCTTAAAATTGGCCTGCAATTTCTTACCTATTGTTGTAAAGACTACTCTCTTAAATCTATGTTTTACAGCTTCAAATGAACGTCGTTTTTTCCCAGATTTTCAGAAGGTAACAGCTTTTGTCTCATATTCTAAATCGACAATATCTCCTTCTTCTGATGCACATTCTTCTTCTTCAAATTGTATAACTTCTAAGACTTCTTCCCGTGAAAGTGAATATTTATCATCAACAAATTCTACAGAATGTGGCCTAAATTCTTGCAAGAATTCTAGCGTTACGTCGTTATCTACTTCAAAGGTTGTATCGCCCCGAGATCTAATTAATATATTCTTCAATACGTCGTGCATTTCACTTTCTTCATTGTTGAAAACTATTAGCCGATTATCATTTACGACATTAAATGTCAGGATTAGTAATCGAACTACTACTGGATTTGCTACCATTGTTGAACCAGTACTCTAACTCCCACAATCAAATGCAGTATTAAAAAGTTACAAAAGTGACTTCATCTTATATACTTATTTTTATCCAAACAAATCAACAATTTTAAACTATTACATATTAACTATTACTCACATTAAAGATTATTGTACTTATTATAAGTATAAGTCATACTTTATCATTATCATACGTATGTACAGCTGTCATCGCACTATATCTGCCTTCATAAGTATCATTACCAATTTACAAATTCATATATCGAATTTTAAAGAATTAATAAACTCATTGCATAAATTATTCACACACATTGATTGTGAGTCAGTAATAGAGA
Source organism: Dynastes maya (assembly GCA_029619315.2). Taxonomy (NCBI): domain Eukaryota; kingdom Metazoa; phylum Arthropoda; class Insecta; order Coleoptera; family Scarabaeidae; genus Dynastes; species Dynastes maya. The sequence continues at coordinate 45,664,194 of JAROYE020000001.1, forward strand.
TATCCGAAATACGTGTACACATCGAAGATAATACATTATTCACACAATATCTGCGGATTACCTTTAACATATCTTCGTTTTGCACAGGCATTGACAATTACATAAAGTGACGTATCGTGAGACAAGTTTTTTCCTTTTCTAATAATTATTTTACAAAAAGTCAAGTACGTTTTTGAAACTGCTTGAAGGGCTGTATAACATTCACAATATGGCATTTGAATAGGTTCATTCGTGAAGGGATGGGGAAAGGCACCACCAAATTTTTAAATAGACGTACTATGCTATTTTCACATATGTAATAGAGCTCAAAAAGACGATTATTTTGATATATAACTTTGATGTATTTGGTCCAACCGTTATCGTATTATTTTCAAAGAAACCGAAAATCAAGTAAAATTTCAGGGGTGGTTTCACCCTCTTAAAACGAAATTGGGCCGATAAGGAAAATGGCTTCGAACATCTTGGGGTGAGGACTACTTGTCCACAAAGTTTCAATTTTTTCGGAATTTACGGGTTCGGGATGTTCCCTTCTAAGTGGTGACTTTAACATAAACTTAGTCAAGAGATAATCTTTTCTGTATGTATTATGGTCCTATAATTTACATCTAACTATCAATCCCACGAGAGTTACCGATCGATCACAAACTCTGATTAATGTTCTTCCAAATTTAACAAGCTATACTAGTGATGTTATCATTTTCTGCATTGTCCGATCATTATGCAGAAAATATTTCCTTTAAGATTCAGAAGACAACAATAAGTGAAATTAGAAAGATTGAGATAAAAAAAATCCAGATCATAAACTACAAACAATATTAAACATGAGTTTGAAGCAATTAATTGAACCTCGGTTATGGGCAATTTCAATGTAGACGAGTGCTATAATAATTTTATGGGAATACTCGCTGGGATAGTTGACAAGCACATAAACAAAAAAAACTGTCGCGGTCTCAAATAGGCCTGACGAAAAGCGATTAACAATTATACGAAGAACTACAAAAGAATAAAATAAATTAAAATACATAAAATGTCGTTTGTAAACAATTGAAGCAGGAAATCAAGCAGTCATACACGGAGCATATAAATAATTCCACTAGCAAGTGTAAGGCAACGTGGGATGTTGTTAGAAAGTTTGGAGTACACCAAGGTGCTATTCTCGGACCGCTTTTGTTTTTTGCTGTATATCAACGACTGACTGGAAGTTGTTGACGGTTTAGCAATTCTTTATCCAGTGGGGTGGAGAACTAACTTCTTTTGTGGACCATGTTCGCTTTCTTGGTGTGGTGATAGATAACGCTCTATCTTGGGGGACCCACATTCAGGATCTCCCTGCAAAGTTGGGTAGTTTCTGCTACAGCCTACGAGAAATTTCGCGAAGTGTAAGTGTTGATACCGCATTAAATGTTTATCACGCATGTGTTAAATCCTGGCTGCAATACGAAAGAATATTCTGGGGAAATGTAGCAAATTCCAACAGGATTTTCGTATTGCATAAAAGCCTCCTAAAGCCTAGAGACTCATGCAAATCGGTATTTAGAGAAAATAACATACCTTATCGTCCATGCATGTATATATTAGTATTATCAATATTTGTAAAACAGCACTATAATGTTGTTTTTAAAAAGTATTAAATAGATCAGGAACGCAGCACTAGATGCAAAAGGCGAGTTCGGGTATTCGTTCGGAGTAAGTTCATTTACTCCAAATACTCTACTGGCGCTCTTTCGCGTTTGGGAATGTTGTAGAGATACTCTATCCATTCATTTAAGAGTATGGGTTGAGTGATCCACTCTTGCTCTGCTCCTAATTCCCTCCACGTGCTCTGTATTCTTGATCTGCTCCGAACGAATACCCGAACTCAGCTAAAGTTAACAATCCATTACTCCGCCCAAAACGAATTTTATTAAGGTTCAGAAACAAGCTGTATGGCAATGCATTAAAATATACAATCATCTACCGCAGGCACTAAAGCAAATGCCATCAGTACAGTTTAAAACAATACCTTTCTAGTCACACATTTTACGTTACCGAAGATTTTTTAAACACACCGTGTACCGTGTACAGTTTTTCTTGCATGACGTTAACATAAAAGTAAAACCAAATGTGAAATGTCTACACTATTTTCAAGAAAATCGTTTCTTCGTAGAGAAAGTTGTTGCATAAATTAGCGAGACACAGCTAAAATTTAAGAAACGATTCATGAACTTCACGTTCTAATAAATAATTAAGCAACAACAAACACGTTTTCCATCTAACACATAAAGTATGTAGATAATACATTTAGTTCTTAAAATAATTGATTTGGCAAAGGAAATAAAATTTGCGTACAGTAGGGTTTCGATGATTCGAATCTCGTTACCTCGAGTTCCATATGCTTCGAGCTTGCTCCCTGCAGGCACAAATTACTACAATTCACAGCGTTTCTTTCTAAATCTCCTTTAATCGCAAACCTTAATAAGCAATGTACTTTTTTACTCGCAAAATTAACTTAAGGAATTAAAATTCTACAAAAAAGTAATTGAAAGCAAACAATTCCACGATTTTTATGTATCAAAAGGATGAAATTACACTTTTGTTACTAGTAATACTAATACGCAAGTTTTACTGTTTTTACATACTTATATGAAAGAGACTATTGTTAGTCTTTTTCTTATTTGGCATATTCCGTGTTTCCGATAGATAAATGACCCTGGCTCATGTCGAATTGTCGTTGCCCCGCTGCATTTATAAAAAAGTAAATCACTGACACAAAAAGCAATGTCAGATTTGCTGTAAATAAGCAAAATGTTCATACTCGTGTAACAAATCTTTATACTTCCGTGAAAACATATCGTGTAATGTTTAAATCCTACTGACATAACCAAATATTCAATACTATACTAGGGTACGTAAGGATTCATTTATAGGCGCGAGTCCCATACATATAGCGAATAATGGTTCCGCTGTGGTAGAGCGTCCTTGGTTCACTTCGCGCGCCCCCAACCTTATACTTTCATAGGGGGCAAACGTTGTAACGCTGTCCATATATTTCAGCGGTTCAGTTCACTACGGAACTTACTAACGCGGTATGACGTACTACTTGCTTGAGCTGCAATGGTTTTCATAGATAAACTAACAACATAGACGAGACTGATGGCTTCATAGCTAGTCTATATTCATATTTAAATTCTTACGAAAAGTGGCTTTACGATAGAAAACGGTTCCTTTAATTGCTCCTTTAATTTCCTATGTACCCTCAAAACTGCGATTTTCAAAATTAAAGGTTGCACTGAAACGAAGAAGATCTCTAATTGATGTTCACCTTATTCTGAGAATGAATGAGTAAATACTTTACTTCAAAACCTTTGCCACGATGATGTCCTAGCATGTATTTACCAACTGTTAGTTTCGGGTATATTGGTCCTTGTTTAAAATACGAACACGCGAAGTTAAGGTCATAAGTGCAGATGTTGATCTTGTCGCTCACGCAGTGGTCTTGGGATGGTGAAGGCGGCCCGGAGAGAATGGACAGTTGCACCCGATCCATACTACCGCAGTTTATTTTATAAAACTCAGTTTGTCAAATCGAAGAAATATATATATATATAACAAAGCATTTCTCAAGAAATGCTTTCTATCTGTACATAAAGAGAAAAAAACTGGAAGAAATGAAATATCTAGTAACAATTATTCACGAAAATACAAAATTCTAAAACACATACAAAATATGCTACGATTAAGACATCTACGAAGGACAACAGTTTACTCTTTAAGTAAATACTATTGAAATATGATCTTGACACTCGTACTAAATTTACTGACGAGTTAAATTTAATGAGTTAAACAAAGAATTCCAAATAAAAATCATTGTCAAAATGTTCATGCTAATTGTAGCTCATAGTATTGAAAAAACAATGTAGCAGAGAAAATAGCACACGGACATGTTTCTGCCTATCCGGCGTCATCAGCGTGGTTCTGAGCGCAATTTTCTGCTGTTACAATTGCGTTTGCCTCTCAGTTTGATTTGACTAGTTTGAGTATTGCATATTGTTTGTTCCTGTATTGTTATTTATCCGTTCTTCAATTTGCCTACAGAAATTAAAAAGAAAAAATTTCAGAATTAAGCTTGAGGTGCATGCATGAAGCATCCGTCTGTGCGGTTAATATGGATCGAGTCCGACTGTATGTTCACTTCGGGCAGCTCTCACCATCCCAGAGTCACACCACTGCGACGGAATGAGCAGCTCTACTCATAAGGGGGACAAGAAGGGAAACTCCCCATATCAAAGTAGTTTTTCTCTAAAATTATGCGACGTATTGGAATGAAGCAAAAATTAAATATTACTTCTGTATAATTTCTGTATAATATACCTTTTCATCAACTTTACACAATTGATATTTTTTTCGGAATTTTTCTTCAATTGTTAGGGACACGATACTTGTGGGGGTGATTTTAGAGACGAGCCTCTGTAGACACCAATCAAAAAATTGCTAATTACAAATTGACTATTGTATATACAAATTAAGGAGGAATCAATTTATGATAGTAGTGGCGGAACAGGTCGAAAGAAATGATAATTACTGTAACTGGTATAAAAATACGTGTTTTGGACCAGTAGATTGTATTTGCGTTCTTGAAATAACTTGCAATGATATTGTAATTAAAGTAATATACGTCAAATTCTAATTTAATCTTTGTTTGGGAAACATGTTCAATCCGTTTACTTGTCCAGTACGTATCTTGATTTCATCGACACCTATATCCCAATGATTTTATTTTACAGATGTTGCATTATACATTTAGGGCTGCGAGTACCTACAACATTACGTACATTGCATTTCACTTTATTAATCTCGAATATTATTATGAAGTCAACAGATATCCTGATATAGTTTTAAATTAACAAAAGCGTTTTTCCCCTGTTTGAATACAAATAATTCTGACGATACTGTATTTCATTTTAAGGGGGTTTTAAGTAACCAACTCAAAAAAAATTAGTTGTTTTTATCGTATAAAAGTTGAACTCATTTGAGTAGTACAAGGTGAGTCATATCCGCGAGCTCGAAAGGTCTGTTAAAATAGGGATTTCTTAAAACGCTTTTCTTCTTATTATGAGATCCGCCAAGGGCCATAGTTAAAAATTATATTGAAACACACAGGATGTTTCATAAGTTCGTAGCTACCCATAGCAGTATTATTTTATGGAATGTAGTATACGTTGCACCTCTGGAATCCCCGTTCAATTTTAAGTCAAGAAGCAATGTACTATTGCCTTAAAACTAAAAGTTTCAGAGTTGCTAGAGCTTCCTTGAAAAAGTCGACATTTGCAAAAACCGTTATTTCTTAGGAAGTGCGCATTAAACAGATACGATATTTGGTATCTAGATTAAGCATAAAAGGGCCTAATGTATTAGGTGTGGTTACAAATTATTAACGAAACGTTGAGCATTGCCTTAATATTTAATATATCATATTTAAATAAATTTATTAAAAAAAGGGTGCCTGATATTCGTTTGTTAAAAAGTAATTGTTTATGGAACACCCTAAATATTATTTCAATTTTGAATTTTTGGCATAATTTGAGATTGATAGAAACTGGCCGGTGGTGACGTAAATGGGAGGTCAAGGACGAGGCTTCGATTCCCTCGTGTATTTCCGTTGCATATTGGGTACATTCGCCGAATTCTCCATAACAATTTGAGTATGAATAAGATTAGTAGAAGATGGGTATCGCATCTTCTTTCTGCTCATCAACGTGAACGTCGGGTCGAATGTGTTCGCTCGTTTTTAAACAAGTGTGGAGACGACCCGAAACCGATTTTGGAATTCATTGTCACAGGAGATGAAGTAATGGTTGTGTATTATGATCCTCTATCCAAAAAGGAATCGGTTTAAGGACGATAGTAAGTTGCAAGCAGCTGTAATACAACATTTTGAGGGAAAAAACTGTTGATTATTTTTACAAGAATAGAATAGAATTATTAATTGTTCGTTGTAGTAAGTGTGTTGAAGTTAGGAGGGGGGATTATATTGAAAAATAACAATTATTATATTTTACCAAGTTTATTTTTTGCTATATCAGGCGGGGAATTTATAGTGCTTACCTCGTATTCCAAGAATGTAATAATAATAATGCTCTATTAAAAGAACACAACTTTTACTAGTTACGAACTTATGAGACATCCCCAATGTTTTAGTATAATTTTAAGCCATGATTACAATTAGACCTCATAAGAATAGGGAAACTATTTGGAAAATCTCCATTCAAAATGGGACGACCTTTCGAGTCCGCAGAAATGACTCCCCCTGTTTCCTTGAAATAATATCAAATTTCTCTGATTGATAGCAGTGCGTCTGAAAACCGAAATGAATTGTCCAACTGTTCAGATGGTTTATGGCATTACGCTGGTAAGAGAAAAACGTTCTTGGCATTTGTTTTCAATTCCTTCTTTTCATTCTTTGACAGATTTACACTATCGATACACATCGGAATCTGATGGCGCCTGATTATCAAATTTCTAACGCAGTCGGAGGCAAATTTTGGCTGTTTTACGTTTTCATCGACTCCTCGTTATACCGTTATACAATTAACCACAATCATCATAACTGTTATTATGGAAAGCATTTATTAACCAGTCAACTACCTTGTGAAGTAAGATGTTTCTAAGTTAATCTCTTAGACAAAATTGGCATAAATTCTCATACATGAATTTCAAAAAAATATAACAAGGTAATCAATTTAGTAATTATGTCCTCATGCGGACACAATGCAAGAGAGGGTTAATAGTTGAACTGCCCTCGAACTAACAACCTTGTTACAGTTACTGTTGTACTAAATTTTACCGTAATCTTACTTTCTGTTTGAGAGTATTCAGATTATCGAAAGCACTACATTTTGCAAGAAGCGTACGATAAATTCTGTACTACATGCCTGCTTATGCATCATTCAGTAAACGAATTGAAAGGAAAAAAAAGAAAATCACGTTTTGCGGTTAATTAGTAGTTTCATTTTCAAACAAATTTGTAGTTTTTTTCCAAATTAAGAAGTGATTATGTTACAAACCACGTAGAGTACAGTATAAAAAAGTGCAGGTATGTGATCGGTATACTCAGATGTTGTATATCGTCGCTTAGCTGTCCAATTCACATAGTTAATAGTTTATTTTGTACGTTTTGTGTCTGACCAACACGGACCACTAAAATACAGCCGGCAAGAAAAATACACGCTAATGCAGAAAGTACCGTTACGGGCGTGCTTTCTGAATGTTCATTGTGAATGCTTTCTGCCGCGGACAGCAGGACCATGCCAGAGACAGCAGAAATTTGCAGCATAGTTACTTGTTTTTATTTGATGCTTGCGTATAATATACGACGTTCGAATGCGCAATGTAGGACATGCGCTTTTAATATTTCATTAACATTTTTATATACAGCGTGCTATAATTAATGAGTTGCTACTGGAATTCTACCGTTTAGCGTTATGATTACGATAATTATACGTTCACTTACTCCTTTTGCCGAGGTAATGAAATAAATATCAGAAATTAAAGTTAATTGATCAGGAAAAGCAAATTTATGTTAATATTTATTTGGAAATTTCTTCTACATTCCTAAGAAAATAAGATTAGAATTTAATGATGAGTAATAAGAATAGATAGCTACATGGCTACTGCAATTTTTTCTCTCACTTGTAGAAGACAACGAAACAAAACATTGCTAATTCATAAAAGTGCTAAGTTTATAGGCACTGCATCTGGTGTAATACTTTCTAATCGGTAATATGAGTTGGTGAATTGAGACATTGACGAACTGTAAGTTATTTAATTCAATTACTGAAACTATGTAAAAAAGGGTAAAATTTAGACAAGTAAAGAGAAACGGCCAGAAGAAACTTTCAGATACTTTTCTGACGTCACATGTAAAGACAATTCTTTTGGAGGCTACAAATATTGGTTTTGTACTAAAAAATACTTTTTAAGGAAATAGGAGAGATTTCCGCACTTTTTAACTTGACTTAGTATCGCCCTCTTCGTTAAGGTTGGAATACTTCTGTTGTCAAAGGAGCTTTCTCCTTCTCTTCTCTAAATTGTTGCTATGTATTTTGAAATAATGACAGACATTTTTATTGCGCGGTACAAAATAAACGTGCATGAAAAATGCCCGAATAGGAATTTATTCTAGCGCAGAGCGACAATTTACCAAACATAAACGTAGTTATGTTGATGGAATTTATAAGAGGAAACGAATGTTTTAACGCTACGGAAATTAGAGGTGTTGAAGCAGGAAACTAAGTAATGGTATCTATATATAGATAAGTACATTTTTTAATACGTTACAGTAGTCTTGAGAAGTGCACTTTACATATTTTCAATGCAAGAATTGAACTTAAAGAACACAACAACCAAACTTTTTTTTAACTTATTCCTATTAAGGAAATGGGTTTGCAAGACTTTATTCGAAGTCTATGAGCAACATTTATGTAAATAAAGCGAATAGATCTATAAAATTAAAATGGGGTGGTAATAAATGCACCATGAAGTGTCAAGTATCTCCTGATCATCGTATTCCAAATAGAAACACATTGTAGTATACCTACATAAACATACTCACATACTCACAAACGAATTCATAAAATTCTTTCGCAGATGGAAACGGTGTGAATATTTTTTTCTGATGTCTTGATCGAATTTGATGAACATAGTAGCGTAATATAGTATTTATTATACAACTTTTTATGCATTTTATCTTCCATATTCTTTGCACAAGAATATTCTGTGTTCTATTAGAAATGCGGAAATAAAACCTTATGATGTCACTGGTTTTTTGGTGGTCACTTAAACATCACAATTTTTATAATTTATTTTGTTAAAACAATTGATTTTAATTTAATTTTTATTCACTGTACTAAGGGGTATTTCATACTGAGTAACTTGCAAAAAATACTCGTGTACCCTATTACAATGATCAGAATTTCTCGAGTTGTTTCCTTTTCGTAAGATGATATAGTTGGTGCAATAGGTTGTAATTTTGTGCTACCAACTACACAAAAAACAGCAATTATTCGTATTTGGGAGAAATTCAAAAATCTGGTAAAATAATATCTCCAGTGGAACCATCTTACCTAAGATGTTCTGACATGTCTGTCTCTTCCCCGTTATAGCTGGCTTATTTTTAATGAAACATTCTGTGCATCGCTACTGTAGTAATTTACATCTTTGAATGCAACTGTCATTACCGGTACATATAGTGTGTTCAGTATGGCCACTCGTTCATTGTTAAAATTCCTCTGGCGGCTATTAGCTCTCTTTCGATAGCTCCTTCCCGGACCTCCGATCTTTGGAGCGGGGGTACTAGGGACTTATTTTAACTCCAGCCAACAACGATTATGGGGGAACGGCCAAATAACTCCTCTTCTTGTAATTTTCTTCAGTTCGTAAATCCTCAAAATTAATGAAATATCTTCCTACAGCATAAATTCGGAGGTATTTCTAGCTTAATTTCGAATGTGAAATATGTTTCGTTAAGTTATTGTCTTGAACGTCAGTGAAGTTTATTATTGTAGGGTTGTCAGTGGAGTTTTGTATCACAGAGTTGTATAATTTGAGTCTTATAGTCGCATCGCTACATGTATTCCATCATGCTACTTTTATAAATAATTCATTCATAAAAATTCTTTATCAAATTATTTTTGGAAAAAAAATTATCAACTTTTTGCTGTCGATGAACAATCGCCATCGCGATTATATAGGGAAAAGAACCCCAATTAAAACGGGATTTGGGGTTTTCATCAAGATAATACTGTCCTTTTTTTTAAGTTTCAAGTGTTTAATTTTTTAACTGTACTAAAATTAGGTAAAGAAAAGGTTTGGGTTTTTAAAGGATGTCAGATTTCCTGAAAATGTCAATAAAATAGATTTTTTTTATGTCAAAAAATTCGGGTAATTTTCAGTTTTTTTTCCCTTTAAAATTTCCTTTAATTTGTTTTAAAATTCTTTTAAATTCCCCAAAGAAGTGTTTAGAACACTTCCAAATCGTTTGTAAAATTTTTTAACTAATTTCCAAATTTTTAAATTTTTATTCGACAATTTCCCCCCAAAACCCATTACATATTTAAATTTCCATAAAAAATTTTTTAAAGATTTTTAAAAGATTCCTCACATATCATATGTCCGTCAACTTTTTTTTTCTTTGCTCACAAGATTTTTTATTTTTTGGTTTGCCATTAGAAAGCCAAAATTTGTAATGCTAGGTGTACCAAAAAAACTTTTGGGTTTAAAATTTAAATTTTAAAATACGGCAAAGTCAAATTCAAAAAAGTCTTTGGGGTTTTACACAGGTTGGCAAAAAATCAGAAGATAATATTTTAACGTCGAAGCTTTTTAAAAATTTTATAAATTTTCAAGTTTTTATGTGGTAAAATGGAATATCTCCTATCGAGAAATTTGGTTTCAATAAATATTCCTTTCAATGAGTTACTTACATCCCCCGCGATCGTAAATTTTTTGAGGGAAATACGACATTTGAAGTGTAAAACGATACTAAATTCGCTAAAACTTTCTTAGGTTGGTGTCGCAAACGACGTTACAGCTATTTACTCCTGAATATTATCACTCAATTGGGGTTAATGCCGAAAATTTTCCCAACAATGAGCAATAAACAAATAAAAACTCCAAAAAAAATTAAAAAATTGAAATCATAAAAGTTAAAAAAAACTTCAAAAGTTGTTTAGAAAAGGTTTATTGCCAAAATTTTTTCTTTACGCCCAGTTCCAAAACGACACTTTTTTGGTCTCACATCTTGGGACGAGTACAGAGAGCGAGCATAATAGGGCCCCAGTCAAAACATAAAAGCTTTTGGAATTGTAAATATTATAGATATTCCGTATGTCACTTAAATTTAACAAGGGGTTAAAAAATCTAATTATCACTAACAGTCAATACCTTTACAAAAATTTTTGTACCTTTGCATTAATGGGAATTGTTTGAACTTTAAAGGTTTTTTTGAAAAATTCGGCAAATTCGGCCCCATTCTAAAAAAATTGTAAAAACTCTCAAATATATGTCGGATGCAATGCATTTTGCCTTTAAAAAAGTTTGCAGCGTGTGTAAAGGCTGTTTATAAAGCGAATGTTTTCTTTTTTCAAACTGTATGTAACTACTTACGTTTTTGCATCTATTTCGAAAAAAGCTTTCCCAGTAACGCAATTTTTAAGCTGGTCGGAGGGCGAAAATTGACGTTAATTGTAAAGGCAAAAAACGTTACAAAAATTGGATAGAATTTAAAATGTTTTTAGATGATTGTCTCGTTGGCGTCTTGTAATCTACAAATAAGTTTCCCCCGATATTATAGCTACGTTTCCCCCATAACCCCTGTGAAAACCAATCAGTTTAAAATTGTGTCGCTTTGGCTCATCACAGCATTTATCCCTTAGCCTCACTTTTAGGGTTTTTATTGCATTTTAAATAAAAAACAAAAAATTGAACAAAAAGATGAAAGTTAATATTTCAAAGGGTAATGAGAAAAACCTTTCCCAACTTTCAGAACTGTGGAGATGATTGAACTAACGAGACGAAAATCAGTTTCAATTGGCTTGATCTAGAAACCAACAATTTTGCGGGTTTGATATAAAATAATCCATTGCGCTTCGCATTTTCTCTTTTTTTTTTAAAGGGATTTGGATATCAACAATTGCGTTAGTGTTATCTTTATATTTGTAATATCTACCTATTTTTTTCAAAATTTGTAACTTTGAAGGGAAAAGATTTCATCTGTACTCTTTCTAAAATATTTACGCAAATTTAAATACAGTAGCGGATATTGTGGGACACCGGGGGGTGCGCGTATCTCATTACTTCTTGTTACTTTACTGAAATGGACTATAAACATGTATTTATACGTATCATATGAATAGAGATGAAAAATCTTGTATGCACTACCATCTGCAAAATATAAAGCCTGTTTTATTATTTAATGATAAATAGCGAACTTCCGTATGGAATTTCCAACGTACTTTACATATCTTAGGATTTTACAATACTTTGATTAAAAAAGTCTTAATGTGACGCCTCCCCGAAATAATGAGGTTTGTTAGAGAAGTGTGAAAAAGTTTCATTTGAGGTTTGTTTTTAGGTACAGAAATATGTATATTTATACCCGAAAGTTTTTCTTTTCAGTAAATAATTTAGAGACGCGCTTGCACAAAAAATCATTCCAAAAAGTTAGTGGATTAAATGGCGGAAGTAAATGTTAATTGGCGAGAAAAACATCTTTAAAACTTGTTAAACCCGGATTTGACAAAAGACTCATCAATATACAAACAAATTTTTTCTCGTAAAAGGTGATTATCTGCCCGGGAAAGGATATCGTTTTTATGAAACGCAGTCGGCAAACCCTTACGTATTGAGTAGGTTGGGGTGGGAACGCTAAACCTATATATTTTGTTTAATTTTTCCGCCTTGGTGATCGCCATTCCGTAAAAGAAACGCTAAATCGCTATAATGCACGATTAAACCCCAATACTTCCGTAACTTTTTAATAATCGGGACTGTAATCATGCCCACGCTCTTGTAGGTTTTCGTAAAAACTATATTACAACTTTTAAATACCTTTCCTTTTTTTTCTTGGATTTTAAGTACAATAGGGGTTTAATATTTCTATTTTTTTTAAAAATGTGTGCATATTGTATGCGACCGTTGCATTGTTTTCGGGGTGGTCTAGAGGATAAGATTTGTATCTTTTTTTTGCGAGTTCGTCCCTTTCTTAGAATTCTTAGCTTTTTGAATTTCTTAAAATTTTTAATAAATCAATATAACTCGATTGTTCTCTTCCCTTTTTTTAGTAATGCCATATGGACACTCGGGTGTTAGGGATGTACTATGACTTAGGGGACAAAGTGAACTTTCGACTTTCACTCAAAAGATTTACTCTCGACTTTCCGGGCATAAGACGTACAAATAAATTGTTATACTTACTTTAGAAATTTTAAAATAAAATAGTGATCGATGGTTTTTTTCATGAAACACACACAAACCAAATCTATTTTCAATTTTTTTTGAAAAACTACTATACTAAACGTGGGTTTCGATACTGTGCACTTTGCAGTTTCCAAATACGTAACCTTCCGTTTTTCCCGAATCTTTTAACCCCTTGCGCTTCCACCCAAAAAATGTTCCCATCAATGTAAATCTGAAATAATTTTGTAAAATTTGAAACCGCCAGGGTTCTTTTTCCGAATGCACTGCTACACCCAACCAAAGCCACTCATTTTTACGAAAGAGTTTTAGATTGTAAATTTTAAAATGACTAGGGGGCTATTACCGTAATTCCGACCAAAGTGGGACGATACATTGTAGGTACTATAGCTGCCCCGTGCCTTTTTATTCCTTTTTAGCCTAGCGGACAAGGGACGGATTTTTAATGATTAAAAAAGGGTATTCTATAAATGCGTTTAGGGGAAGCAAAAATACCTACTCCCAACTAAATGACAAGGCGGTTTGTCCAAATTTATCCTTACTTTTCATTTTTTTAACTATAGTTAAAAATCAAAAGAGAAAATTATTTTCATCAAGAGATAATTTTCACAAGTTGAAAGTAGCCGTGCCCTTCTAGTTTTCAAAACCAAAACCCCAACGAATTTTGACAGTTGATTCAAAAATTAAAAGTTTGGATTTAAGTTTATGTTATTTTGCAAAAAATTCAAACAGATACATTTTTTTTTAAAAAAAACTTTTACTTTTTTTTCTTTTTAATTTTATTGATAATGTTTGTCATTAAAATGCTAGAATTTAAAAAAAGAGTTAAGTTATTATTTAAATGAAACTGGTTTATCGTCGCTAAGCATGCACTGTATTTTATCTAAAAAAAGTGAAACAGTTCTTGCCCAAGGTTTATACATCAAAAGCTAAATGTTTTTTTTTTTACAAGTTCGATAGAATGTTTACCTCTTTTGTAAAATTTATTAATTTTAAAACAAAAAAAAACAAAACGGGGTGTTCTCACGGCAATCTTTAAAAAAAAGAGCCTAGTGATATCTACTTTCCTTTTATCCAGTATAATCGTTCGGGGACTTTTTTCAAAGTAACGTGGCACGAGCGGTATGGCACGGCGTAAATCATTCGGACCCAGAGGAACGGTAGTATTACTCGTCTGCGGAGCAGTACGGGCATTTCGCTGCCGGGCATTTGCGAGTTTTCTGTCCCGAAAAATTTTGTTTTTGTCACAAAAAGACCGCGGGCGGACAAAAAATCCGAAATTTATTTCAGAAAATTCCCGACTTAAATAGTGAAAGGTGCTAAAATTTAAAAGTGTAATCTGTAAAATCCCGTTATTGTTGGGCCAGACAAAATTTTTCGACACGTAAATAGTGGGGAAAGCATGTCCAAAAAAAAATTGCCCCACGAGACAAATGAAAAAAATTTTTATTTTAAAATTTTTGCGTTACGTTTATCGATGTAAAATACCCTTTTTTAAATTTTCTGACAAGGAAACCCCTTTATTGCTTTTTGGATAACTACGGAGTGCAAATTACCAATCAACATCGTTACGAAGAATTGGCCCTCTGGCGCGAACATATTGAACAAAAAAAAAAATCGGAGTGAAAAATCAAAAATTGTGGTTATGGCGACGAAACAACATATCGGGAAAAAAACTTTTTTTAATGGCACGCAAAAAAGGAACCCCATCAAACGGCCCCTTCAATTTATTTGTCTCCAAACGAAAACAACAGTGTCTGCCGAAGTAATTTTTAAAGTTTGTGTTAAATACTTGGACAATTTGAAATTCAACAAAACCCAACTCTGAGTTAGGGGTGATGGTGCTGCAAAAATGCTTTTTTAGGCCGCTCTTAAAAGCATTTTAATTTTTTACACATTACGTGTAAAATTTTATTCTCTCAGTCTTGTGGCGGAAAATCAGAAAAGTTTCCCCGAGGGAGACGCTTTAATAGCGTATACCAAAGCAGATTTGTCAAATCACCGAAAAAGTTTCGGAAATTTTTCAGACGGCCCCCTATACCAAGCTACCAAAAACCCGTTCTAATCTTAGGGAACATGGTTTCAGGCCGCGTTTTATTATCATAAAAAATTTTTACAATTAAGAACGCGGTTTTACAAATTTGTACAAAGGAAGCTGCCGCTTCCAGAAAGCCAGGAAATTTCAAATGTAGGTTAAAAAGGGTTTTAAAATCATTCACGGCAATTACTTTGGGCTAGCAGATGCAATAAAAAATTTTCAAAACCTGCGGGGGGGTTAGAAAACTCTACAAAATGCAACATGTTCAGCACAGCTATGCGCGATGAAAAATGCAAAAAAAAGTTTCTGTTCTAGAAAAAATTTAGTGTTTTTTAGAAAAAAATTTTGAATTTGGCAATTAAGACAATTTTTGAAGGTGCGTCAACAATCATTTAATTATTTTAAAAATTTTTTATTTCGCAAAAATTTCGTCACTAGATGTAGAACGTTCGTTTCTTGGGAAAAACGCATTTTTTTTCTGCCGTATAGTTTTGCTGAACTACATTGAAACAACGTTTTCCGTGATTCCATCTTTTACAAAAGCATTTAGCAATTTAAAAATTAAGATTAGATACGACAAAAAAGCGATGTCATTTCATTATCCCCCGAAATTATTTTGAGAATTACCCCAGAATATGTTAATTTTAACCGTAATTTCAGGGACCCTATGTGGGCCGCACTTTAGTCTTATTTCCCAAGTATTTTTTTTTCTCTTGGCCTTTAAAAAGAAAACAGCAAAAGTGGGGAACATAAGCAATTAAGCATGCCCAATTAAAAAAACTAGTTTTAGTAGGCAAAATTAGATAAAAGGGATAAAGTCTTATTTTTTAAAAATTTTTTTAAAACACTATAAGTAAGGAGTAACCAATGCGCATATTTAATTTAAAGGGGGCCGTTGTTATCCTATCAAATGGTGGTTTTCTTTTACGATTTAAAAAACTTTTTCCAGCCACTCAACATTTGACTTGTGGATACTTTGAAAAAAATTTTGGGAAAAAAATCACGCAAAATGGGTGCCCTTCAAAAAAGGGGTTTGACATCAAAAATTTTGCTTAAAAATCTAAAGCGCTGGTTTTTGCAAATATTGTATTTAACCCTTTTGGGGCCAAAATAGCCCCGTGATATACTAAAAAAATATGAGCAATTTGTCTTTAAAAATTTTCCTTTAAAACCCTTTCCTTCTTTAAATTTTTCTTTGTCTTCAAGCTTTCTACAACATGTTGGAAAAACCTGGACATCAGCTTATTTTTTCTGCAAAAAATTCGAAGCACTACAGAAAATACATAATATCCTCTTTCCAACAGACTTGCTTATATTTATAAAAATCTTTTAGGTTGGCAACAGTTTTTTAAACAAATAATTCTAGGTGTTCAGAAAATTTTGAAAGCTCTCAAGCCAAAAAATTTGAAAACGTTTATTGCTCAAAATTTTTGGTTTTCATACGGAATGTTTCGGTCTATAGGACAAAAGGGGCGACCAAATTTCAAATTCATTTGAAGAAAACCTGCTCTAAATACCTCACAGAATAGAAAAAAGAATTCGGTGGTTCACTAACATAATTTTAAATGTCAATCAAAAATGGCTTTAAAATATACTCCACTTCGACATGTGACATCGAACGAACTTTTTTTGTATACAAAAAAATTTTATCTGTAAAGGGGACAACATTGTTCAATTATTATTATTTCCTTAAAAATTATTATTTCACCCAAATTTTATTAAAGTAAAATCTAAGAAAACTAAAATTATTTGCCTTTTCCTTTTATTTCCTTTTTATTGCCTCTTTTTTGCTGTACGTTGCCTCTTTCAAATTGTTTTAAAGTGCTCTTTTTGACATTTATTGTGCTTTTTTCCTTATTTTTGGTGCCTAAAATCCGGACTTTACTAATAAGTATTTACAGAGAGCTAATATATTTAAACAGCGCCTTGTGTGATACGGGTTTTGCGTGCACACACTACATAATGCATTTTGTAAATTTACATACAAATTTGCGAATTTAAAATATCTCATGCGATATTACTTATTTAATGTTTTAGTAATTTAGCATATAGTTCTCCAATAAATTCCAAATATTCATATCTACACTTATATCACATTAACTTTTGTGCGTATTTTTCAGTACTGGTCGCTATGATTGCTTTGTAAATAGTATATTGAAATATTTAAATTCGGGGAAATTGTTAAAAAAAAAAGGGAATTTTTGTAAATTAATTGGATTTTTAAATGAACCGTGGGATTCGGGAGTATTCTTACACACTCTTTCAGCAATTTTAAATGGATTTTGGTATCAGTAAATGGAAATTAACGAAAGTTAAAATTGATAAACATGCAAACAAACCTTGATTTTACGAAGATGTCATATAAACTCTATGTTCCTATGACAGTCACAGGAAATTTGCCCGTCCTAACCTGCACCTTTTCTTCCATTTTGAATTTATTCTATGATTCAATATTAGACACTTTAAACTGGGAGCGCAACTAAATACGAGTTAACTCGAAGAAGGCTTGACCAGAAGTGATAAATTTTAAATTTAAACGCACCTTTTCTCCCTTATTTTAGTCGCGATGGCGATTGTTTTTATTCACAGCAAATTTTGATGTTTTCTATCCAAATATAATTTAACGAGTAATTTTGATAAATAAAGTTATTTTTAGAAGTAGCATGAGAGAATGAATGGACTGACTCAACTAGATGACTGAAATTATGCTATTCTATGATACAGAATTGTATCGACAACCAAACAATAACAAAATTTACTAACGTTCTACTTAAAACCTTATGATAATATTTTAATTTCTAAAACTCTGCTATAAATACCTCTGAATTTACCCTGTCGTTGTGGGAACAATATTCATTAATTTGGAAGATTTACGAAATCATGAAATTGTGCAGAAGAGTAGTTTTCATCTTCGGTTCACCAAGATCGTCGTTTGGCTGGAACCAATAATTATTTAGTACCACATTTCGGAGATCGGGGAAAGAACTAATATCCGCCAGAGGAAATTTCATATCGATTGGCCATACTGATTGCCCTATATGTGCTAGAGTGACAGCTGCGCTCGATGTAAATATTTAACAGAACAATACATACTTTTTTACAGTGTAGTTTAGTACTGCAGACGTGATAGCGAGAGCAAAATAGATTAAACAAGAATTTTACTCTGATTTTACTGATATTTTACTTAATCAATGTTACTTTTGTAATTTGCACTCCTGAAAGTTTGTGAAGATCGAGAAGTTAATCATTTGGCGCACAAGGAATTGCTAGAGTGCAAATTGCATCTTGCTGTTTTAAATAACGTCTCAATTTTGCTACTCATTTTGCATGCCGCTTTCTTGTTCATCGGCCATTATCTGGTTTGTGCCACAGTTGTCATAGTCACTTATTTTAACAGCGTATTAAGGTGTTTGTCTAAGGGGACAATTGTACTTAATGAGGCACAGGTAAATTTTGAAGAATAATATACATGACGGTTTCATAACATATTGGATTTTATTGAATGCTAGCTCGTTTTTCCCCCGATATTTGAATCTCTCTTTCTTAACATGTGACAAAGTTTAGCGTGCATAAAACGACATATTTGTAGTGTAGTTTATATGAAATAAATATAAGTAGTTGTAGTACGTTGTCAGTGTTCTTGTTTCACTTTAATCAATAAAAATACATAATTAAGGTCTAAATTTATTTCCATTTTGCTACCTGAAAGCGACACTACAATTTCTACGCCTAAAAAAATTATATCAACACTAAGTAGGTATAACATGCACTGTTATGTGTGAATTTTATACTCTATATATGGTTTTAACACAATAGTAAATGTATAATATACAACAACTACTGAAATTACATGCCACTTGCCGATTTAGGTGTTAAAAATTTATGGGAGGATTTAACTTCCATGAGAAATTCCTTTTACAAGTTTTTTTAAATTAAAGTTCGTCATCAACACCGGTAACTTCTTTTTTTTTAGTTTTACCGAATAATGATACTTCTGCATCATATATGCATGATTACACATCAGGTTATTTAGATTTGCTTGTAGACTAATACGCGTTAAGAAAACTTTTGGGAGACCGCAATGAGTCATATATCATGTTTAATACCTATCAAAAAAAAATTAGAAAAAAATAGTTGTTAAGTGGTGTAGGATATATTTAATACACGTGCAAGAATCTTCTAGAACTAAATCATGAATCCCTATGCAGAGTATTAACATACTTCTAAAATTGCCAATAGTCATCGTTGGAAGAGCAAATACACTTAAAATTTCTGGATATTAAACACTGGAACATCGTTGGCGTATCATGTATACTTTACTCTTGTTTTTACACTGTATAGTCACTTATTCCATTCTTGTAGATGGTCTCTCCTGTCTCTCGGAATGCAGAAGGATAGACACCGTCCCGGCTGCCAGTGAGGTCCTCGCCCACCTAGACCTGCACCTGAGAAACGAACCTCTCTCGCTTGCTCGTTTCATCTGTCCGTCTTTTTCTTTTCAACCCTCCGAGACGTTTATGTAAAATATCAATCACCCAGTGTCAGTGGAGGAACGTGAGTACACAGTCGTACGTTCGATTTTTGACAGAAATGGGCAATTCGATTGTTTCAACGGGGCACTGTCATTCATACGTTTGACCAGAGGGATATGTCAATGAAGCCTATTTAGCAGTGGGTACCAGGGTTGCAAGGATTTAAATCAATTGATTTTTATCACGATTAATCACGATTTAAATCACTTGATTTTTTTTATTTAAATCATGATTAAAATCAAAAATAAATATTATGAAAGAATTAATTTGGGGTATGAAAAAAAAATCGAAACAAAAATAAATTACGTTAGTATAGTAAACTAATTTATTACAAGAACACATAGATAGAAGTATTATTGCAGAAAATATTCAAAACAAAAAACAAATTTAATTGTAATATTTGTAAAGAAACACTAGTTTGGCAGCTTTTTCAGTACCTAATCGATTGCGAAGTTTAGAGTGCACTAAACCAAATGTTGAGAATATCCTCTCTACTGATGCAGACGAAGCAGCTGCACAGAGCAGTTGTGTAATTATGGGAAGTTCTTTTTCAATAATATCTACGTTTCGTTGTGATTTCCACCAGTCAATAGATTTTACGCTTTTCAAGATATCATCTTGAAACATAATATCATTAAAAGGCTCTGATTTGGCAAGAAACTTGATGATTAGTGGTAATAAACCACTATCTGAATACAGTTCTTTTGCAGTTTCTAATGCAATATTTTTTTCAGTATATGTCAAACTTTGTGTTTTCGTTGGGTCGATAAGAAATGACAGCAAATGATACGGGGTTATACACATATTATATCGATTTTTAAATTTTTGCAGTTGATTTAATGTCAGATTAGTTTCTTCAAAGTAATCTTCTAATATTTTAAATTGCTCTACAACATCTGAAATAGTGGCGTCGGTCTTTTGCAACCTATCTATGGCAATGGAAATTGGCTTAAGAATTTTGAGGTAATCTTCAGCACTTCTCTTTAAATGAATGTTTGAAATTTTTTCCCTGATAATACTGTCAATCTTTTCTTTGTGTTCTTCACTGATTCTAAAAAGTATGGACCATGATTCGGTAAATACTTGCAAGCAGTCTGCAAGCGAGTTCCATCGAACATCACTAGGTATGACTAGTTTTTTGCCTCCTTCATTGGCATATGTTGCAGATGCAAAATGATTGTTCCTAAAGTACTTTACGATTTGGACTACATGCTGTTTTATATCAACGATTTCCAAATCTTTACATAATAAATTTAGTATATGTGTAGCACAGCCATATGTTATTACATTGAATTTATCAGATGCCTTTATTTCATTTCGCATTGCAGACATGTTAGCTGCATTATCTGTCACGAAACTACTCACTGTACAATCATACTCGGTTTTTAGTTTGTTTATAAGGGTTGCTGCAATTTTTGTTAGGTAGTCGGATGTATGTGGATGCCCAGTTGTATCTACAGTGTCGAATAGAAAGGAGGAGCCATTTTCTGCAGTAACTGTTGCACATACTATGGGTTCATTATGCACATTAGACCATCCATCGAGTGAAAGACAAACGTTACTTCTAGACAACCCCTTAAAGCATTTGCTTCTCTCTTCGGTATATATTTCATCAAGCAGTCTGCCTGACACATCGTTTCGACTGGGCGGTACATATCCAGGTCGCAGTAGTGCTATAGCTTTCTTAACTTCGGATTGCTCCAGGCAGATGAAACTGCTATTAGTTGCATAGAGGGCTCTGGCAATCTGCTTATCAATTTCATTTTTGGCGGGCTTACTAGTACGTACAACAAAAGACATCAGAGATCCAGAAGAAGTTGTGTCAGTAATGTCAGTATTACATTCTTTTCTTTTTTTGTTTACTGGGATTGAAGGGGAAACTGAGTGCGACGTACTTGCTTGCTGAAAGTTTTGTTCAGTTTGAATTTGTGACGTATTTACACTTGAAGTACGTTGTACCTGCAATTAAAAAAAAAACAATATGAGGCTTCAATTGTCCAGAGATGCATGTAAAGTATTCTAAGAAAACACATTGGGTCTGGTGCGCTTTATGTGTCACGGAATTTTACAATTTTTCTAGTTTAGTTTGATAGAGCCCGTCAAATGGAATCAATTTAAAGCAAAAAATCGTTGAATGAGCCACTTTTTTGAGAAATAAAAGGTGTTGTGTTATCAGTCATAGTTACATATTAATACTACATACCTTAATAGTTACTTGCATAAAAAAATAAAAAAAATTGTATTTTTTTTCAGAAAATATTGTTCATCCAAGAATTTTTTGTTGCAAATAGTTTTAAAAAAACGTATCAATTCCAAAGCATTTTCAAAAATTGTGAAATTCCGTGACACATAAAGTGCACCAGAACCAACACATTGATCACATTGTTGTAAATAAGTTTTAAAAAATTTCCAAACATGGAAAATTACCATTTTTAAAAATAGTTAAAGCACTGTAGAGAAGCAGAAGCAATAACAGGCCATAAAGCAAAACGCAAAACCACCGTATTCAAACAAAAAAAAATCAAGTATCCACTCTTTTTAATCTACTTATACTTTCTCTTTATTAAAACTTCAATCGCAAACCCAAAAACAGTAAATACGAAAGAAAAAACATAACAAGATGAAACAACGATTAGAACTTTTTTAAGAAGAAATTTTTTTAAGTAAGGTTCCAAAACAATGGACTATGGAGAAAACATGTTTTGTTACAAGTTACAATCCAATATCGTAAAAATTAAAAATTTTTAAAGCTGTTCTGCTGTTCTCTGAATATTGTAGTTACCGAGTTACCATTCGTAGTTGGGACAAATTAACTATGCTTCTCTCTATACGGCGACGGAGAGATAGTAACAAAGCCATGAAACACTTTACACACACAAAAATACACTTAGGCTCCTGAGGTCATGACAAGCTATCAGCTTATGACCCCGTTGGGCCGATCACTACAAAAAAAAAAAAACATTCTCGAATTTTGTTTTTATTTTCTAATATCGATTAACAAACCTGCTGTCCTAATTAACAAATAATAAAAAGGTACTTACGGTTAAAACTGATTGTGATGACGCTGACGAGTCACTATAAGTATCGATAGTATCGATGTCTTCATTATTTACACTTTTACATTTTTCCCAGTGCTTTTTCATCCTCTCCACCAATCCTTGCATTTCCAAATTACATTTTTTACATGTAGCGCGACATCCCGGTTTTCCCTCCGCTTTCCCCGATTTTTCTTTGAAAAACTGCCAGATAAGGTCTTTCTTTCTACCACTTCTTCGAAACGACATATTCAAAAAACTATATTTTATATTTTACACAATATCAAAATTTTCAGTTAGCCGTAAAAACAATGCTCGCGCGCACAGATCTTAACTAGGAAATGACGCCCGTCCGCGTTCCTTCCCTTTATATAGATGAGTAAATCTGCGTGTTCTGACAGGAATTTTCAAGACAGTGCAAGTGCTTTCTCGCGGTAAATATTTAATATAAGAGTTTATAAAAACGAAAAATATTAGGAGATAGGTGAATGTTTCAGAACACGTTACAAACTTCGATTGTGCTATTTACAAAAACAAAAATAAAAAAAATCAAAAAAATCATGATTTTTTTTTTAAAATCGCGATTTTTGATTTTTTTTTTTTAAATCATGATTTTTTTCAACCCTGGTGGGTACCACTTCGTAATTGCATCTCCAAGACCTTTTAGTGCGCAACAAGAAAGTAATCTTGAAGTTCCTTGTTGTGGAAAAACTTTACTTCATTTTAATTATTTCAAGTATAGTTTAATTGATTATTACTCATATGATTTGTGAAGTTTTGTAATTACGCTGTTGTATCTATCGAATTTTAAATAAAATTATTTCTCTTTAACTTCGTACGAGTTATCAATTGTTACTTTAGTACAGAACAGGGGAGCTGCTTAATTGAACAATTATTGTGAGCTTTTTCCGGCGGGAGCCCTATAAACAAAGGTTTTCCAGTAATAAAGAAACATATGCAGTTAGAGTATGTACACTGAGTCACATCACACGGTTACTTCATATTTTAGTACAAAACACCGTGCTATTTACGAAAAAATTAATCCCAAAGAAGAAACCTAATTGAAAATGAATTGTGGGATTACCTAAGAACATATAGGAACACGGCAAAATTCGGTAATCACGACGCCAACAAAACGGTCGTAAAAGTCTATACAACTATTCTGCTATAATATTCAACAATACAGAAGAAATATCTTTCTTAAATGTTGGTGGGCGATATTATGAATAATTATCTATTTCTTGAAAATATTCTCAACTTTGAAAAATCAATTTCTAACTTTGAAAATGTTTGTTACAGGTTACGAGATTTTTAGCGGTTTGTGGTTGGTGAACGACGCTCGACGTTGATAGAGAAGAATTTTTTCTGAAAATTTTGACAGACCCAAACTTCAATTTAAGCATCAATATCTCCCTTTCTAATAAAAAGCAGCTGAATTGAAAAGATGGGCTTTTGTATATTTAAACTAATGATAGTTCTGACCAATGATGGTGGAGTCTAGCAATAAATATTGTGAATTTCCTGTAAATCGATGATGAAAACACAAAGGAGTTGGTGGAATAAGTAGAGATTTTATGAACTGCATTCCTGTTTGACAAAATTCATGACGAAGATAAACTTCAAAAGAAGTGACACATTTTTTTAACTTTTGAAAAGGGAGTTCGGAATGCAGCATTTGCCATTGTTTTTGAATATTTCGGTTTTGTTACTAATTATTCTTTTTAAAATTAAAAATTGTATAGTCCATATAATTTCTCTATGCAAAAATTATAAAAATGTTATCTCTAAAACTATGCACCTGTGTTAGTACAAATCACAAATTAAGTATTTATTGGAAACACAATCTACAGCATATTGTTAATCAACCCTAACAGTTTTGGGTTGTAACTAGTTTACTGCGTAAAGGAAAGAACGCCTACCTCGTTGATTCGATTGCGTTTTATTGGAAACGGGATCGATTTTATGAATTTTTTGAAATAATTCGGAAACGAATGAATTTATGCATGGGAACTAAAATTTATTTTGTGTTTATTTTTGGTTTAGAATATGAAGAAATTATCAAAAATAGGTGTTGCTATTAAAAAAATACTTTTTTCTAGTTGAATATGTCCATGCTTGAAATAGATTTTCCGAACACTTTGCACAACATTTTTGATATCTGTTATCTGTATATTATGTTAACAGTTATACGAGATGTGGCAATTAAATAACCGGACTGGTGCTACAAAACATTTTATTGATCACCAATTATATTACAAAGTTTATCCCCTTCAATGTACTCTCCTTGCCGATTTCTACAACGCTCCATATGAATTTTCCACTGTCGAAAGCAGTGCTGGAAGTCCGTTTCTGTCAGCTTGTTGAGAACCTCCATCGCTTCCACACTGTCAAATCTTGTCCTCTTAAACTCGGATTTTACCTTAGGAAATAAAAAAAGTCACAGGGAACCAGGTCGAGCGAGTACGGTGGATGGCGGATTTCGCAAAGAACGCCTTCACACACAAGGCGGAATGGGCTGGCGCATGGTCTTGGTGGAGCATCCAGGATTTGCTCTTCCACAAATCGGATCTTCGTCTTCTCACTTGCTCACGAAGGGTAGTTAGAACACCTTGTGCTTCACAAGAAACTTGAGGTTAACTCGTTGCTCAATCTGAACACTGCATTTTTCCGACGCGGCGCTAGCGTAAGGACTTGAACGGACGATTGCTACAGCGAGACTGAGCGACGTGCAACCGTGCTCATCGTGCTCAGGGTAGGAGAAGCATCTACAAGCACAGACATGTTCAAACCTGCCGTGGCGTGCTCGCTGTTTGCCGATACTAGCACCAGTCCAGTTATTTAATTGCCGCACCTCGTATATGTAATTCACAAGAATCCGAAAATTGACGTGCATAGCCGCTAATGTCGAAGATACTGATGTTTAAATTGAAATTTACAAATATTAAGAAAAGAATCACTTTCTCAAAATTGGTACCCATGATATACTATATAATTTAACTTGCATTTAACTGGGGTTTGCAAAGAATCCATAATACACAGAATGTTCCATTGGAAATAAGAAAGTTAATATCCGTTTCCAATTGAATTAAGAATGAAACCGAGTTTTTTTTTTTGAAAATGGAACCCTCGTTCATAATATCGCCCACCTAAATTACAAAAAAATATTTTAATTACTTCCGGAGGTAGGTCTAATAGGCCAGCGTGGTGAATGACCCTGAATAAATACGAAGTGTAAAGACTAAGTCTTCTGATCCTAATGTTTTGTGGATATATTACAGTAGGCTTGAGTCAGCAGAAGAAGTCATTTGGCAACAACGTTGAACGCAAAATTGTTAATAAAATGTACAAGTGTATATTCTCGGACGCAGAAAGGGCGGCATCGTGTAAAATATTTCATGAATATACTCCGAACGTAGAAAAGATTATGAGATGTGATGACGTGGAAAGGCTGTAAATGTACAAACCTAAATAACTAAAGAACTATTGATGTATATTGAACCCGGTATATATATATATATATATATATATATATACACTTGGAAGAAAAATGAGCAACTCAGGAGAGGTTATGTTTATGGTAATTAAGTGTGAAATAATATTAATTATCGATGAGATTGTTAGGTACGTGACTGTAGTAATTGTGGCATCCAGTAGCACACTATTAATGAATAAATAATTGGTATCTCTTTCAATGTATTTGTTAGATTATAATGAGTTGTTTAAGAACTACAGTAAACTAATTTACATAAGTAAACTTGTTATGTTTCGGTCTGCTGTATTAATGAATGTATAACTCTAAAAGTGTTCCAGTTATACTTTAATTAATTGGGTTTCGAATGTCCGTTGCTTTTAGATAATATATGTACATGTTCTACTCACAAAACTCATCTAAACTAAATCTATTTCTCTCTTACTAGCAACATTGATCGATGTAAATATATAGCATAGCAAACCGTTTACACAGAGTATAAACCGATATATGGCTAGAACAACGTCAAATTTGCTGAAAGTCTTGTGGAAATTTGTCTTTGGGTTAGGGTACCGAGCAAGAAGTAGAAGAGTAAAGTAGAATAAACGACAAGGAAAGTCACCGAAGCCAGTATAAAGTTATCATAACAGTCGATAATGATAGCAAGGCTTACACTGAAAGAAATCTACGCTTTTACATAGGATAATTACAACTCTGTTACTGTAAATTGTTTCGTAAAATAATGTACAAAATCATAATGATGTAAAGCCCCATCGCAAGATATATTGTTACAATCATACAAGTAAAATATAATAAAGAACCTGCAATGCAAAACATGTCGTTACCTTTTTACCGATTTTGGTGCGACATCGCACGTTAGATCACTTGTTTAACTGCTACCATGAATGTGTTATAAGAACATTTAATCATTGTTTTGCTGAAAAGAAGATAAATACGAATAAAAGAGCAATGCCATAGCAAACCTTGAAATTAAACAAGTAGATTGGCAGTGTGATCTACCTTGACGAAAATAGCAAAAAATCCAATGACTGTTATATTCTACATACATATATCATTTAAAAAATGAAAATCTAGAAAAAAACAGCGGAAATCGATCAAAACTCGAACGCTACATTTATGCAATGATCTAACAACAAATCAAAAGCAGTATGGAATTTGATTACCAACGAATTGAAACCAGCGTGTTGAGGATACATCTGTATGTGCTAACAATCGCTAGCACTATACTAAATAAACATACCGCGAATGATTAGCCAAGGAACTGTCACCTGGAAAACATTGGGTCGATCTATTTTACTCCCCCTACATCCTTTGAAATTAAACGGATCATAACAAACTTAAAAAAATAAACAGACAAAAGATATACAGGGTGTCCATGGATGGGGTTACAAAGAGGGAAAACTTTTTTAATATGCGTTTTACAGAAAAAAGTAAATCTTTATAAAAGATTCTGCTTTCCTCAGAACGTCCAAAAACATAATTTATATTTGACTACAGACATGTACTTACTTATAAATTCAATATTATTGCAGCTGATACTTTTATTTTTCAATTAAGCAACGAGCAATCTTTGAAATAAACAAGTACATAAGTCCTATTAACCATTTTACGTTTATGTTTATAATAACACTTGGTTCATAAGTTTTAAACTTCAATTCATCTTTTAAAATATAGTATGTAGTATACTTTGCATTGTACTATCATTAAATTAGTTTTAGGCTGTCATATACTTAAAATTTAACTTCCAAATTGCTCACCGAAGAAGAACGTATCTATCTGATTAAATGCTATGGGCAAGTCTCACACAGATATGCCATTCATTTATTTAATCGGAAGCTTTTCAACACATCTGTATCACACGTAGCTTTACGTAAACTTTTAAATAAGTTTGGCGAAACTGGATCGGTAATGGATTTAAAAAAAAGAAGATAAATATGACGAAAATGTAATTATTATCAATGAATTCGGCGAAGGAAAAACCGAGGTTGTCTTTGAGGAAACGCTCGTGGGAGTTAAACATTTCTAAAGATTCTTACAAAAAATTTATAAAGATACTAAAATATTGGCTTACAAATCTACAATAACCCACACTTGGAAATGGAGATGATGCGAAAAGGTTAGACTTTTGTTTATGGGTTAGAGAGAAGTTCGTTAAAGATAGAACCTTTCACAGAGAAATTTTCATTACTGACGAAGCAATATTTTCAGCTAACGGTCACGTTTCTTCTCAGCACACGACATTGGGCTGCGATGAATCCACAATTTAAAATTCGACCAAGAAGCCGACGTTATAAAAAAATTAACGTATGGTGTGGTATTTTCTGTGGTGGTATTATTGGTGCACATTTTCTAGAACAAACTCTAACTCAACACATTTATTTGGATTCTATAGAGACGTTTGCATTATCTCAGTTGCACAGCATTAAATCTGACATACAAAGACGCATTTATTGGCAATAAGATGGATGTCCGGTTCATGCAACTGTATTGATAGATTTTTTTTTTAAATCGTCAATTTCCTGGGAAATGGTTTGGCAGAAATTGCCTAGTTGAAGAACCTGCTAGATCAGCTGATACACCGATGGATTTCTTTTTATGGGGAGCATTAAAACAAAAGTGTATGCTTGTGGTGTTGAATATAATTCAGATCAATTAGAACAAGCAATAAGGGATGGCGTAGATGAGATGAATATGCCTGCTACGATACACCAAGTTTACAATGAATTTATTAAAAGAGTTGAAAAATGTGTACAAGTTGGGGACAGCTGTATTAAATAGTGATTGTTAGATCTGTTTTATGTTAAGAATTAATACTTACTTACTTGTTTATTTTAAGTGATTGTTGTTTAATTTAAAAGTAAAAATATCAGCTGGAATAATTAAATTTGTAAGTAGGGGTATGTCTGTAGTCAAATGTATAATATATTTTTGGACATTTTAAGGAAAGCAGAATTTTTTATAAAGATTAACTTTTTTCAGTAAAAGGCATGTTAAAAAGAAATATCAAGTCCGTTAGCAATTATATTTAACAAATGCATAGAGGAAAGGTACATTTCCAAGCGTGTTAAGTCAGCAAAATCGTTCCTATATGTAAGAAGGAAAATATGGTTGCGAACATTATCGACCCATAAGTGTTCTGCCAGCCATATCGAAAATATTCCAAGAAGCAATAGCGTCGAGGCTTGTTACGTATGTAGAAAACCAGAAATATCAAACGTCTAAGCAACATGGTTACAGAAAAGGACGATCAACAACAACCGGCATAATGGCCACGATCCAGAGTATCTACCAGGCGTTTGATGCCCACCTATATGCAGAGATTAGCGTGTTGGAGGAACACTTTTAAACTTACTACACTCTTACCTCGAGAACAGGGTTCAGTTAACAGAGTGGAAAGATCAGCTTTCTCCGTCATTGCAGATCAAGTGCGGGGTACCACAAGGTTCTGTTTTTAGCTCCCCGTTATTTACCATTTACACCAATCAATACATTTTTGTTACTGCATGATGTCCATATTGATTCGCTGCGCAAAAGATTCAACAAAGCAATAGCTGATGCTGAAAATCGTTTTTTTTGCAACTATATTGAAAATCCATAGTAATGAAGCGCAAAATCCCCTATTTTGTGCTATGAACACTTGCAAAGTCGGCGATAAATTTCCTTGTTGTTGTAGTAGATACGAACCTGAAGTGGCATCAACACATAGAAGCACTTGAAAAAAAAACTCGTCAGCTCTTTGTTCCATTAGGAGGTTAAAGCTCATTGCAACGCATGAAGCAGCAAAAACCGCATATTTTGCCAACTTTCACTCCCTTCTCTGCTATGGGAAACTCTTCTGGGGCACAGCGGGTGAGGTGCACAGAATCTTTGTTGCAAAACACACTTTGCAAAAGAGAAAATACTTACCCTGCCACCTGTCTTCATTATGGCAGCAGTTACTTTTGTCCACCAGAATAAGGCAGCATTTTCCCTCAATGGAAGTTACCACACATATTCCACGCGTTAGTTATATACATGTTTCTGTAACTTTTACGTTTTGTTATTTATACTTTTATTATTCATTTTTATGTATACACCTTGACTATTGCAATTTATTTTACATGTAAAACACAAAAATTTACTTTCTGTGATGGTTTGACTACGAAAATAAAATTATTACTATTATTATAGGCAGTAATGTTACGCATGTACAACTAAAAGTATGTACATTGCGCTTTTCCTACACTCTTGAATAAGAGATGTAATAAAACTACGCTATTCGATAGCAACAAATAACCAGCAATAATCTCACTTTAATAAGATTTATCTATCTGCTAATTGCATATTTACGAATACTCTGTGGTATATAGGAAAAAGAGAACATGAAATCTTTCGATACATTAGATGTAAAATAAATATGAATAAACCAACACAAAAATAGAAACTACATACAATTTGCTCAATGTGCGTGAAATAGTAATTATTAGGCTTGTAACAAATTGCAAAAACAATTGTATTTGTATAACAGGTTAGATGGAACACCACTTAGCTACATTGAATTTGATGTAGTAGTAAACACAATGTTATACAGTGCGGTTCTAAAATGCCCCCCCCCCCCCACTACATGCTAACTTTTGAACGACAGAAGCTAGCGTTTTTATAAAAAAAATAAGTCAATTTCTATTTCTTATGAAGTAACTTTTGCCGTTATTAGCATTTCAATTGTATTTCTGGTTTCACCGGAAGTGACGTCAACTTTCTTATTTAAATAGAACATCCTGTATGTTTTTACGTTTTTGGAAAGGTAATCAAACGACGAATCCAACGGTGTCACATATGTTGTACTATGACTTACGAAATATGACAATATGCAGCAATAAATGTTTTGGTAATCTGTGTTTGTTGTTAGCTAGGAAAGAGCACCATATTGTTTCTTGTGACACCAGACTGATCTAAAGAGCTCGTTACTAAGCCGAGTAATCATAACAATTGCCAAACTGTCAAATATCAATTCCAAAAGCGTAAATTATTTTTGTTATTTATTGTTATGACCTGCATTTGTCGTACGTCCCTTCTTTGTTCTCGTTATTATTTTCTCTCATTTTAACATGTTCCGTTAATTGTTATTTCTTTACTTTATCGAACTTTATCGTAAGTAATTAATTGGTAAGTTTTAGGCTGTTTGTGTTGTTACTTACTTTTGATGGCTTTGCTGGGTCAATTTTAATATCATGTAAATCTGACAACAATTATCACCTTATTTGCCATTGTTGCGAAACAAATTGTACAATAATTTAAAACACTACCTTCTGTTAAAGAGCAGTTCGTCCTGTAAATTTTATACTATGCATGCTTACTTAACGGAAAGTTCAAATATTTCCGGCTGTGTTGATGATGTTACACTGTGTTGTAATTGTTGCTAAATTTGCCGAATATTAAAATTAGGTATTAGATGGTTATCACGTGGTTCATGCGGAGGCCGTTGTAAAATCAACGTAAAAAAACTGAAATTTAAGCACATTGTCTGTCAAAAACTAACAAATTTGAACAAACCTATCACAATTAATTAATTACAATAAAATCCGTTAAAGTAAAGGAGAAACAACTAACAAAAGTTAAAATGAAAGAAGATAATAACGAGCACAAAGAATGAAAGTATTACAAATGCAGGTTATAATAACTAGAGTTGGCCACGCGCGCCAACGAGCAGCGGCGTTGTTTCGATTAGGCCTCGGGTTCCACTAGAGCTATTGTATGTAGATGTTTGCTGTCGTAAATACTTTCGTGTAGTTGTTAAATAAAAATAAAATAATGCGTGCTCAAACACTTACCATTTTAAGAGTCCTCCGTGAAATCGCAAAGTGAATAATGCCTGTTAAATATCTGCAACATTAGATATGTTTCCACTGTTGTTTCGACAGACCGAGTTCGGCGCGAGGAAGAAATGTGTTTATATGCAGAGAACGGACGTTCTACACCTAGTGACGTTATATTTGCGTAATTAAAATATTCTTTGAAACAACTTAACGGTTCTGTTGACGCACCTTCACAAATGTGTCTTAATGTGCCAAAATCAGAATCTTTCTCTAAAACACTTTCATATTTTTCTAGAACACAAACATTTTTTGCGTCTTCTATCGCGCATAGCTGTGCGTGAACATGTTGCACTATTTGCACTGATTCCACTAACGACACCGAAGGATCTTGTAACTTTTCTATTGCCTCCGCTAGTCCGAAGTAATTGTTGTGAATAATTTTTAAATCCGTTTTAACCCGACTATCTTGAAATTTCGACTGGCTTTTCTTGATAGCGGCCGCTTCCTTTGGATCGAATTGTAAAACCATGTTCTTAATATTCTCATAATATTTATGATAATAAAACGCAGCATTTAACCAAGTTCCCCAACGTGTAAAAATAGGTCCTGGTGGCTCAGGTATACGGGGGCACAGTCTGTGAAATTCGCGAATACGTTTCGGGGATTTGTAACGTAATGTGTAACAAGTTAACAGAATGCTTTTTAAGGGACCGGCCTACAGAAACCATGTTTGCGACACCATCACTCATAAATAGAGTTGGCCACGCGCGCCAACAGGCAGCTGCGTCGTATCTATACGGTTACATCCAAGCCTCAGTGTAGCTTCGACCTTCCATTAGCGCGATACGTGTGGTTTAGAAATGTGGCTTACGTCGCGCAAACGACCCAAGGCGGACCAAGTTAGAGAATTTTTAGGCGAAATTCCTGACTTAACGTATGATGGCGCTAAAATTGAATGGGTAGTATGTAATGTCCCGTTGATGAATTGGAGCAAGAGCGACTGTCTACGGCATGTAAACAGTGAACAGCGTGCTTCAAAAAAACTTGCACACGAGACTATGACAAATTTATATTTAATTTATGTGTTACTTTTATTGTATGTAATATACCGTTTAATTTACTAGACAAGGAAGCGTTTGTCTTGTTTTGGAATAACTATTCGCAGTTCAAATTACCAAGTCAGACATCGTTACGGAGGATAGTGCCATCTGCTCGTGAATTAAATCGGAGTTAAAATAAAAAAAAATGTGGTTATGTGAACGAAACGACAGATCGTAAAAAATATTCGGTTGTTAATATAATGGCACGTAAAATGGAACCGCATCAATCGTCACCTTCAAATCTATTGGCTTCTAGACGAATACAACAATGTGCTGCCGAAGTAATTGTAAAATTAGTGTTAAGTACATTGGGAAAGTATGAACTTTCAACAAACCAACTGTTGATGTTTATGAGTGATGGTGCCGCAAACATGGTTTCTGTAGGCCGGTCTCTTAACTTGTTACAACTTCTGTTAACTTGTTACACATTAATCTTGTGGCAGATGATATCAGAAAATGTTATCCTGAGGTAGACGCTTTAATAGCGCATACAAAAGCAGTGTTTGTCAAATCCCCGAAAATGAATTTGCGAATTTCACAGACTGTGCCCCCGTATACCTGAGTCACCAGAACTTATTCTTACACGTTGAGGAACTTAGTCAAATGCTGCGTTTTATTATCATAAATATTATGAGAATATTAAGAACGTGGGTTTACAATTCGATCCAAAGGAAGCTGCCGCTATCAAGAAAAGCCAGTCGAAATTTCAAGATTGTCGGGTTAAAACGGATTTAAAAATTATTCACAACAATTACTTTGGACTAGCGGAGGCAGTAGAAAAGTTACAAGATCCTTCGGTGTCGTCAGTGGAATATCTGCAAATAGTGCAACATGTTCACGCACAGCTATGCGCGATAGAAGACGCACAAAATGTGTGTTCTAGAAAAATATGAAAGTGTTTTAGAGAAAGATTCTGATTTTGGCACATTAAAACACATTAGTGAAGGTGCGTCAACAGAACCGTTAAATTGTTTCAAAGAATATTTTAATTGCGCAAATATAACGTCACTAGATGTAGAACGTTCGTTCTCAGCATATAAACACATTTCTTCCTCGCGCCGAATTCGGTCTGACGAAACAACTGTTGAAACATATCTAAGATATTTAACAGACATTATTCACTTTGCGATTTCACGGAGGACTCTTAAAATGGTAAGTGTTTGAGCACGCATTATTTTATTTTTATTTAACAACTACACGAAAGTATTTACGACAGCAAACATCTACACACAATAGCTCTAGTGGAACCCGAGGCCTAATCGAAACAACGCCGCTGCCCGTTGGCGCGCGTGGCCATCTCTAATAGTAACAATAAATAACAAGAATAATTTACGCTTTTGGAATTGAGATTTGACAGTTTGGCAATTGTTATGATTACTTTGCTTACCAGCGAGTTGTTTAAATCAGTCTGGCGTTACAAGAAGCAATTTGGCGCTCTTTCCTAGCCAACTTTGCGTAACAACAAAAACAGGTTACAAAAACCTATATTGCTGCATATCGTCATATTTCTTAAGTTAAGGTATAACATATGTGGTATTGTTGAATTTGTCCTTCGATTGCCTTTCCAAAAATGTAAAGACATTCAGGGTTTTCTATTTAAAAAAAGAAAGTTGACGTGACTTCCGGTGAAACCGGAAACACAATTGAAATGCTGATAACGGCAAAAGTTAGTTCACAATGAATAGAGATCGACCTATTTTCTCTAAAAACGCTAGCTTCCTAATTTTAGGACCGCACTGTATAGTTTTGCCGACCGTGAAAAGAACATCATTGCTTTACAGAAAAGAGAAGGAAAATTGTGTAAGTAACGAGTAGCATTTCAACGAAGTGAACTCCGTGTTCAGCAAGAACATTAATAATGAAAATCGAAAGTTTTATATGTAAACTGTAAATAATAAAATTTGCACCATAAGAGAACTGTTTCAGCCAGGATTTTACGAATCTTTGCAGGCAAACTTAATTCCTTTTAATCATACAGAAAAAAATTTGTTAGAGTAACTTCTACAAAATTTGGAGGAGTGAGGTAAACCACAGTAAAACCTTAACTTTGCCAGAGGTGGGCCCCCTGAAACCCAAACTCGGATGTCCGAGGCGGATAGCTTAACGAAGTAGTTATTACGCTACCAGTGCCATTCATGATGACTCATCATGAATGGCATTGGTATCACTCTCGTCATTGATGAGAATGATTTGACCACATAAACATATCCTTGCTTAGAAAATAATGAAGTTTTTGTCGCGAGATCTGTTGGTGAATAACTAATATTATGTAAAATTACTCAAATATGTCAGTGATGATTACCCTTTAACGATGGCGCAGCTTTCCACAATTACGTAAATGTTCAATACAAATCGTTCCCACAACGTTATTGTAATTA
This sequence comes from Dynastes maya, assembly GCA_029619315.2. Classification (NCBI taxonomy): domain Eukaryota; kingdom Metazoa; phylum Arthropoda; class Insecta; order Coleoptera; family Scarabaeidae; genus Dynastes; species Dynastes maya. The sequence goes on from JAROYE020000001.1 coordinate 45,699,513, forward strand.
TCTTCACATAATCTTTTTACTGTGCATCTTTCTATCAAACAAATAAAATGCGTCTTATTAGACCGTTTTTCTCTTTGGTCTGTCTTGACATCATTTATTTACTAGAGAGTTTGGTACCAAATGTTGCTTTACACATTTTTATTTTGCAGTGTTTTACTTTTACGCGGTTGGTTTCGCTCTCACCCGGTTGAATATGCTAGGTTCCTTTCCAAGTTTTCATCGCTCTGGTTCCTTTCAACGACCTCTCCATCTTATTTCTAGTAGAACATCTGTCTCCAAAAGAAGCTTGTAGGTCTTGCTCAGCGGAAATTATGAAAACGAAAAAGAAACTGCGACTGTGGTGTAGTTAATAAAATATTCATTATGAGAGTGCTAGTAGCAAATGAAATGGCTACCATATTAATGAATGGAAATCGATTAATGCAAGAAGATTCAAATACATTGTGATTTGACGCCTTTATAGGGAAGTGAGTAAAGTGGAAGAACAATACGGAAGAGATGCATATTTATGTACTTTGTTTTACTAGAATTAGTTATATTATTTTGAATGGTCACTTTACTTTGGATATCTTTGGTCATTTGTTAAAAGTACATTTCTATTCAGCCGCAGTTAATCCATCTAATCCATCAATTTAACACTGGCAACTTATTGAACCTAAAATTAAATATATGGAATTTGACATACCTACATAAGTAATTAAATACAAATCTTCAAGTACTCCTTGTACTACTCAATACCTGGCATCGAATTACTCTATCTACATCTTTTCGTCCGTTTTTTGGTATTCATTCCGACATTGCTAGTATGTTTCTGCAGTAGTTACAACCATATTAGCCTAAACTAGCTATAGTAGAGTATAACTTGAATCATATTATTAACGGAATGATGATCGAAGGAGCGTTTGCAGGTTTTCACAAAGATTATCGACTATCGCCGGAATATCTCACTAACCACCAGCATCTCCGGATTTTCCCTTCATTTTCTAACCACTTAGTGCAGATATTATAATTGCAATTTCTAATGTATACATGTAGATTTAATTTTACTGAATCTTGGTTTTGTTATGTATTTTAATCTGACCTGCATGACATACTTTTTTATTTTAATACATATTATGAGGACTTTGTATATTATAATTCATTTGTAAGTAACGAATGTGATTTTGTTCAATTTGTGTTACAGCGTCCTTCTGACGAAGTAATAAGTTGTGAAATCAAAGCTAGTAAATAAAGCACACAGTTTTAATAGTGTTATTGGTATTTCTGTTCAGAAATTACTTTCTTATCTAAATCCAATTGTCGTTATTTTCTTTTGGAATAACAAATATTGTTTTAAACTACGTTTATCGTTTCTAATGTTATGTTTTTGAAACACATCTTAACGTATACTAGACTTAAATTTGATGTTTTAGTAGAAACCAATGTTGCATCCAATTAATGCATTATAATTCTGTAGTGCTGCAATCAGTATCATTTGTTGCTGAGAATCAATGAGAGCTGTAACTTTTAATTAGATAGTGGTGCATTAAACAAGCATATAAGCAATAAATCAAAATATTTTTGCCCAAATATGTCGAATTTTTTATTTGTTTCGTCCGGTTTTTTTCTACTTGGCCGATTCTCATTATAAAACCAAACAGCATTGTATATACGGCCGACATAAACGGACGAAAAGACAAGACATGAGGGAGAAGGAAACAAGAAAAAGAAGTACAAAAAGAACACAACAGCAACTATAACTGGTAGCTTCTGAACGATGTGTGTAGATATCTGTAGATCAGAATACGGCTATAGAACCGCTTTCGGACGACTTTTCGATCGGATTTTGTTTATCGAACTAAAATAAAAGAAACTCAACAAAATATCAGAGCCGGAACCCGGGGTTTGGTTACAGTAATCGGTTCATTTTTTTTTGTTTAGTTATGCTCATTTCGGCGACGGGAGGATACATGCATTATTCAAGCACAGAAATAATACAAATATGTATTCCACACTAATGCAGTACAAGTTACAAATATACGGTATGATGATGAAGTATGGAACAAAATTCGTAATTGTTGTATAAATTTCTTTATGAAAATTGCGTGAGCATGTCAATTTTCAATTTTAAAATGTCATCTCATGACGGAAAAATAAAATTGAGGACATCATTGTTTCTCTAGCTTTTGTTCTGATTTAGGATTCTTTGCTGTTGAAACCTTGAATAAATAAGTATGTGCTTTTTATTTACACTTTATGTTCAAACAAATTTTACTCGATGTGTTCGAATAAGTTGTCAGTAACGACCTTTGAGGAAACAATTATTTACAACATGCAAGTAATTCGCCCGTTAGGTTAAAATAGACTAGACGATGTTTCAAGCAATTTTTCGACAAAAATTAATATTGATAAATATTATTAGAAATAATAATCAGAAAAAAATTTAAAAAGATGCAAATCGAATCTGAACAGGTTACCTTTGTATCCAAGCCAAGTTTTAACGCGTGCGCTTTTTGCCGCGCCGTCAAATTTGAATTACATCACATTAATACACTAGTCGCTGTATTGGGTATAAGAACTATTATTTACTGAAAACAACGTTATAAAATCTAATTCTAATCTACCCTCTACCGAAACTGACCGGAATATTCTCATCTCACAATTCCAGGTTTTAGTCGTAGAAAAATCATCATTCGATTCAATAAGCTAGCCGTTTTTTATTCTTTTTAATTGAAATTTGAGTTGGTATTAACTCTTTGTTTCCCCTTTTTTAACGAAAATGTCAGTATACTCCATAAAAATACAGTAGTACCTCGGTTTACGAAATTAATTGGTTCAAAAAAAATTGTAACTGGAATCAAATTTTCTTATAAGAAATAAAGGAAATATAGATAATCCCTTCCCATAATTAAAAATTCATTTTTAGCATTTTACTTATAATTTAATACATAGAAAACAGTGTTCCAGGGAGGAGTGAATAAAAATTTAACGGCTGAAATTTAAAAGAAATAACTTCACTTTCGTATAGGGAATTAATTCATAAGGATCCTTTTGGGCGTAGGAAAGACGGTAAGAGTTAGGTGGCTTTTTCATTTTATATATTACAATATTAGCGACGCGACAAATAAGAAATTGTTTGATACTAATATCTAATGAACGTTCAACATTGTTCCTTGACAAAGTTTTTGCACAAAGATAAAAGGATTTTCGGATAAAGTTAGAGTAATATTAACTATGAATTCGAGACAGATGCGAAGCGGTGGAAGAGTGAAAGGTTAACCACACAAACGATCACATTACGTTATGTATAACTACTTCTTCCTAGGATGTATACGAGTCTTGTGGAAATTCTGCCGGATCTGTATCCCGGGTTTCGTATCCGGGAGCATCTTTCGGTTTCGGAAACAAACATTCATCCAAGTTTTCTTTCGTAACCCGCAAATTCCGTAATAAGATACTACCGTAAACCGAGGGTCCACTGTATTTGGTTTAAAAAAAAAATGGAATATCTCACCACTTTAGCGTAGACGCTAGTAGCTTGATGCAAATTTCCTATTTCATGGACAGAATGTCCTCCGAATTTGGACTCTACAGATTTTTGTGTGAGGAGGGGTTATTTAAAATTAATAGTTGATGGTAACAGACCTACCTAACACATTACGAGACGATAAGCGGTGAAAACTGAATCAATTTGCACACGTGTAAGTCAGTATCATCAGTTGGTGGAAGACAATCTGAACATCTATTTCAAATTTTGATAATCATTGTTGTTTTTTATTTTTTATTTTTTGTTCTGAAACGATCCGGAATCATCTGAATTTTAGTGTTTCAAGAAAATAATTTTCTTGAAGAAAATGTAACATACATCTACTGGTTGTTTCTATATACTATATACACGGTGTTTCATTAATAATTGTCTAGGTAGTAACTGGAGAATCCCAAAATATAACGATTTAACCTAAAACACTTCGATAAAATACTCCCTTTAACCGAGATACAGGGTGCTCTACTTCAAAATTTAGAAATGCTGCTATTCCACTATTAGGATACCTTTTAATACTTTTGATCCATACTTGGCGAAAAGTTTATACATGTCAGGGCACTTTAAATTATAGTAGAAGATAGTTTCTCCCTATTATCGGAGCCGTATCGTAGTGATAGAGACACACTGCCCCCCCCCCACACTGTACGCCACTGTCGTAATCGTCATAGTAGCATGTTTTTTTGATTCGCCATTATTTTCTAAGTAAATATTGTCCTCTTCTCTTATTGCGATAGAGTTAGTAGTTTCCCTAAATAATTTAATTTTATAATAAATTAGCATGAACCTTTTATATCTAGCACGAATTTTACAAAAAGAATTCAAAAATGTGATGAAGTCAATGGAAGCCACTTTGAACATTTACTATAATAATTGTTGATTATTTGTATTTTGTGTTACAAATAATTCAAATACATATTTTTTAAACCTAAATACTTTATCTGTTTATATTTAATCATTACATTCTACTTAAATGTTTAAATAAAACACCTTGTATCTCTGTTCGGAGGAATATTTTATCTAAGTGTTTTAGGTTAAGTCGTCATATTTTGCGTCAAGAATTCTCCAGTTGCTGTATGGACAATTATTAATGAGATATCCTGTGTACCGTTACTAGTCTATTCAATCAACTTACTTATGCATATCATGTTACATTTTCTGTTATTACTTAGGTATTAGTTTGAACCGGATTTCACAATTGAAGGGGCAAGTGGATGAAAGTTATGTCACAAAAAATGTTTATGAATAAATTTGGTCTCAATAGGGTTAGTTGGTATCTTTTATTTAATGATTATTTTCAAATGCAGTTTGCTTGATTAGTAGGAAGGGGTTATGGATGAATAATATATGGTCAAACATTTCAGTTTTCATGAAACTTATTCATTACAACAAAAAGCAGATTTTTTTAAAAATGTGACATAACACCTTATTCCATTTGCTTCTTCAATTTTAAGTTTCATAGTGAGCATTTATTAGTGTAGGTTCGTAATAATAATACATTAATGTTAAATGTAGGTATATTAATATATCAGTATACATTACACATTCACACCAGATATGTTTGTGAGGACAATTCGCCCTTATGTAAAGTTACGTATGTAAACGTGCTGATAGAATAATGAAAGCTCAAACAGCTATCTCACAGTAAGTAGAAATAAAAATTATATCGTATTTTCTACAATACTTAATTTCTGTTATTGTAATGTGCAGAAACTTAAGGAATTTATCTTTTGGAAGTCTAGAAAGCGTCCACTACTCCCAAATTATATACTAGGGTAGGCGAGGATTCATTTCTAGGCGCGAGACCCGTACATATAGCGAATGATGTTGGCGCTTGTACTAAGAATGTCCCTCCCGCTCCTCAGTGCCCTTAGACAAGCGCGCACACTCGCAACTCTGTCTAGCTTATGTAGTCAAGGTAACAGCTCGGCACGGATTTTAGGAAATACGTAATACATCTTATTTGATTTTTGTTTTACTGACGAACTTTAATCGTTGATTATTTCAAAATAAATACTATTGTCGTATATCAAGCAAAGAAAACGCCCTTAATTTAAAAGGAAAATGGCGAATTCTAAAACTAAATAGAACCTCCCATTATAAACTAACTAGACTACATTTTTTTCATTTCCAAATATCCAATATATTAAATGTTCAAATGATAATATAAGCGCATCACAAATACTTACATATTTTTTAAATCTAGTGGTTAATGGCCCAATGGCGCAAGCCAAGGCCAAAAATAATAATAAATAAATCTAATTAGTGGAATTTTATGGTAAAATAAATTGTATTTGTATGTGTAAAAATTCAGTTGAACGTGTTATTATAATAAATGTTCAAACAAGCTGTCGTTTGCAGTACTGTCTCTACCGTAGTACCACTTAACGACTTCTTAGTTTTATAAGAATATAATTAAAAAGAAAACTATTCTACAGTATAATTTCGAGACACAAACAAAGGCAAGGATGATCAGTTAAAGAAATAAACTACGGGTAGAATACATGGCTAGAGTCCAGCGCGATGCTCTGCTGACAGCGGTTGAATTTTTACTGAGTCTGATTCATTCCCGTTGCGCCCCCCGCCCTTATGCATTCATAGCGAGCAAACGTTGCAACCGTGTCCATATATTTTAGCGGTTCACTTTACTACGGAACTTACTAACCCGGTATGTGTAATTTTTACAAGTAGATGTTCTTTTTTACCTATAATAATTATTTTCCTGTAACTGTATTTGAAACAAGAAAGCTTTACCGTAAACCTACTTTCACCCGAACGTCACTTTGCCCTGGTCGTGTACGTCAACGATATGTGTATAGTGTTTACAGATTGTTTTAAATGCAAGCTTTCACGCACGATTTTTGTCTCGTGTGAAAGCTTGCATTTAAAACAATGCGTAAACACTATACATGATATCGCCGTACACGACCACGTCAAAAAATCGTTCGTGTGAGTAAGCTAAAGCAAAACGTGGCAAAAATTATGTCGTCTGCATGTACGAGTACAATCAATAATAATATATGCCACATTACAATGTGGACAGCGTCAAAACTAATTCTATGAAATATATATAGCAATACATGAAACACATAAGACAAACAGAACATTTGGAATGAGTTACAAAGTTAGTCAATTATACAAGACTGGTAGAAAATAAATCGCCTATACTATACAGTGGTGTCTGACCAAGGAAAAATTTAATCTGGTGTTTGAATTTATTAAAAGATAGACGTCTAGTGTTTAGTATTGTTTGGAACATGGTTATAGATTTATATTACACTATTTTGTACTAGAAAGTCTTGTTTGTGATAGTTTTAGGGATACACCTCTATATTACACACGTGGGTGAGTTTGTACTTTTCAGAGTTCTCGTAGTGGCGACTTGCAAACATTAAACATTCATAAATGTACCTATAGTGGCCAAATATGGAAGGAATGGAGAATCTCGCAAAAGGACTCGTACAAGGATCTCGCGGTTTTAGGCCGAAGCTGCTGCGAATACACCTCGTTTGCGTAGCGCATACACTATGCACATGAACACTATTGCCCCAAGGAATAATACCATATGAAAGGTCTGACTGAACATGAGCGTAGCATGCTGACAGCTGTCTCTTGACTGATGGTGGATGAGATCACTCTAAGTGCACAGCTAAAACCACTGAGTCTGTTCGCTAAAAGCTGGGTGTGTGATTTTCATTTTAGTTGATTAAACGACAATCCCAGAAAGCAGGTTTCTTCAGATGATATAAGTCAGTAGCTGATTTTTATATGGCAAGTTGACGGAGTTTATTGTAATATTAGTAAACAGCAATATTTTTCTTTTGTCAACATTCTGTTTCAGATTGTTCTGCGAGAACCTCATCCATCCTACCCAGGGCCTCTAGGTCATAGGAAATTCGACATTCGGCGCTCGCCTAACCAGGGACGTGTCATCAGCGAATAATGCCACTTCATGTTCATTAGCTCCAAATGAATCATTAATATAGAGCAGGAATAGAACTAGCTTCAGGGTCGACTCTTATGGTACGCCGGTACGGTTTCAGACCAGGATGATGTTATTCTTCTTAAATGTCGTGCTGCTGCTTCACTGTTGTCTTCTGTCCAGGTTCAACTGTATAAGCGTCCTGTACTCTGTTTGCTAACTATTTGCAAAAATAACTGTATATAAAAATTTTTGTTATATTCTCAAATTTTTAAACTCGTTATATCACCATTACAAATTACGAATAACAGTAACAAACTAGTTTAGCGCATACTAAGTTCGAGTCTGCCGAAGAATAGTAACCAAATCATTCTAGTACGGTCCTGAGAATTTATCTCTTATAGATTCTATAAAAAATCAACGGGATTTTAGGTAGGCCATAAATATTGTCCGGTAGCATTCCTGAATGAACGGCCGGCTGTTTCAACATGTCCGCCGTCAGGCGATCATAATGAATGAGGACCAGCAGGGCCGTCCTCGGAACACCCTCCCTGACCCCCTAGCAACTACTGGGTTCGAACTCGCGTAAGATGTAATTACACTAAGAAAAATATGAGCTCCCACTGACGTTGCCGCCTATCAATGGACTTCACTTAAAGTTCATACTTTTCGCTTAGAGTGCGCGTTTCACCCGGCTGTAACACTTCGTGTAAGTGCGTACGTGCAATTATAGGAAATTTTCAGTTGACAGTTTGGCGTTTATTCTCGCCTAATATTTACAACTGGGATTGTGTAGTCGATTTAATTTATGTTGTGCGCTGTGTAATCATCAATGGGCTTGTTATTTCAGCTAAATTGATTGCCTACATTTAGTAAAGAATTATTAAGGATGTGTTTGTTGACTGATTACAGAATATTGTTTTCTACATTTAACTACGCTTTTAAAATAAGTTCTTCGCATAGAAATTTAAAAATTAACAAATTAGTGACACTTCTCTACAAGTCAATTAATTTATTCTTCTGAAACAAATTAAAAGGAACTTGCAGTACAATAAACTTGTGTGCCTTTTAGCAGAAAGGAGTTTGCGGTCTTCCCTGAACTATTTAAGCAAAGATGCTCTACTGGTATGGGGATAGATGCCTAAATTACTTAAATATTACATAACTGATGCTAAAAGGATAAATACACTTCGTCCCAAAATTAAGTGATCAAAACCATCAAGTTTTTTTTTTTACTTTTAATTGTATCATTCAATATTTATTAGTGCCGTAGGTATCCGAAAGAATTGAGAACCGGATATCCGGATCCAAAACTGCACTTATTAGTGTTACAACCTCTTCTTCTTGATTTTGGTGCCATATTTCTTGCAATCGCTCCGATCTGCTAACGTCCTTGGAGGATTCACATGTGCTCGAACCTTCCCAACTATATTACCACATAAATGCTCAACAGGATTTATTTCCGGAATTGGAACTAGTTAGTTTAAAACAGTGATATTCGTAGCAATAAGGTCGATATTCGCTACAGGCGGATGAGCGTTATTCTTAAAATAAATTGGTCAGTGAAGAGCTGCAAAAGATTCCATTTACTTGTATCAAAGCTGTCCATCCGCCTTAATTCCAGACAATTACTGTTTCATTTATCCGCAATAACTGTTTTAAATCAAAAGAAATATTTTCTTAGCGTTCCTTTCTCCGCTTAAGAGAAGTATACACTTAAAATAATTGTATTTCTTGCGGAAAATTTGAAGAGAACGATTCTTAGTTTAAGTAAATGGCCATTATAACACAAAATAATATTTTCTTAGGGATAACAAATAGTTTTCTTAATTCCAGAAAGCGTTTAGGTACTGTTCATAAATCAATAGTTTCTTTTTCATGAAATAAAACATTTTTTACTTAGAATTCTTGAAATGCATATTATATATATGCACATTATTAATTGAGATTACCTTGTTTAAAACAGTACGACATATCCGTACATAATACAGTAAATTATTCACATTGCCATTGATTTCAAAAAGGCTAAAGTAGAGGTTATCTACAGAATAATGTTCAGACAAAAGTAAACTTAATGTAGAAGTACACATGAAAACTGTACTTAGAAATGATAAACGACTACGAAGGCTCTTGAAATATGAAATAAACAGTGCGTATTTGAACTATGTGGGGACAACTGAGGGCAGAATATTATCTGGCCCTAAGACTTACATACATATGTTACCATCTCAGGCGTGGCACAGGGATCGAATCTCAGACCGCTTATTTTTAACATGTTTATCAACGATTTGCTGGTTTCTCTTCCATGTTACTCTTTGGCATACGCCGATGAAGATGTATAGCGCAGTGAATGATGCATCAGACAGATGTAGTCTACAACTGCAACAAGGCCTGGACATAATTGTGGGGTGGTGCAACAACAATCGATTCACTTTAAATATTGGAAAGTGCAATATAATTTCATTTACGAAGAAAATAAATCCAATATTCACTGCTTACACCACCAACGAACTTGCCATTACTCGCAGCTTTGCTACCAAAGATTTGGGCGTCATTTTTGACCACCAGTTGAGTTTTGCGCAACATATACGTGAGTTATGCTCATCTGCTTCTAAACTACTTGGTTTTATCATGCGAATATCCAAGGAGTTCACGGATTCTCTAGCACTTACATCATTATACAACGCATTTGTTAGAAGCAAGCTTGAAGATAGCAGTATAATTTGGTATCCGTGTTATGAAGTGCATAGTCGGCTGATCGAGAGCATCCAGAGAAAGTTTTTAAAATACCTGTCGTTTAAGATTGATGGAGTCTATCCAGAGCGAGGTGTTGGCTACATGTTGCTACTGAGGCATCATGCGGTGGAACCTCTAGGTACGCGTCGAGTTCATGCCAGTGTGTCCTTCGCATCCAAGCTAATCGAAAACAAAATAGACCGCCCCCATATGTTAGCGCGTTTGCAAGGATAGCAGCAAGACACTGCGATACTTTTCGTGTTCCCTTGTATAGAACCAATGTTCATCGTAAAGCGCCGCTTGTGCATTGTGTTCTAAATGCTAATTTTGTGAGTCGCAGTGTTTGTTTGTGATATGCTACTGAGTATGTACTAACGTTTGTATCACTGGCACTACTGTTTTCTTTATTTATGTAGTTTGTCTTTATATTGGAGTAACGTCTGTTTGACAAATATATTATATGTATATATTATAACCAAGATAGGTAATGCTAATAAATAGTCCCAGGTATTAATAGAATCACTACCAGCAAAAACAATATAAGAAGAGACAAAAGCATTAAAGCTTCTTGCTCTTGGCCATATTGCTCTTACATCTCTCAGTTTATGCCACTAATCTTCAAAAACAGTAACTGAAATATTTCCTGGCGCCACGTACTGCCAGTAGTTATAGCCATGCTGCCCTAGAGAGTAGTGAATACAGAAACCGAAATATAGATGGCAGACTTACCCATGCATTGATACAACCTTTAACGTACTATGTTTCGTAAACTTTTCAAAAGATATCGGTTAATGTAATTTTTTTTTCTTTTTATTACTATTTATCACGTGTACTAATTTCACTATAGTTTTTTTTTTAATATATAATAAATTATAATAATAAAGAAAGGGATAAATAAACTTAAATATTACCTCGTTAATTATTAAACTACATAAAAATAATGCCTATTTAATTACATTATTAAAAGTAAGTAAGCTATAACAAAAAAAAAAATTCATTAGATCATTCACTTGCTCCTAATTTTAATTATTAACTTTAGGTTTTTTTCCCATTATTGTAATTTTTCTTTTATTGGATATCCTTGTAGCTAGCCTGTGTTGTGTGTTTTTTGAATGTGAAACTGGTCGCCTAATTTCTCAATAGAACTTTGTGGGATCTGGACCATTTTTCCATTCCTACCTTTAATATGAATATTTTCTTAACTTAAAACTAAATGATCTACTTGGAAGAAACATTTTTCTGTTTCACGGATATTTAGCTGAAAAGGAAGAGTGTGTGCATTAGAGTGTATAGATTACTACTTTAGGCAAAGTGACTCTAAGTTATCTTTGCTTGAAAAGTTTTACACACTTTTAGTAAGCCTATGGATGGTATTCACGTACTTCTATGGTGAAAGACATTCTTGTAATAACTTTTGCGTGTTGTAAAGAAAACCATGAAAGTGTGTCGTGAAGTATGTAAAACAGAAGTAACAGGTTAGTTGGATAAATCTCGTCACATTATCATAGGAGTAGAAACTAATATTTGTTTGTGCTTTTTTTGCTTCAGTTAGTTTCCTTGTCTAATATGACTACAGCAAAGCTAAAACAACAACAAATTTAAATGGTTTAATCTTGTGGTACAAATTACTCGACCTTGCTATTATATATTGTGAAATATTTTACCTTGTTGGCGTATTAAATTTGGCAACTCTACATGATTTGGAAACATTGATCTTAACCAACCTGCAAGTTCACGATTTTCGCAAGGTTGTTTGATTATAAATTTTGGTTAAATGAAAGAGAATGGATCTAATGTCGATAAATGGTTTATTTAATCTTGGAAATTATATATGGAATACAATATCAGATAAATGTCCGCCTCACAAATGCGAGCTCCTTTGAGTACATTTTTCATTAATTTTCATACATTTCAACCGGTATTTCATTTGCTCAAGGGTTTCTGGTTTGTTTGCATAAACCTTGCCCTTCAGATATCCCCACAAAAAAAGTCCGGGGCAGTCAAATCCGGCGACCGTGGAGGGTAATCAACATCACCATTTCTTGAGATAACTTGCTGTGGAAAGACGTCTCGCAGTAATTCCATTGTAATCCTGGCTGTATGCGATGTGGCGCCGTCTTGTTGGAACCACATGTTAATGAAGCCTAAAGCACGCAGTTCTAGCGTCAAAAAGTTTTCAATTATGTCACGATATCGTTCTCCAGTGACAGTTACCGTTAAGCCGTTTTCATTCTCAAAGAAGTAAGGTCCAATGATTCCTCCTGATCAAATTGCACACCAGACTGTCGCTTTTGATGGATGCAAAGGTGATTCATAAATAATGTGTGGGTTTTCTATTGCCCAGAACCGACTATTCTGTTTATTCACATATCCATTCAAACTAAAATGCACCTCGTCACTCATGGGTTTTTCATGAAAATCAGGGTTGTCATGGGCGAGCTGTAACATCCTATTGGCATATGTACGGCGGCGTAAATGGTCTTGATGATGAAGCTCTTGTGTTAATTGAATCTTAAATGGAAACAAATGCAAATCCGCGTGCATAATTGTGGCCAAAGTTGTTCTTCGTAAACTAAGTTCCCGAGCACGGTGTCGAATTGAGGTTGATGGATTGTTTTGAACACTTTCTTGAACAGCAGGAATATTTTCAGCCGATCTTGCAGTACGTTGTAGTCCACGCTTCGGCCTATCAGCTACAGACCCTCTTTCTTCAAAATCATTCATTACACGATAAATAGTGCATTTTGTTGGCAGGTTATTTCTCCCAAAAATTACACCTAACCTTGTCATCGTCACAGCAATCGATGATTGATTAGCATAAAGTGTTTTAACGATTAAAACACGTTGGTTTATCGAATATTTTCCCATAATAAATTTGTCACATCTTTACTTCACGACTGCCAAATATGAACTGTCAAAACTAATATATACCAAAATGGCGGCAAAACAAAGTAGTATACCTTCCAAGCGGACACCCGGTATATACGGTACGTTCAACATATCCATTGAGGTGGTACAATCTATTCAAATTTAAAAATGTACAACAGCAAATCTTTATTTGAGAGTAGTACCTAAATTCGTAAACAGGTTGCTCCAATGGTTAGAATGTAAACTGCTGTTTGTAAAATCCGTTCTTAAGGTCTTTTCATACTAATGAGCTCACCAATGCTTTATTGGATTCATGTTCGCCTTCGGGCCGGCTACCACTACTGACCTTAATTCGTAGTTAAGATTATCGTTACTTTATGCGAAAACGCATTCATACTTTTCCAATTCTTTTTCAAATCGGAAAGCCAGCGGCTCTACAATTACTATCAAATAGTTTTTTCTTTGTGGCACCACTAATATTGCAACATAACCGAGAAAACCGTAAATTAAAATAGAAAGCCATCGAATGCATCATACGTTCGTCAGCAATTCTGCACAACCGCGGAGTTTCATCCGCCAAATCTTATGTATACAGATTTGGCAGAAAGATTGAGATTGCAATTGGGATCGCTGTCATTTGCGCCACCACGAGTGACGCTCAACCACGTGCGCTTTAGGAACAACTGTCAAAATGACGCTTTTCCGACTTCGAAAGCGACTCTCCAACGACTGATATAGCTGAGACCCCTCTTGTAGCTTCCCTCTCTCTATCCCCGGAGTTTTTGCCGATAAATGTATCTCCACCTAATAGTAATTCCGAGAAAGCAACAAAATAACCTCTCTTCTCTCAGTACTCTTTGCGTCGACAATTTTTATATTTAAAATAAATTCTTTCGATAAGCGCTTATGGTGTAATAGCTTCTTAAATTAAATATCGTTTTTCTTTTGTTATGTTTGCTGGGGAACATGCACGTTTTATGGTTGCAGATACCCAGTAATGACTAATGACAAACAGATGAGTGAAGAGACGCTAAGACAATCGAACCTTTTTGGCTGGAACTGTGTAACAAATTGGACGTATTCACCTGTGTGTTGTATAAAACAATAACTTCCAGTGTTAATAAGTATTTAAAAATTATTTTCAGGTAAAAATTCTAATCTATCCGGTCATTTGAAAGAACATGGGGTTGTTTACGTGGCGCGCTGGTATAAAACATTATAGTTACAAGGTTACTTTTTTCTATCATTGATTTAATCGTTCGTAACATTCTAATTTATTCACTTAGTTATTACAACTGCCCAAAGAGCTTCAAGTTGCTACTCCCGAATTCACCAAAGATCTACGAGGAAACCTATTAAATCGATTCAAATTCCAAATATAACATTACAATGGGACGCCAAATAACGCATTCCATTGATTAAAGCAGACACTAGATCTGCAGAAACATCATCATTTTCTGGCATAATTGTAGTTTTAACATTGAGCGTGACGAATCTATGTCAGTTGTACGTTAAAATTTGTATCTCGGAAATTTTTCGTGAAGCCAACAATTTTTTTGTGTTTTATTTGTTTGAAAATCTTCAATTTATGTATGCAGATATTAAATTATCGTTACACGTCAATGCGTCAGGTGTTTCAAATTTAGTTGTAAAACACTAATGAATCCCAAAAGGGACAGAGCATCCTTTTCATTTTTGTACATTCTACTGCTGCCGCGTTACGTGGTTCATTCATTCCCAAATGCACGATTATACCTGAATCCTGATCGTTCCACGAGGGTGCTAATTACTGCCGCATCTACTCAAACGTGTTATAAATTTCAAACAACCCCAATTTAGTGAAGGCTTTCCTTTATTGGATACGGATATAACCAATGAAATAAATCTGAGTGTCGATAATTTCCCGTAGATGCCGTAAATATTATCCCGCGTAGGTAGTAAATAATTAAATATTTGGTACTCTAAAATAGAAAGAGAAAGATAGTGTTAGTGATGTTGAATCCAAGGTAACTTTTAGTAATTTTACCCTTAGTAATTTATATGTGAAAGCTGCGTATTAAATAGGCGGATGATGTTTAATAGAACGACTAGATATTCCAAACATCTCTTCTGTAAAAGAGTTTAAATGTGTTAATATGAATTTCAAAAACATTAAGAATCCAGTAAAGTAGCCCCTACTAGCTGATTATTCGTAACTATCCTACACAATAAAAAAATATGTTGGTTAAGTGCAATATTTGGTTTCAAAGGGACACAAAAACGATATTACTTAATAACAGCGCATATCTGTAAATTTAATATACAAAATTAAGTATTAACTATTCCGATTCGGCAGCTATTGTTAATAATTTAAACTAATTCAATGAGAATTTTATTAACGTAGTTGTTCCAGGTCCTGACCAAATTACAAACGATTACTACTATGTATAAATTCACTAAAGAGAAATGCATTTGTATGAAACGACATCAATTGAAATACAGACGATGGCCTATTAAAAGTATCTCTGAAAATAATTAAACTATCTTTTTTAAATTTTGGTGGGCGATATTATAGATAATGATGTACCTCCTGAAAATATTTTCAACTTTATCAACTTTCTTATTTCAAATGCTACAGCCTGTATATTACGAATTCTGTACACAGACCTTTCAAAGACAAGTTCAACGATATGCAATATCATAGGTGTAGGATGTACCACCTTTGAAATATGTATTACATTTTTTCTGAAAAATTTGACCGCAGAGTTTAGCTGAAGCATCAATATGTTGTATTCGATATTACCCATCTTAATCAGTTTTGTGAATTCTGTTGGCAGCATAAAATTGTCTTTATTGCTATAAATGCATACAGAGTGTTCCAAAAACCTAGTGCAAACACCAAAATATCCAACTAAATTTTTTTTTTAAATAGCAACCCACCCCTATTTTTGAGAATGTCTACGTATTCTACTCCAAAAACTGCAGGTAAAACATATTTTACTTCCTATAACCAAATTTGCTTGTTTCCGAGTTATTTAAAAAAATATGAAATCGATTATTTATTACCAATAAACAGCCAGAATTGACAAGGTAGGCTCTGTTCTGCTTAAGCTAATGACAAATGAACACTGTGATATTACGTTAATATGTCAGTATTTAAATTAAATAAAGGAGACTTGCGGATGGTATACCCAATAAAGATATTATTTTGGCTCGGTTGTTAAAGTAAAATAAATATTGAATTAAAACTAAATATTTAGTTGATTATTAGTAACAATAACATCAACTGAAAAACGGGTGCAAAATGTTTAAAATGATAAAATGATAAAAGGCGTAAACACAACTATTCAGAAAAAAAAAATACAAATTAATAACTAGAGTTTGTTAAAAAGGTGGTACCGGATGGCAGTAGCGTAGCGGTAGCGGCGTGGGTAGGGGTAATTTTCAACTCGTAGTCGATCTCGACAGTACCGCGAGAGAGTTCAAAGCGACAGTACGTTGCACGCCAATTAAGTACGCGGAGATGGGACGCCCAAAAAGGATGTAACGTTCCCTTGGAATATGAATAAATATCTCAGGCATTTCCCCGGATTAGAATCTAGAAGTCCGCCTATTTATTGCACAATATGCAATAGCGGATTGTTAAGTCGCGAAAAGTTTGAATGTAGAAAACATTGTAAAGGTAAACGTCATGTATTGAATTTAAGAAACAGTATTCCATGTTGGCAATTTTTATATGATTTTATTTTTATGCTAAGTGTGCGCAACATCCCACAACATCTAGTATCTAATGAACACTTTCGTCTTTTCTGGGCTAAGTACGTTCCCTCATGGAAGCTGCCAACATCTATCCGATTACGATACAATTTGCCACGTGTGCAAGATACAGTAAAGGAATGTATAAAAGACGAGTTGAGAAATAAGAAAATCTGCCATTGTGTGAATGAAACAACTGATGCTCAGAAACATAGCGTCATTCACGTTGTAGCGCGTCCTTTAAAACGTGATGGTCCACCAGCTTCATTGTTGTTATCCAGTAAAAGGATTCAGAAAACTAATGCAGAAACCGTTGTCAAGATAATAAAAGATTCGTTGAGAGAATTTTGTATCACAGGAACCCAAGTCGCAATGTTCATTACTGACGGAGCCGCAACAATGCTGAGAGTTGGTAGGATGTTGAAAAGATGCTTTCCGACTCTTCTTCACATCACCTCGTAGCAGAAACCATTCGAAAGAAGTATCCGATGGTGGATAAGTTAATAGCATCTACCAAAAAAGTGTTCATCAAGTCTCCCAAACACATCCGCATATTCAAACAATTGTGTCCGAAATTACCACCACCACCTCAGCATGTAATAACGTCATGGGGCACATGGCTCCAGGCAGTATCTTACTTTCAGAAATATTTTTCACAAGTGAAAAATGTCATCTTGAAACTTGATTCAAATGATTCTGCAACAGTTCGATATAGTCAGCAACTTTTTTCCAATTCGGACGTTCAACAACAAATAAATGAAATTTCCATGAACTATTCTAAAGTTGCCCAAGCTAGTGAGCAATTAGAAAACAGTCACTTATCTGCACGAGGAGACGCATTAAATTGCATAAACTGTTTACAAGCCGTTCTAGAAAACGAACACCATAGGAGTCGATGTTGCTCAAAAATTTGGTGCAATTTTAACGAAAAATCCCAATTTACAAAAGGTTCTGTTTATAACTGAAAATCAAGAGTGCCCAGATGACGAAAAGGAATATCTGACATTTGCAAATCTTACTTCACTGGATGTTGAACGATCATTTTCGAAGTATACGACAACGTATTCACAACACCGTCGACGGCTGAATGAATCGACAATGGAAGCGTTGCTGATGTTGCAATTCTACGCAGCTTACCAGAGCGGTTGCCAATTGCCACAGTGGACATCAAGACAGGAAAAGGTAACAATATTATTTTTCACTAATATTGTACATTACGTACCTACTTTTATGCGGTGCGCCACTGCCGGTACCACCTTTTTAACAAACTCTATTAATAACATTTCGTCCACATTTAGACCATTAATAAATTCCATTACGTGTAGCAAATTTAAATATTAATGCCATTTAAATTTCCGTCATAAATTTGATACGTAAGGTCTATTATAGCACGAGATACATTGAAACTTTCTTGTAAATTTTGTAGTCTTGTTAAATGTGGATTACTGGTGGCCCAATAATGTTTATTTTTGAATTATACATCCCTTCTCTCGAAAATTTCGCCTCATCAGTCCATATTACTTTAGAAATAAAGACTCTATCTTCTTGTATTTTGACTAGACTCCATTCACAACATTTGTTTGTTTGTTTGTCATTAATCATTGTTAAGTTAAACGAACCCTACCTTGTCAATTCTGGTTGGTTGTTTAGTAGAAATAAATAATCGATTTCATGATTTTTTTTTAATTACTCGGAAACGAGCGGTAGGTATAGGTAGTAAAATATATTTTATTCGCTTTTTTTCAAGTAGAACATGCAGACATTCTTAAAAATAGGGGTTGCCATTTAAAAAAGTTGAATTTTCTTTAGTTGAATATATTAGTGTTTGGACTAGATTTTTGGAATACTCTGTATAATATTTTTGAATTGTATTTATAGCAATAAAGGGTATTTTATGTTGCTAATGAAAATCCCAAAACTGGTTTACATGAGTAATACCGAATAAAAGATATTGATGTTTCAGTTAAACACTACGTTTGTCAAATTTTTCACAAAAAATGTATTATCTCGAAGGTGCTATATCTTACACCTATGATGTTGTATATAGTTGAACTTGTCTTTGATAGGCCTCTCTAAAAGATCCGTAATATACAAAATGTACCATTTAAAATAAGAAAATTGATATCCGTTTCCGATTTTATCAAGAGTGCCATGAAATTGAAAATATTTTTAGGGGATACATCATTATCTATAACATCGCCCACCAAAATTTCAAAAATATAGTTTAATTATTTCCAGAGATACTTTTAATAAGCTATCGTCGTGAATGATCCTGTATACAATATAATACAATACAGCCATAAAAAAAACGTAATCAAGGGCGCTATATTTTTTTTTTAATTATTTTTTATTTTCGTTACAACTACATCTGACAGTTACGTCTTGCTTAAGTCATATCAACATTGAAACTTCAAATTAGGTTTGATATTTGACAGCAATGGTGCAATCAAGTTTCTGCTTAGAGCATAAATGTGGTAATCTAAGTCAATAATAATACAGCTAGCAGGATTCAAAATTTATTTCCTAGTAAAAGTAGATGAAGAATTTAGCAAACAATTATAATAAATGCTCAAAATGATCTTCGGTTTCAATATAAATCCTTACTCATCATTTCATGTTAAATGCATTGACAAGGTGTTGAGACGTTATCGTGTAACAAACATTCTCAATTGCTTACATAAGTTCTTGTATTGTGTGCGCTGTATTTTTAAAAACTGTATTTTTTTGGTGTGGCTAATATGCTATGCGCGATATTTGATTTAAACATCAAAGTGGTTTGGACTCGAGTAGTGTATTACCATGTATGTTTTAAATTGGTTATGATTGATACCATTTTAATGCAGAAGTAATTACTTGAAAAAAATAATGTTTCTTGAAAAGATGAGCAGTTGCTTATGTGACTTCGAAACCATTTCGAAGAGCTAAGAGGAAAAAAGAAACGATTACAGAAATAAGAACCTCACAAAGTACTGGAGCACTGGATGCATGACCGATAAGAAGTTGGTTATTAGTGAACTCGATGGCAATCACACCTGAAGTTACCCCCGTTAATGGCCACCATTAGTCTCGAACGCCTTAATCAAGAGAAGAGAGCGCGGTAGCGCAAGTTGACACTGGATGTGACCGGTAGCAAGAGTCCAGCAGCAGCGGTAGTCGCTGATCGTGTCTGGCTGGCGTCTTAATGAGGGCAGAACGCGTGTCCATATATCAAGCGGAGCCCGATATCGGTGCAGATAACGATGCACGTTAATTAGTAAACTGTAAGCCGGCGACCGCGGCGCTGCAGACCCAATCAGTTATCACTCATGGTCAATGCCACTCTCTCTTAAAACCACTGCTGTTACTGCTACCAGTGCTTACATTGGAACGTACAGAGTATAGTAGTTGAAGTGGTATCACTGGTTTGCGGCGTCTCTCCTTGCCCAGCTTAAATTAAGATTGTTGATCGGAGTTTGATAACGCGGTTCAGCGTCGTGGCTACTCGTATCGAAGGTGTGTAATGTGTGGGAACGGTAATTGAAAGTTTTTCAAGACCCCAACTTTATATATATATATACATACGCTAGACATGCGTACATCACATCGGCGGTGGAAAAAGAATACGGAGAAAATTTCCCAAGCAAATCTCATATCAAATGAGGTAAATTTAAGAAGAAGAGAAGTTATGTTCGCCGATTTTTAGGAAAGAAATTACAATTTTTAATCCGTCGATCCAGAACATTATAATTAAGGGGACTATTATTCCACCCTATTATTTCTGTAGGACATGCCCGTTATTATTAATGGGTAAAGTTGCGTTGGCATTTTCGCTTTTCAATAGTATAAAATTTTACTGGCTAGAATAAACTATACTTTGTCTCAAAAATAGCAGAGATAGATCAAGAATAGCGAAGGCAGGTTCCCATGTGTAGAATAAAAACATACGGTAATCCCGATCAGAAAGGATAGAAGACGACCGCTTATTTGAACCCCCAACGCGCTTATTACAACCTCCGTAAGAATCTGTTGACGTTTTACAGGAGTTATTTTGTTTTGCAAATAAGACACAAATTTCAAATATTATGTCCCTAAAGTATCTATATTTATAAACCAATAAAAAAAAAATTTCAACTATTCACGCAATGATTGAAAGTTATTGAATTATTAGAATGCTTTTTAACTATCAAATAACAGATGACAGATAATGACGCTTTAGTTTGAAATTCATGTGATCGTAATATTAATAGTACATTATACAGGTGTCCCGATCTTGTGGAATTGTAGAATTGTGCCTACTGTGTAAACGGTAGAAAATCAAAATTTTAATTTTAAGGGGTTATTTATCAAAATTTTCAGACAATGTGATGGACGCCATGATCGACAACTAGCGAACCAAGGACCTACTTTATTTTAAGTAGAATAGCCGGTATCTTATTAAATTTTTAATCTCTTCATGTCTATTTCTAACAGATATCGTGATATTCAGTTTTGCTTCTAATCACGATGTAGATATATCTATTTCCCTCAAAAATTCAAAATGCAATTATATTTTGACGTAAATTAACGATGCTAAGTTGCGCACTTGGCTCTACCTGCACACGATGCCTTCAAAAAATACAGGATGTTCGGTATTGAACACCAAATTCGAACGCTAGGAACTAATTTCTTGAAATTGCACCGCATATTTCCGTCTGTATCCGGCTTATAGGAAATCTTTATCTCTAGCACCTTTGCATAACGATACGTATGTCTAATGTTGAATCAAAAAGAGATATTTACTGTTAAACGTGGCTTTTGCGTTTGGATATTGTAACAGTAAAGAAAAGACAGTGACGTGTACGTCTTTAGGCTACTGATTCAAAAATCCGAATCCAAGTATGTACGAAAATAAGAAAAGAAAAATAAATACTCTAGAAATTCTTACTAAGATCGTCCGCATATAACGCAGTCTACCTCGTAACTAATCACATTGGTAACCGCAAGCCGTCGACCGCCGCTAACCCCTTCGCTTGTGGTGAACCCATCCGCGTTTACCGTTGTCGCGTGTACGCTTTCTCGTATAGCTAGACATTTTCTTTCCTTATGTGTATATAAATAAGCTTTTACAGGCCTTTTAACCCTATTGCTGGGTGATTTTCTTCCACTCGTTTCGGACTCTTGTTAGCTTTCTCCAGTTCTTAATCTTCTTCGTCTTCAGATCTTCCAGCACAGCCTCTCTCCACCTTCTTCTTGGCATCCTTCCTTTTTTTTGCCCCCAGGTTTTCTCCAAACTACACTTGTTATGCCCCTGGAGTTATCCATCCGTTCCAGGTGTCCCAACCATTGTAACCGGCGCGTTTTGATGTACTCGATTATTCTTTGTTACATAGTCCATATAGCTCTTAATTAGATCGTATTTCCCATCCTTCCTCTGTTTTCTCGTAATTCATATCTGCTTCTGGCAAGCAACACCACATCATCGGCGTAGACAAGATACTGGTGGTTACGATTGAAAATGGTTCCTTCTTTTCTTATTTCATTATCCCTTATTTTTTCCAGTACTATGTTAAATAAGACTACATAATGGGTGCCCTTGTCTTAAACCCTTCATTATTACGAATGTTTCAGATATGCTATTGTTGATCTTGACGGCACCTGTTGTGTTTTGCATCATTTTTACCAGAGTTTATCTTATTACCTTTTGGTACCTGAAGGCCTTCCAGTGCTTCTACCAGTTTAGTCCTATTCACCTTGTGATACACCGCCTTAAAATCTATGAATAATATGAAGATGGGGATTTTATACTCATAACAACCTATTAATGTTTGTTTTAGGGTATACGTTTGATCTAAGGTTGCTCCATTTTTTCAAAAGCGCATTGATAGTCTCCAATTAGTGGGTCTGTATGTTCCTCTAAGTGACGTTTTATGAACGTTACCAATA
The DNA here is from genome assembly GCA_029619315.2 of Dynastes maya. Lineage (NCBI taxonomy): Eukaryota > Metazoa > Arthropoda > Insecta > Coleoptera > Scarabaeidae > Dynastes > Dynastes maya. The sequence goes on from JAROYE020000001.1 coordinate 45,722,195, forward strand.
TTTTGTAGGTCACATCTACTCCCTTATAATTTCTACATTCTGTTTTGTCTTCTTTCCTGTGAATTGGTACAATATTTGTTTTATTCCATCCTTTTGGCATAGTTTCGGTTTCATAGTTTCGGTTTCCCAGATTTCTTTTAACAGTCTACATATATATCCTGTTTAGAAGAACTTGCCCGCCGTATTTCAAATGCTTCGCTGTTATTGTATTTGCTCCTGGACCTTTATTTTTAATTTTCTTAATTACCTCTTCTACTTTTTCCTTTAAGGGGACTGAAATTTCTTCTGTTGCATGTGTAATTTGTTGTTCGTTTCCTTTTACTTCCTCGGTCCCTTCACTTAACAGTTCTTTAAAATATTCCATTCACCTTTCTACTATTTGTGTTTCGTCACTTACAAATGTCCTTCTTTATCTTTACAGAATGATGTTTTGCCCTGGTATCCTGTCCTTATTGTCTTTACATCTTTATAAAAGTTTTTCATTTCCTTTTTCTTAAATTTTTCTTCCATATCCTTTATTGCTTTTTCTTTCGTTTGTCTTTTTTTCGCTCTACACATTTGTTTTGTAGTTTTCCTTTGTTCACAATATTTTTTTGGTCTTTTGTTCCTGTTTGTAACATTTTTTTGTCTCAATGAGTTTTGTTTTGCAAATTTTCTTCTTACATTCTTCATCCATCCATTTGTCCTTTCGTCCCTTTTTCCTTTCCGGTAATGCTTTCTGTGATGCCTCCTCTATTGCTTTTTCTATATTTTTCCATTCTTCCTCCGCCTCATTTGCGTTGTTTATTTGCAGTTTGCTAAAGACTTCCATAATCTTGTTCCTATACATTCGTGCTATGAAGCTATTCAATTCTTCTTTCAAGGGGGCTAAAATCTTTTCTGTTGAATGTTTAATTTGTTGTTCGTTTCCCTCTGCTTCCTCGGTCCCTTCATTTAACAGTTATTTGAAATATCCCTTCCACCTTTCTACTATTTGTGTTTCGTCGCCTATTAAATGTTCTTCTTTATCCTTGCAGAATGATGTTTTGCACAGGTGCTCTTACACAGAGTAATTTTGGACTCATCACCAGAGAATCATCCAGAGAATATCTCTCCATCAATATGATGTGCTCTTTCACAAAATCTAGGCTTGCTCGGATGTGTCTTAATCTTAACAATGGCACTCTTTTAGGTCTTCTAGCGTAGAGATTGTTTTCTCGCGGTATGTAGATGTTACAAATGGATCCCTCCTAGCAAGCCTTACAATGTGTTTCTCAGTAGTTTTTCCTTTGCCACCTTAATTTTTTTCTATATTTTGCCAATTAATCTCATTTGCAATGTTTATAGCCAAAAAATTAATGTTCTTTCTTGTACTGTGCACTACTTTGTGCCACTCATGACAATAAAATCGTTGCCTTAAAGACTTATAGCTAACCTAAAGTAGTTAGAATACCATAATTTTACCGCTACCTTAAAGTAATACGGCGAAACCAACCTTTTTCTTCTATCAAATGCTATTTTATTGTACAGGCGTATAATATACTGATTCTAAACTCCCATAATTCCTTAAACGATTCGGTGCAATTGTTATAATACAGAGGATGTTGAGATATTTAAGTTTCCGTATTTCAGTAAAAAATTACGTTAAAAAAGAATTCATAAAACAAAAAAAAATACAGAACCAAATTACTTTTTCTACTTGGCTCTGCTATTCTTTTGCACAAGTTTGTAGCTTTTTACTTTTATCTAAGGTATGTCATGAAGCAGGAACTTCGTTTCTTTAAAAACAGCTGCTGTTCTGTATATTTTTAAAGATTGTTGCAATACGTCAATCAGACATATATAGTTGCAGAGAATTCACAAAATAAGAGTTATAAATCTAACCAGTTTTCCGTGACCTATTAGACTTTCGAGAAACAAGCAGATATCTTATATTAAATAATCGTTACAAGATAACAGTGGCTCACGGATATTTACGATTTTCCACAGATCGAAACTGGATACTGTAGTTATATAACGGCCATTAATGTTTATAAAGCCATTTCAAGGTGAATCGCATTAAAAGATGACACTTACGCTTACCCAGTTTTATTTATGCATTAGATTTTCTCTAAAATGTGTAAACGATTTAGCAAAAATAGTAGGAGATTATCCGCTGTTGCGTTCTTGGAATTCAGGTAAATAACGTGTTTATTATATACAGGGATCATATGATATACATATCTGTATCAAAAAATATGGATATTTATAATAGTTGCAAACATTACACACACAATTACAAACATTTACATACAACACCTCTATAATATATATTCCATTAATAATCAAACTGCGAATCCTTTTAATTCGGCATGAAAATGAAAATTGACAATTCTTATTAGTGTTTATGTATACGCCTAGTTTTTTAAAACCTAATGTATTCGGCAATCTATCCATGTGAGATAATAAGCATCACGCTAGTAATGTAACTATGCACAAACACATAATATTATTCCAATCAATAGTTTCTATTCTTAAAAATAACAGTCTGTACGTTAACTATTTGGTTATCAGATTTGTTGCTGTCAGATATAATTACTAAAATATCGCAATAACGTTTAAAGGAATCTTTTCGCTCAACGTATCTTGTATGGGTTTACTAACAGTTTATTTGCTAGAGCATTAGAGCGGTTTGTTATATATTTATTTATTTATGGTATAAGTGTATAAGTTTTATCCACGAAAAGATAATTTAGATAATGCTTTTGAGTGGATAACATTTCTTTATTCACTTGTATCATACAATATTTTTTCCAATCCCGCTGAATTTTTAAAAAAATTTTTGCTTAGGTAATTCATTTACAGGAATGTTAATTGTACTATTACTAATATGATGAACACTTAAAGAAGGAAAGTTGACTTTGCTGCTTTCGTTAGGGTCAAGTGCAGTGGAAGTTCCAGGCCTTTCATTTGAATTTACATCTGCTAAAATTTTCTTTTGAGCTGGATATTTTTTGTGCAACTGATTCGTCGATATAGTGTTCTACCATTGTAGAAGACTTCCACCCTCCGTGCCTTTTAAGAGTTAATAAGTCAGCTCCTGCATTGGCTAGTAAATTTGCGGAAGTCCGTTGAAAACAGTACCCGTTATGAAGATATAATAATTTGGTAATTTCATATATTTCGCTATCACTTGTGGTATCTTTGCAAAAGTGTTGATACCGATAGGTTGTATTGTGCATCTTTGATTCCAATAACAGAAAAATTTTCTGTGTGGCACATTTTGTGGACGTAAATTTTTGCACTTCTTGTAAATTTCTATTAAATTAACTTGACAGTCTTCATTGATAATTGTATATGTGCGTTTCTCACTTGTTTTAGTGTCTGGAAGCGAAATTATTAGAACAGACTCTTTCTCATCATCATCAACTCGAATTTTGTGTAGTTCGTCAATTCTACATCCGCCAGCTGCACTCATAATTAAGACCATCTATAAAGAATGAAAAATTGGAAACGTATTTCAAGGATGATTATAAAAATCCTTACCTTCATACATAATTTGTAGAAATCTGTTTTTTCAAATGTTCGACACTTTTTTGGTTCGTAACCATGAAGTCTGTCTTTTTATAAAAGCGATGAACTTTGAAAACCTCCAAAACTCCATAATAGTTAAATCTAATTTAGAATATTTAGGTTTACTTACTTGGAAATATCAATATTTTCATTTATGGATAGCGTTGCTCTGAGCATTGAGTAACGACACCATAAAATGGACACCTTTACTTTCTTTGATTTTTCTAAGAAATAGGTTAGCAGTATTTCCTCGTTTTCACATTTCTTATTGCCTTCCATTCACAAAATGTTTTGAACTCCTTTTCGTAAACTAGTTTTGATTTTTCTGACAATAAATTGGATACTGCAATCGCAGTTTGATTTAGAACATCTTATGGTATGCTTTCTTCCTGGTTATTTGCTACTTCAAACACACTTTCAGACTCTTAAATCGACAAATTTGAAGAATTTGCGTGAAGTATTACATCCATAGCAACGAAAATTGTTTTACTTTATTCCTGTTTTCAATAGCAGTGTGAATAAAGTGTTGCTGTAAACATTTTATTCATCCTTTTGATTAAACTATTGCTTTAATAATGAGACTTAATATACAGATCAGTCTGCTCAACTACATAAACCTCCGCATTGCGAAATCATCCGATTGTATCCGACGAAAATCGAGTAGGTGCGCGAGTAGTTTTGAATTTGACAGTTCGTAATAATGACATTAAAACTTTAACGATACGTATGTAATTGTTCATTTGTAATGTTTTATTCAAATTATAGCCATTACAGCTTGTGAAGAATCTGTGTTTTCTATTTCAATGCTAACGAATATTTTATGCGCGGCGCTGGGCCATATCGATATTGGATGGCAAGACAAGCAAATGCTAATTTAATCGTCATATTTTTATCTAGTTAGGCTGACAAGACCACAAGACGTTCTATTCTACAGTCTACAATGCATTTAATCATAAATTCTGTGTCGCAGTACGTCTACAAAACAATTTTTCGAACAATAATATGCGTTATTATTTAAAGATGTTTCGATAGTATTCCCTATAAAACATTTGCATTACTTAAGACAAAACTTAAGACTGGTACTGGCATATCTTTTAGGTTGGTAAATGATGAGAATTAGTGTCAAATAAATTAAAATAATAATTCTCTTATTAAACAAGTGAAGGCTCATATCAGATTGCTCGAGAAAAAGCTCCAACAATAAAAAATTTTGAAAGGTATAAACAAAAAGGAAAGTATATGTATTCTTTATTAAATATAAAAGATAGGACAGGATATATTAAAAAAAGTTTTAACACACAACAAAAAATAATATTCTCAAATACGAAGAATCAGAACTAAATTTTACCCTATAACGCAAAATATAAAAAAAAAGGTTTTCAACCTGATCTCCATGTGCAAACAGACAGTAGCCTAATCTGCTATAAAATCTATGCCTAATTTTGAATAAGTATTCTGCTGGGATGTTTGCAACTCGCCTTGATTTTTTAGTCAGAATTCATCCAAAAGTATTTGCTTTTTAGGCAGCAGAGCTTCCAGAGCAAGTCATTTGGGTGCAAGTCCTGCAACTTTGCTGACCAACAAATATGTCATGGGCTACTATTTAAGTAAATATTGGCACATAATAAATTATTATACCTCGGCGATATTTTGCACTGTTTGACAATAGAATAACTAGCCTGAGTAAAATCTTGTTCTGCAAGAGAACATACTCCTATTCCTCGTAATTCTTGTTCTTCATTACTAACCAGTTGTGGCTCTTCCTTATAATTACGTGGGAATAAACGACCATGTGTTTCAAAACTTATTTTAATGCCATTTAAACGGATTATGAAATAAATATTGAATTTCTGTGAGGACCTGCATAAAACCATTTAATAATTCCTATTTTCTTTGCTGTTTCACACATCCATTTTTTTAAAGAAATATTACGCAGATGGCTTTGAATAAGGCTTGCATACAATTAACGCTCACTGAAACTAAGTGTAACTGAAAACGTCCAATATATCTTTGCTTGCCTTGCCACCCAATATCGATACGGAGCGGGGTGCACAATATTTGTTAGCATTGAAATAGAGACACCGATTCTTTACAACAAGCTGTAATGATTCTAATTTGAATAAAACGTTACAATCTAACAATTTCATTCGCATCGTTAAAGTTCTAATGTCGCTATTACGAACTGTCAAATTCAAAACTACTCGCGCACCTACTTGGAATTTGCCGATTTTCGTTGGATGCAGTCGGATGATTTCGCAACACGGGGGTGTACTAGTTGAGCGGACTGATCTGTATAAAATGAGCATTTTATTAATAGGAATTGGAAAAAAATAATTTTTGGCAAATTAGTTAATTATAGGAACTAGGGTTCGGAAGTGTTCTAAAACACTTTTTCGGCAGTTTAAATTAACTTGAATATCAATTAATGGAATTTAACGAAAATTTAAATTAAAAATTGAGAACTAACCTAGGTTTTATGACGATGTTATATAAACTATATTTATGTGACGTTTATAGGAAACATGCCTATTTTTAACCCCCCAACCTTCACTTCTACCTTGAATTTATAGTACGATTTGGAATATTAGCCACTTTGAAACTTGAAACACAGCCAGACACGTGTTACCTAGATGAAAACTTGACTCAAAGTCAGAAAATTCATTGACGTCCTTCTACTCCTTTATTTTAATTGCGATGGTGATTGTTTCATCCACAGCAAATTTTGATAATTCCCTTCCAAATCCGTCCCTCGTAAACCAAGGGATAGTTGTGTGTGAGGCTATTCCTAAATTAAACCTAAATTTTGAGAAATTTAGCGTAAAATAAATTTAGTGCTTAATATAGAATAACATATCTTAAAAGTGGTAGTTAGTGTAAATAAAAAAAAGACTGCAAGAAAAACAAATATAAGGTAAAATATGATTTAACATTTATAAATAACGTGCACAGAGAAAGACCGATCCTCCGAGAGGTCCACTCGGAATAGGTTTTTGTCGCAGCGCAACTAGGTTTGACCGGCCAACTGGAACAGGGCCGTAGTGAGGACAGCGCTGATTAAATATATTACATTATTTTAAAGCAAAATGGACAGAGATAGTCATGAGTACACCACAGATGAAGGCAAAGAAAGTAAAATAACAGTGAACGACTTTTTTGAGAGAAGTACAAAAACAAGAAGAACGCCAGATAAAGGAAATAAATCGGAGGACAAACTAACAAAAATTATGGAAATGACACATATAAGAAATAAACAAAGCAAATATTTGGATGAACTAAAAGCGATTAAGGTAGAAAACGAAATGCTCAAAAAGGAAAACGTTTCTATTAAAGAAAAATTATTTAATCTAAGTGAAAAGTTTAAAAAATGGATAGAGCGAGCAGAATAAATAACGTAGTCATTCAGGGGATACCTTTAACAACAGGTACTGAAGATACATTGAAAGAAAGGATGAACAGATTCCTACGAGAAAACTTGAGAATAGATATAAAAATAAAGAATGCAAGAAAACTTGGAAGCAAGACCGGCCATCTCGAGTTAGAAAGCAGCAACGAAAGGTATTTAATAATGAGCAATAAGAACTAAAAAATAGGAGAGATATGAAAATCTACATAAATGATGATTTGAGTAAGGAAGACACAGAAATTCAGAAATGTATCAGACAAGGCTAAATAAAAAACACAAAGACGCGATAGAGTAAAATTCGGATTTCGGAAACTAACTATTAACCAAGAGGAATGGACATGGAGTAGAGAAAAAGAAGCTCCAGAACTGAAAGATCAAAAAAACATAAAAAAAGAATTTTCGGACGGATATCGCAACGAAAACACGGCAATGAAAAAGGACAATGAGAAAGAAAACAAAATAAATATAGGAACATGGAATCTAAAAGGGATATATGAAGCAGGGGCATCAACAAATCTAGTTACTGAAATGGACAAATGTAATATGGACGTGGCGGCATTGCAAGAAACACATCTAACGGGAAATAATACAGTGAACTTGGAGAATTACACAATGCTTACAAGTGGAAATCAGAGCAGAAGATTTGGAATGCGTTTCTTACTAAGGGGACAAATAAAAAAAGATGTAATTCAATTCGAACCTAAAACAGACAGGTTATGTTATATAATAATAAAAGGCCCGAAGAATACCTTGGCATTAATAAATATCCATGCTCCTACCGAGGAAAAAGATGAAGAAGCACAAGAAGTGTATCATGAAAGTTTAGAAACAGTATTAATGCAAATTCCTCAACAAGATGTAGTAGACATATTAGGGGATGCAAATGCAAAGATGGGCAGAGAAGCCATCTACAGGTCCATAACAGGAGGCGAGAGCAAGCATTAGTTTAGTAATGATAATGTTAGGAGGCTGATAGAATTAGCCTTAAAACAACATATGAAAATTATGAGTACGCACTTCAAGAGGAAGGAAATCCACAAAGAAACGTGGACGGTACCAACGACGAACAAAAGAAACAAATCAGATAGACCATGTGCTGATTCAAGAGAAGTACTCGAACATGATAACGATGGTTAGAACATGTAGGGGAGCGGAAGCTGACTCAAACCATTTCCTGGTAAAAATAACATTTAAATAAACAACCCAAAAGAAAACGCGAAAGGGAAGGAGCATAGAAGTCATGCGTAATACAAGGGATTTGCAAAACGATACAGTAGCATGAATGTATAGGAGCAAGATTATGGAAGCCTTTAGCAAACTGCAAATAAACAGCGCAAATGAGGTGGAGGAAGAATGGAAAAAAAAATAGAAAAACCAATAGAGGGGGCATCATAGAAAGTATTACTGAAAAGGAAAAAGGGACGAAAGAATAAATGGATGGATGAAGAATGTAAGAAGGAAATTTGCAAAAAAAACTCATTGAGACAAAAAATGTTACAAACAGGAACAAGAAGACCAAAAAGAATATTATGAACAAAGAAAAACTACAAATGTGTAGAGCGAAAGAGACAAATGAAAGAAAAAGAAATGAAGGATATGGAAGAAAAATTTAAGAAAAAGGAAATGAAAAACTTTTATAAAGATGTAAGGACAATAAGGACAGAATACCGGTGCAAAACATCATTCTGTAAAGATAAAGGAGGACATTTAATAAGTGACGAAATACAAATAGTAGAAAGGTGGATGGAATAGTTTAAAGAACTGTTAAATGAAGGGACCCAGGAAGTGGAGGGAAACGAGCAACAAATTACACATGCGACAGAAGATATTTCAGCCCCTTTAAGGGAAGAAGCAGAAAAGGTAATTCAAAAAATGAAAAATAACAAAAGTCCAGGAGCAAATACAATAACAACGGAGCATTTGAAATACGACGAGCAAGTTTTTACAAACAGGATATATATGTAGACTGATAAAAGGAATCTGGGAAACTGAAACTATTCCAAAAGAATGGAATAAAGCAAACATTGTACCAATCCACAAGGAAGGAGACAAAACCGATTTGGAAATTATAGGTTAATAACGCTATTAGATGTGACCTACAAAATATTGGCAACATTAATAAAGCGTTTAGAGGAATATACAGACCCACTGATTGGAGACTATCAATGCGGCTTTCGCAAAAATAGAGCAACCTTAGATCAAACGTAGACCCTAAAATAAACAGTAGGTTGCTATGAGTATAAAATCCCAATCTTCATATTATTCATCGATTTTAAAGCAGCGTATGACAAGGTGAATAGTACTAAACTAGTGGAAGTTTTGGAAGACCTTCAGGTACCAAAAAAGTTAATAAGTCTGGTAAAAATGACAAGTGCCGTCTAAGTAAACAATAGCATATATGATATATTCGAAATAAAGAAATGTTTAAGACAAGGGGACCCATTATCTACAGTCTTATTTAACATAGTACTGGAAAAAATAATAAGAGATAGTGAAATAAGAAGAGACGAAAGCATTTTCAATCGTAGCCACCAGTGTCTTGCCTACGCCGATGATGTGGTGTTGTTTGTCAGAAGCAGATACGAATTAATAAGAATTACAAAAGCACTAGAAAAAAATGCAAGAAGGATGGGTCTAGAAATTAGCGAAGAAAAAAGTAAATTCATGGAAATTAAGACAAAAAGAGGGGAAGCAGAATCATGTCTTAAAATTAAGGCAGAAAATGGTAAGGTGTGGAATTTTGAAGAAGTATAAAATTAGATGTAGCTGGTGGTTTTGATAGACAACACAGTTAACGAAGAAACGGAAATTGACCTACGAATTGTTAAAGCTAATAGATGCGCAGGGGAATAAATCGAATATTCAAAGCACCAGATATTTCCCATAAAACAAAAATTAGAATTTACGAAATTATTCTAAGACCAACATTAACTTATAACTGCGAAGGATGGACAATGAACAAAAAAATCTAGGCAAAGCTAGAAGCATGGGAGAGGAAAATTTTAAAGCTCGTCTATGGAGGCAAGAAAACAGAAGAAGAATGGGAAAGGCGATCGAATTTAGAGCTGTATGAACTATATAACAGACAAAGAATAACCGAATACATCAAAACACGCCGGTTACAATGGTTGGGACACCTGGAACGGATGGATGACTCAAGAGGCGTAAAAAATGTAGTTTGGAGAAAACCTGAGGGCAAGAAAAGAAGAGGGAGACCAAGTAGAAGGTGGAGAGAGGCTGTGCTGGAGGATCTGAAAATGAGGAAGATTGAAAACTGGAGAAAGCTGACAAAAGACCGAAGCGAATGGAAGACAGTCACCCAGCAATAGGCCTAAAAGGCCTGTAAAAACTTATATATATATATAAAAGTAGCGTAATGGAATGGATGTAGTGGCGTGACTAGACGACTGTATTTATGGTATTCTATGACCTAAAATACCACTGACAACTTTTAAATGATAAATGTTACTGACGACTACGACAACAAAACAACGCCAAAGATTTGATATACGAAGTTATGCTAGAAATACCTCTGAATGTATGCTGTTGCTTGTTACAGGAAGATATTCCATTCATTTTGGGGATTTACTATATGAGGAATTTGAACAGTCGGGGAGTTTCTTCCCAGGTACCCTACTTCTGTCGTTAGCTGTAGTTAAATAAGTTACTAGTACCCCCGCTCCAAAGATCGGAGGTTCGGGGAGGGGTAGGAGCTATTGAAAAAGAACTAATAGTCGCTAAAGGGATATTAACGTTCAAAGAGTGGCCATACTGAATACACTATACATGCCGGTTGTGGCAGTTGCGTTCGAAGATAGTTCACATCTTCGAACACTACAATACTTCAGTTAGAATTTGTTACTGTCGCCGATATTTGAATACCACAAGGACTTAGGAATAGCTTTGCATTTTCAATGGGTAGTACGACCAGTATCCGTCAATCCGCTTTTATCTAAGTTCTTTCGATTATAAGTTTTCTGCACATCAGTATATACTGTTGCGCCACAGACCTTTAAGGCCTTGCGCTAGTTGGACTGTTATCCTCCATTCAGTTCAATTTCTTGCCTTCCCCTGTCAGATATGTATTCTCAGTGTTCTCAGATCTTTTAAGAGGTTTTCATACCAACTTTTTCTACTTCCCAATCGCTCCTGTCATTAATACCAATTTTGTCATTCTTTCTCCTTCCAATCGTTCTACGTGTCCTACCCATTTTATTCTCTGTGCTCCCACTATTGACGTTATTTTCAGCTCCTGGTATAACTCGTCTAATTCTTTATTTGTTCTTTGCGTTTTCATTTCCCATCTTTCTAGTTGTTTTGCTTGTGTTTTATTTAGTGTCTATGTTTTACTAGCACGAGTCTCTGTTGGTCTTATTATAGTTTTATATGCTCTTATGTGTCTGGAAGTGGCTTTAGACTTTCGAATTGATTTCAACATACCATATTTTTTATTTCCCTTCATTATTCTGTGTTTGATTTCTTGTTTTTCTTGTCTTTCTCCGTTGATCGCTATTCTAAGATACAAATTCTTTTATTCTCTCAAACTTGTATTCGTTCTCATTTAACTATTAGATGTTTTTCCGACTGCTCCGCCTCCTATAACGATATAAATATTTTGTTTTCTTAGTATTTATTGCAAGTGCATCTGCTTCAAATTAGTAGATATTTTACATTCTGTCATGATACATTTTCGAACTCTGTTAATACACGTATCTATCTTACAAATCCATACAATGGAAAGTTTATGTACCTCTGAAGAATGAAGTAGCACTCGTCTCCATCTCCTTTAATCACCGTAAAAGATATCTACATTTTTCGTCCAGTTCGAGTTACCATAAAGTTTTGCTAATTTCCAACACCAGGTGATTCACATCATTTTCTGATTAATTTCTGTCTATTCGTATATATTCGATACAACAATTTATTGTCTTGCCACGTCACGTTGTTTGTTCCTAATACTTACATATCTATGTATCTGATGTGTACAAACTATATTTGAAACGAAAAATGTTATGTCTAAATGTTATAGAGATTATATCAACAGTGTTGTGTTGGCCTCGTTTTAATTAATGGTATAATATTTTCAGTAGGACTGATGTAATAAATTTGTTTCTAGATGGTATTGAATAACCAAAGAAAAAAAGCATTTTTCCCGATACAACGGTCCTTCTTTGTGATATAAATATTTCATCTAGAATTTTTTTTTATACTTTTTTACTAGGTTACTTATTACATGACACTTTAATAGATTGTAGATTACTTCGTGTAAATTGCATGATCCAATTTCACTTACGTACTACGTACTTTTGATGTTACCGTGGACCTTGTTTGATGTGGTCGCAGTTAATGTTATAACCCGCTTATTGTTATCGTTTCGATAAAATACGGCCGGACAATATACCGAGAAATAGAAATATTTTCATTTATCATTACCACAGGTTCGGTTATTGTTGTTTTCGTTGTATGGTGTCCAATTCAGAATTAAATTAGTACAGACATTTCATTGATTTAGTTATACCAGTGGTTACTAATAAACTTCTTACAGTTATTGAACGTTTACTTGGCCTGTTCCCTTTATGTTGGATGTCACTAGTTAAACATGCAATCACATCACCTTCTACACGTGCTCGAAATTAACTACGCGATACACTATTTTTTTTTAAGCTTGAATTGGATAAGAAATAAAATATTAGTATTTTAGAAAAGTATGGCATGAGTCAGTGAAATGCAACCGCTTCGTTGCAACTTTGACAGCTGTTACGTGCCTTGGTATCGAATAACAAGTCACCCTAAAAACTGCTTTATGTCTCTGTTACCAGGTTTGGTTTTACTTCTTAGTTATGCACTTTAAAGAATTTATTACTTAATTTTATTCAGATAATAGGCAAAAAATCAGTTATTGCTTTCATTATTGATTGTTGTTACCAGTCAGTTATTCTTATTAAGATCTCTAAGTCGCAAAGTTATTGCAATAAAGGAGGTCCCCTGGATTACTTTATTGTATATTTTAGAAAATGCCACTCTACCGTTCTTTAGCGTATCGCACTTTTCTTGTAAGTTATGTTCAATTATTTCTTTTTGTAAATCATAAACAATAATAGTAACTAATTATTAAAGAAGGTTTTCAAATTGGTTGCCAGTTTCTTATAAACGCAATTCCAACCTTCTGATCATTAATTGGCTATGTCGGCAGCCTATAAAATCCTGTTTCATAAGTGTTTCTTACTATTTATTTCTACGGAATATGCTTCATTTTTCAAGAACGCCCAAAAAGTCAAATCTAAGAGATTGAAATCGGAACTTCTTGCTGGCCATGTCATGGGTTCATCAGGACAGATCCACTTATTTGCAAACCGTGTATTTAAATGGTCTCTTGCTAATCGAGACAAATGACGTGACGCTCCATCGTGCATGAAGTACATAATTGTTTAGCGATAGATCCTCTAATAGAATGTTAAGTTCGACCGTAAAAAATTTCAACGGACTTCGCTAGTCAAACGATTTAGCATATGATATGATCCGACTAAAAAATCATCGATCATATCTGCCTACACGTTCAAAGAAAGCCAATATTGACGGTTTCTTATTATGGTTTTATGGAGGTTTTCGTCACTCCAATAGTGCATGTTATGCATATTTAGGATACCGTCGCGACTCAAACCTGCCTCATCCGTAAGCATTATTATTTGTTTCCATTTTGGATTTGGTTTTGCAACCACCCGCAGTATCGCGTGCGAAGTATATGATCCCCTAATAAATGTTAAACCTTCTGGTAACGGAAATAGTTAAGAAGCTGTTCTTTAGTCCTAATTCTTGCGGACAGTTCTTTGGACCTCACTGTCAACTTTCCCCTTTTTAAGGCAGTCATCTTCTCCTAATCGACGGTAAACGTCAGTAAATGTTCTTATATTTACTTCATTGTAATTTGAACGAGCCTCGCCATAACGCATAATCATGTCTATGTACACTAAAAATATACAGCACTATTCTAACGCGAAACAAACGGAAAACTAAGCAATAAAGCTCTTCAACACAATAGCGAAATCAGATTATTAATTACACCCTCACTCTCACCCACACTCGTTATGAATTTCACAAGCCGTCATTGGATTTCATAATCGACTGACCACACTCATCTAATAACTAGTGCTGTAGGTATCCGAAAAAATTGAGATCCGGATATCCGGCTCCACTATCCGATTTTCGGATCCGGATCCAGTACCCAATTCTCGGATCCCGATCCAATATCAGATTCTCGGATCCGGATCCGTTATTACTTTGCAATAAGTGTTACTAAAGAAAACATCGAATTTGTGTTGTATAGAGAACAAGCGCAATAGTTTTTAAAGTCCGTGCATTCAGAATAATACTGGGTTTCCAAGCGTACGATTCAAAGTTACTTTACATTACATAGATGTTCAATAAATCTGGTGATTATTATAACTATATTGTTTGATAATTACTCGACCTATTACAGGTATTTACCCGAAAAACTTGTTAGAGAACGGTGTTGGATCCACATTATCGGATAACGGATTCGATCAGATAGAAAATCCGAATTGAAGATTTCGGATAGTAAATTATCCGGATCCGGATAACAGCTCTCCTAATAACTCAGAAACTGTTGACCTTTAGATCCATGTTTATAGAGGCTTTTCTAGTTTGAGGTCCTTTATCGCACAGTACAATGAATTACCCTTTTTTCACTGTCACCTGTATATTGTTATGTTCAATATTTACATCGTTTTAGGATATTCAGTATAGTCACCCGAGAGTAATGAAAATCCCTCTAGCGGATAGAAGCTATTTTTCGAAAGCCAATTTTCCAAATTCATAAATAATTGCCAAAAGAGTATCGAAGAATACTCCCGAATCTCACAAACGAGTTAAAAATGTAATTAAATGGCAAAATTCCAATTTTTTAACAATTTTCCCGGAGATAAAACATTTCAATATATACAAAATACCCCATACAATCTCAACAAAGAATTAATATTTACATAGTTTAAAAAAAAGTTCTAATACGTGTAGCAAATCTACGTCCACCTGATTTTTGCTTTCACAGTCTCGATCTGATGACATCATTGAGGCCATCATAAAATTATGAAATTTGGATTAGATCCATATTTATTGCGAATGTTTATTAGCCATATAACAGTATCTATTTGATGTAACCTGTTTAAAATGCCAAATACTTTCTACGCTGTTTGTCCACATTCGTCACTAAATGTAAAATTTGCTTATAACAATTCTTCCTCTGTTTCATAAATTTTGTGGCGGTTTTGTAACTTTTACAACCCAACGGTGTTAGACCGAGTGAACCAGGTGGGCACCTAAGGCCTCCCCATAATCAATCCACTTATTAGGGGCAGTTTCATTTTAATAGCTATTCCATGAAAGCTACAGTACAATATGCTGTCTCACCATCGCATTGCTATTACCTTACCTAACGACTAGTCTTACAAGTGCAACAGTAATTCGTATCCTTGTATATTTACGTATACACTGTTAATAAATAGGCAGCTGATAAAAAGAAAACTCTAGCAACTAATACTAAATAGCAATTTTAAACATGCACTGAAGCCACTACCGATATAACAAATCTGATAAAATAATAAGTCGGTTGTGTCACATACAGATCGTACACTGGCGGTCGTCCATTTCACACGCGTTGCACGCCTTGCCATATTTCCAATTATAAATCAACCTTTTTTTCGTCCGCCACGACATGTTACTGCCTGTAAAAGTGGTGAAAAGCAACATTAGTTTTATCAAAATTAATCACCTGTCTGCAGAATCTGGCCTTTATATTTATTTATAGGTAGCTTTTTAACTAAGCAACAATCTTCATTAATGTAAAGGATACTAGTCTTTACATGTTCTCTTAATCGTTTTAGTAAACAATTGAAAAAAATAGAGACAATCCAATCATTTTTATTTATTGATACAATTGTTCAATCTAGGAAAAGGAGAGAACTCGGATAGCAGTAAGATAGCTGGTCTTATGCCAGTACCATGTTTGGCACTTAAAAAATCTGAAGCATGAGTTAAAGTTCCTTCAAGTTTAGAAAATGTTGAAATATGACAACCTTATCTATTGATTGCGCTTTTGGACTATGCCATTCGTATACACTTACAGGAGAGGATAACGAAGGATACTTAATACATAAAATAGATTAGCGGGAAATCTTCATTTAAAACAACATCCCGCATCCCATTTCATAGTATTCCGTTTGCTAAGAAGAATATCTCTTTGTGCGGACATACAAAATCCAAACAACAAGGAAAATGCGAAAGCAATGAAAGAAAAAAATGTTTTGGTACAAAACGTTTTATTGTTTTTCAAAATATTCGCCATTAACATTTATAAACTTTTGCCACTATAAACCACTATGAAAGTGATATCACCAAGCTATGGGTTTTGAAGGTTTCAGCTCTTTCTTGAGATGATAATTATCTCTGTTCGTGCATTTTTTGTTTGACATTCGAGATCAAAAAGAAGTCGTCAGGCGACAAATCAGGTGAATACGGCAACGAGACATTAATTCGGTTTTTCTCCTTCAAATAATCATTTGTTTGACGTGCTGTGTGATAGCTGGCGTTGTCAGAATGAAGGATGATGCGACGCTGTTGATTGTTTTTCCTAATTTCATCGATGATTTCTGGCAAACAAATTGTTGCATACCATTCAGCATTAACAGTTCGATCCTACAAAGCAATGCTTGCGACATGCCCAGTACAACGAAAAAAACGAGCAATCATTTTCTTGAAACTGCTTTGTGATGGAACAACTTTTGCTGGATTTGAGCATTTTCTTGTGCTTGGTTCGAATTTTCACATATGTAAATGTATATGCAAAATTGAATGTACTGCAGTCTTCACCCTACACCCCCTTAAGATGAATATGGGCCGCTAAAAAAAATACGTGCCCTTTACTTTTTAATGGTCTACCAATACACCAAGTTTTATAGAAATCGGAGAGTCACAGTTCTGTCAGTTTGCTTGTAAGTCTATCACTCACTAAGTCTGTCCAGTCTGTTCGGTAAGTAGACGACGCCCTATGGGACGTATCAAAGTGGAGGTCGGTGTGGATATGCCAAAGTCCGTTACCAGTATGTACTTGTTCACCACCGAAGCGACATTATACGAGTAACTTCTTTTGTATATTTCCGTCCTATGCCTTGGTATAGTTAACAAATATCTATTACATACCTACATTGATGCCATGGTTATCGTATCGAAATTGAATTTTACTATACAGATATGGAGGCTTCTTCCTTTTCAAAATGTTGAAAAAGAATAAGGCATTATGTAATATTCGGCGGTTACACATGTTTAAGCTCTTCGATTTTGACATAGCACGGCTAATACCTCTCCTACCTCGCATACCGAATATCAAGCGCATACACGAATTTCGTACCATTTGTATCCTTCTACTACCACATAACACGTCTTCATAATTAAAATGCGAAAGCACCACGGATTCGCATAAGAGCTGTTTGGTGGCGATGCCAAACCAATTTCGGTTTATGTAAACCGCTTTTAAAGATGAAATTAACCTCCTAATGAGATGCGAGGTGTTGCAATCAAAACGCAAACGGTTATCTATTTGCAATTCCAAATTCTTAACCGATTTTTGCGGTTTTAATTGTTGCCCTCGAACAAAAATCTCTAGATTCAGCTCTGCGAAAACGCGAGCCTTTTCTTGACCGAATGATACGCTTTATACTTTTAACACGCATTGTATGTTTTTACCATTTTAATACTTTAAAAAGCACAAGATACGATGTCGAGATGATCGACGTTAGATGTAGACGATAACCATCAGATAAAGATTGAAATTAGGCCAAGTTGCCACTGGAAACATTAGAGTCGATTGAGTTCATTCCTACTTTGCGTCCGCTCTTGAAAGACTGCATGTAAATACTGTGGTTTTGTGTTGGCTTCACTTTTGAATGTAAACAAATACTTTTACTCTCGAAGAAGAAATATATATGGTGGTATAAGACGATCTAAAGAAAGGGTAAGATCTCTATAATGCAAATACTTTCACGAAATGGAAAAATAGATGAAAAAGCTCCTTATTCAATACGAAAATATTGTCACACATTGAACAGTAACTTTTAAAGTGTCTAAGCAATTATACAAATTGCGATTAGGTGAAGATGGTATTCATTAACAAGTATTCGTTTATCCGCACCTTTTTCAATTTGCATCCTAATTTAATTCACTCACGCATACCAAGAGTATTGTAGATACGCACATACATTGATTAATGGACTTGTAAAATAATTTGTCCTTATAGCGTATATTTAACATAAAGTTATTGCACATATAGGCGAAACTCTCGTAAAGTATTTGTTGCTGCAACTACCTGTATTAATTGATCTTGATAAATTGTTTTAAATCAACATACATTTCCCACCAAGGAAGCTGTTCCAACCATTTTAAAATGTATTGCAACCAATGTTTTATTTATATCAATAAGTGTGTTACCTTCCTAATGTAACAGTATTAAAATATAGTAATTTGCATAAGTAGAAGAAAGAAAGAAGAAATACCTACTCACGATTTTTTAATTGTAGCTAACACCATGCTGTAAAATATGTGCATAGTTTTGTAATTATAATGAAGTGTTCGTTTTATCGGAGCATTCGTAGTAGTTTGTAATGAAAATATTTGCATCTTGTACTTGGCATTCCACGTACCTTGCTAGAATGTACAGAAATTCCCAAAAAAAGTGTTATCAACTACTGTTCCAATTGTTATTTAAAAAAGAACTATGTATTTATGTCTATTTTTAATTTGTTACTTTTTACAAACGCATATCAAATTTAATACTGTATATATAACACTTAGAAACCTATTAAAGTTGTTTTAGTGGAATATACCCGCTTGCATACTTGTTTTACCTGCTCACTTTTTCTTCGTTCTTTAAGTAACATAGTATTCTGAAAACCATATGCGCAGCAGGAATTATTTCAATGGTTTCCACATATTGTACACCCACGTACCTCATTTTTTAACGGGCGTATTCGTTATATGCGCATTTTTTTTCTATTTTAGCGCTTGATATTACGTAACCGTTTTACTTCGAAGCAGAACTAAATAAATTATCGGGCCCGAATATCGTACTAGTTATAGCATTGATGTAAATACGATAGGAATGAGTTATTTCTTTTGTCTACATCATTGCTGCTTGAAAATCGCCGGCACGTACACTAAACCACAAAATTCTGTAAATGTGTAGGGTATCTCATATTCCATATAGGGCATCTAAGAACCTTTATTAGCACATATCAAATATCTGAAAAGGCTGCCGTTTTCTCCATATATCGTAATAAGTGGATACACTCTTAATTCATACTAAACTTGATAGATACAGGAATTAACAATGCCTTTCAGAAATTAATTCAAACTCAAATTCAATCAATTATTAGTTCGAATAATCCTTTTGTTATGACTCGCTCACGTCTAAATAAAAAAAAAATACTCCGTGTAGCAGTCTCACACTGCAGCATTTAAGCGTAGCGTTTGACTCGTTTCCACCAAGTCGGTACAATTTTTTATAGCAGCTCAATTCGTTGTTTCGATGATCTAATACGATTTCGCAGTAAGATAATCTTTTTATGTATATCATGAGGTAACTTAATGTAATTTTAAATATGTTGTCTAAGCGTAACATATCGCATATACTATTATATTATACGAGCGTGCATCAAATATAAACACAACTTGTTTTTTAAAAAAATCTAACATTATTTAACTAAGCTTACAAATATATATTATTCTTCTACATACTCTTCCACCCTAGAAATACATTTTTCCCATCGAATTGGGACCTTTTTTATTCCATCATCGTAAAAACTCTTCGGACGTTCATGTAGCCATTGGAGTACAAACGCTTCCACCGCTTCGTTGTCGTCGAAACACTGGCTTCCAAGCGCTTCTTAGAGGGGTCCAAAAAGATGGAAGTCACAAGGTGACAAGTCTGGACTATAGGGTGGATGTTCCAGCGTTTCCCATCCGAATGCATCCACTTTTTGCATCGTGGCGTTAGCCACGTGAGAACCTGGCGTTATCATGCAGAAGAATGACACTTCCGGCTGATTGCTTCCTACTTTTCCTTCGAAATGACAATTTCGCGGCGTCTAGTACTTCACAATAATATTGCGCATTATTGTACGTCGATCGTGGAGAAAATCTACGTGAAAAGCACCATGCCGATCAAAAAAAACCGTTGCCATTACCTTTCCGGCTGACAACCACGTCTTTGTCTTCACCAGTGCCCTCTCGCCGCTCTTTGTCCACTCCATACCCGCCTGTTTCGTCTCGGGTTTGTAGTGGTGCACCCAGGTTGCGTCACAGGTGACGATGCGATTCAAAAAGGCCTCACCCTCTTGCTGGTATAAATTGCAGAGTCGCTGCGAAACCTTCAATCGATGTCGCTTGTGATCCTCCGATAACAGACGTGGAACCCATCTAGCGGCCACTTTGCGAAATCCCAAGTCATCTGTCACGATCCGTTGAATACTCCGATTTCCCTCTATGAGATTTCGGACCGCCTCGATGTTGGCCTTGGTTACACTTGTCCTTGGGCGGCGATCATGGCTCTCGTTCTCGACCTTTCCACGCTCTCCAGAAAATGTTTTGTGCCATGCAAACACACGGGTTGTTGACAGGGTGTTGTCACCGAACTGTGTCTGTAATCGCCGCAAAATTTCGGTTGGGTTCTCCTCTTCCTTGGCCAAAAACTTGATGATAATCCGCTGCTCCACGGAGACATGCACTTCTTTCTCGCTCATGGTTTCTTTTGATACTAAAAGGACTAGAGAGAGTTGCGGTCGGTTCTCCCCTCTCCCTAACGATACAGGCTACCTGCGCATCAACCCCTTCCATGTCTAGAAGCCTTCCGGAATTTTTAAGAAAATCAGTCCCGTTTATATTTGATACACCCTCGTATCTACGCTTCCATAATCGTGTTTCTAAAGTTCATTTCTTAATCAGAAATGCTTTACTAACCTCTGACCTCTTAACTTTAATGTGCTATTAATTTATTTATACCTTGTAATTAAATATTCAAACATTGCGACACTTGAACGTTGAAACACTTTACTATAACCCTTGCTACAACATTCCACAAGTACTAGAAACTAAGGTACCGCCATCGCTAGTAATGCTGAATTGGTGTTAGTTTGGTCCACAGTCGATGGCCAAAATAATAAGTAATATGGCCAAAATAATAAGTAATAATAGAAGCTTATGCGAATATATCGTCCTTTATTGATTACGATTTATTAATTATTATTACAATCGAAATTCAAAATATTCTACAACCAAAGCTAGTTACATAAAAGAACCACACATGACCAACACTTAGCAGTCGTATACACCTGAGTACGAATGGGTACGAGGCATGGCAAGGATGAACTTTGTTTGGTTGTGTACGAACGATCGTTCACATTGACACACGCTTTTCTTTGTAGTACCGATTGTTAAAGACGGGTTGATTGATTTTCAAATCAATCAGCTAACGAAGGGACTTGCCTTATCTCAATTTGTATATGTTCACCTTGCCTATTTTAAACTAGTTTATACAATTCCGCTAGATAATTAACAGATTTCAATAGAGAACTTGTCAATTTTTCAATGGCGATAACAAGATAATATATAAATACTTAAGGAATTTGATGTATGATACATTGATATTAACTTCCTACTTTCATGACAAATATTGAAAAACAAAGCCGACATTTCAAACGTAGGTGAAATGCGTGCTTTTGGTTAGCTTTTTTGTGATGTCACCGGGCCAAAATAATCATTTATTTATATCTGTACCCCAGAGCCAGACTATGTTAAGTCCAAATTTACGAAATTTCAAATAAATATGTTAAATTACTTACTATGTTCATTTATGCTCATTATTCTTAAACTTAATACTAATTCAAATATAAGTTATTGACCGGATTCACAAAAACGGCGTTTTACAATTTTACAAAATCTAAAATTAATTCAATAAAGCTGCTCTACTGAAAAAATGTGTTTTCGGCTCTGGGATGCTATATACATATCTGTACCTCTAAACCGGAATAAAGCCGCTTCAACGAAGTTCCTTGATTGTTAAATTTACGGCGAATTACTCTGCTTGGTCTCTGTTTCCTTCGGAAGTTAATACTATTTATGCATCTTCTTGCTTTTCCATCTTGCCTTTGACCGTCCTTTTGGTCTATCTTCAACCACTTTACATTATTTGATCTTGGTAGAACTGTATTTGTATTGTAATTTTTGACATTAAACACTAATAGCGTATTCCATTGGGCTACACTAGAGCGTTCTTGTAGTTCGAAAATTCTGGATCGAGCAGTGCCAATGAAACGTATTATTCTTGTACCGAACGATTTTACTTGTTATGTTTCATTGGGAAAGGCCAAGTACATCGGTTGTAATTGCTATTGTTGTATTTGTAAACATCAGCTGTTATCAGTCGACCATGTTGCTCTAAACTGGCTCTTGCTTCTCTAGCAAGTGTGATAAAAATTGCTATTGTATTTACTGCCGGGGAGGTATTTGAAAGGAATGGGGGAGCTAACTAATTTCATTTTATATCCAAATCATATTTGTAAAAGGAACATACCTATAACAAAGGAAATTAAGTGAGTAAAGTGATATTTGTGCCAAAGAAAAGCGGCTTGCCGACGACCAAATGACGTCACACCAATCCCTGGTCCGTTCTAAATCACGTAGTCGAAATTCGAGCTTCAAGGATTTTCAAAAACATTCGTCTCTTAAAATAGTGAAATTTTAATGAAAACTTAGATAGTCATCTATCTTTGATGCTAAATAGTCATTACATACTACTTGTAAAGCAAATAAAATTTTATGCAACTTCCCTGTTCAAAAACCTTCCGATCTATTTTGGAATAAGCCTTTTGTAACTTTGCAATTAAGATTCCAAAGTTAGTTTAATATTTTACAGATATAAAAAGCTTCTATTTGACATACCATTACGATCTAAGCATTTTGAATCTAAAGATAGCCTTTTTTTTCTAAATAACATCCCGACTGTTCATTTTATTGCCGACGCAGATTATAAAAATAATAATACAAATTATAATGATAATAATAATTATTATCATAATAAGTTACGCCACAGCATAACCTAAAGTCTCTAGAGGGATGGTGCGCAAATGAAACTAGTATTCTTTTCATTTCAAATCCAGAAGATCTAGAAATTCTTACAATCAAGGAAAAGTTAGCTGTGCGGATCGGGTGCTTTTCCTCGGCGTGGTGGGACTGCGACTTATCCTAGCAATATCATATAAATGAACTTGTGGTAAAATTGAATGGGTTTTGCTGCAGTTTGAGAGTGGTTTCATAAAATGTGGGTTTTGAAGCAATGCTGAAAGTGTTCAATCCCTTCTTCAATACGGAATTATCTTCTTGGATATTGTAGTCGACGTAACCATCAGAGTTTTCGTGTTACAAGAGCATGTACAAGGGATATCTTCCGACTAAAACAGAGAAACTCGTGTAGATTACTCTTTAGAGACTTTAACATACTTACCTTAGCATCTATTTATGTACTAGAATGCATTTTTAAGGAATAATTACAAGGAAGCAATTAGTGGGTGTGCATTAAATCACGAGCGCAATATTTGTTGAAAAAACATATTTCGGTTACTCCCGACGCAGACACATCTGAATGAGGTGGAGAAACAAGTTTTACTGCAATGCATCAGGATATACAATCTTTTAGAGCAAGCTTTAAAAAAATTCGTCTAAACAGTTTAAAGCAACATTAAAACTATTTTTAACTAGACATGCATGATAAATTACTGTTTTAATGCATACACCTTATATAATGTAATTTTTTTTTTGAGTTATACAATCTGTCTTTCTTCGTCGTATCTACCTTAAGTTTGTATTTTGGTTTCCTTTTTTCTTTTCAAACTTCATTTACCTTTTGAACTTCACGTGACATATCTTTTGTACAACATTTTATGTTTTTTTATACTGACGTATTATATGCACTGGCATTACAGAATAAACGAATTTATTATTATTATATAACTGTAAAAACTGCTATAATAATGTGTCGGTTTATTTTCAAATTTTTCCAAAGTAATTAATTAGGCAGCTAATGTGTAATTCATTAGGCTTGGAAAATAATTTAAATATTTTACTCGATTGCAACAACAATTTGGGGCTTTGGCATATTTAAACGAGATCGAGACCCGCCAATTTGGGGCTGCCTTATATCTTAAAATGTGCTTTTTTCGGTATATGTTCACCAATTTTCACTGTGTCTATATTTTATGCACCTGTGCTTATCAGATGCACAGCCGCCGCACAAAGCTTCCTGGTATATGTCCCCAGCCTTGCATTTTGTGCCTCTTTGTTCTGCAAAAAGAAAATATTGTACTTCGGTCATAGGGCTTTCTTTTTGGCGCGGCTTGTGACATGCTTCTAGAAATACACCCCAGCATTTCAACATTTTGGGATTTCCCATACGCGTTTTGTGCTAGTTCTGTGTCGTAAGAGCAAAACTGTGCTTCAATTTTAAGCTAAGCTAGAGCGCTTTGAATTCCAGGTATGTTCCCAGCCCAGATACCACTGGAGTTAGAAATTTTTTACACCCATTTTGTGCTTGTTTTGTATCATTCTGTGCCGCTAAGTGCCTGTGGGTATGCTATTCCGGTCACCATATAATTTTGGACTGTGATACTTTTTTGCTGAAAATATTTTTCGAAAGCAAATTCGCTACTGTCAAAATTGTGTTTGAAACTACAACGAAAGGACTGTCATTGCAGGTAAATTTGGAAAACACACGAATACCCATAAGTAAGGTGTTATTTAGAAGTAAAGATCGCAAATAATAGGCTCATTATTACTTTTTAAAAATAAACTTACCCCATTTGCTGCTTCTAAAGAATTTTGTAGCAATTTTGCTACCGTTTAATTTTGTTTTTGTCACGTCTCTTGTTCGACAAACGGGTGCAACGTCAGAGGCGTATAGCGCAAAAGTAGGTACGTGAGATACGGCATTATTAAAAAATAATATATTCTTACCTTTTATTGACGTCTTGGGGCAGTAGTATTTTGACGCAGTGGACATCAAGACCTCAGTAAAAGGTAAAAATATATTATTTTTTAATAATACTGTATCTCACATATCCACTTCTGCGCGATACGCCTCTGACGTTGCACTCGTTTGTCGAGCCTTAATTATTAGACATTCCTAGATCCTTTAAGTAGATTAGCACGTTGCGATGAAAAAATAAAGTAAACTGAATATTGTTCTATACTAATTAGCTAATATAATTTAGCGTTTTCTTGAGTTTGGCACCAAAAACGTAGTAAAAATGAATCAACTTAATGAGAATTACAGATGTCCAGCTATTTAAAAAAAAACAAAGCTACAATTGCAAACTTGTTGATTTGGAAACGCGACCTTTATACTGCACAAAGACAATGTGGAGTATTACAAGTCGTACGATAACTAGACCTTCAAAACTGCTTTCCAAAATGTATTTTGTAAATTGAAGGATTACTAACGCAATTTTGAATTGTAGTCTATTCCATAGTTTGTTATGTTTGATGTATTGTACTAAACACAATGGATATTTGTCTTTTGTATTTTAATATCCTTGCACTGGACTTCATCCATACTGCTTTAATTTTTTTTTCTACTGCTGCATATGAAATGCTTTTATGGAAATGTTTGATATTCTCAATGTACATGCGTTTACTTTTCTTCATTCCGCAATTTTTAGCTACAATTACTGATTCGATCAACGGTTTTTGCCGTTGCTTAAACTGGTTAATTTCTGTTTTCTAATTGCTTGAGGAACATATGTAGGTCGATGATCTAGTTTACTCCCAAACCAGGGAACCAAAAATCTGTTTTAATATCGTTTACTTTTATGTTTAACTTTGTCTATAATACGAGTATGTACCTTTTAGAGTTTATTGATATATACAGTGTGTTCCTGGATTAACGCATGGATAGATAAGGCAGACAGGAAATTATTGAGTTGAATTTTCATCTTTTTGGGGTTCAGCCATGCTTACATACTAAATACAAGCATAATTGATTACTCTGAGCATTGTTCTTTAATAACCCTATTATCGTATTTCCTATAGAAACTACATTTTACTAATTTTACTAATTGAAAAAATTCCCTTTTTGTAAATTTCCAAGATATACTTGATTTCTCGGCAATAAAATGATGGCATAAATTACATGCTATTCAATCATGGCTGAACCACAAAATATGAAATTTCAACTCATTAATTTTCTGTCTGCGTTACCTATCCATGCGTTAATCCGGGGACACGCTATATGTAGAAGTGTACGCAGTTGTAGAAGTAGTGCACACTGTGAGACACAAATATATTCTCTAAGGATTCACTAAACTAGAAAACATCTGTCTAGGCCAATTTTTGATGTTTTTATTGTTCGTTCGGAGAGTTTCTTAAATTATGTAGTTTACATAGTTTTGTCACTATGAGATCTTTAAATAATATTCCATTAGAAGGTGTTTTACAAAGCGAGATTTAAAAGCCAGCTTGGAATAAAAAGGTAACTTTAAAATCCTAAAGACAACCAAACTATAAGGTACGCAAATCACGGTTACCGTTCATAGACGTCCGACTGGTAAATGCGTTGCTGTGTTTAAGTAAGAATTTTTAAGCTATATTTTATAATTAACATAATTCATATCGAGAAACATTTACCCAGTAAATATTAAAAATCCGAATGTATTTGACCACACATCCGAATCATGGCGTACGTTTCTAGTGCCGTTTTCTTGAGCCTTGTTTGCAGCGATGAAAATATATTTTTATATAACGAAGACGACTGTTCGACATGTAACGGTGTAATGTTTACTTAATTGTAGTGGTCTTTGAAACAAGTAAACGTATCTGTAGGAGCACTGTTATAAATTTGCCTTAACCTGCATTTAGTAGTACACTATTCAATTTTATTCTAACGCAGACACTTTTCCCGTCACTTAAGGTGTCTAGCCCTCTTTGTGCGTTATCTATTACTATTTGTAATGAAGACCTTTGTAATGCCGTGATTTCATTCGTTGTAAATCAATTTCAACTTGATAGCCTTGAAATTTCAATTGACTTGCTTTGATGGCAGCAGTTTCTTTTGTATCAAATTGTAACAGGGACTGGAGTGGATGAAAATGATGAAAATAATAGAAGGCAGCTTCTAACCACGTTTCCAATCGGGCCAATACTGGCTGTGGCAGTTCTGGGATATTAGAACACTGTTCAGGAAATTGCCGAATTCATTTGGGAGATTTGACAAATGCTGCTTTAGTCTGTGCTATTAGTTCATTTACATCAGGATAGCAGAGGTGACGATCCACTTGGTTTTAATATTTGAACTATAATATGCGGCAGCGGCTTCTCCATTATGTCAATTGGTCAATGGCCTCCCAAGAATATTTTCAAATAACTGAGAAAATGTTAAAGTACAAATCCTCTTTATTCATTACAAAGTTTTGTCAGTTTATAAATATTGTTGGGAGGTCATTGTCCAATTGACCTAATGGAGATGGCTGCCGCTGACAATTATGTACCAGTGAGTGTTATATAATAATATTAATTATATTCTCTATTCTTTCACGCACACATGGTAAATAATTTCGCAATGTTGATGCACTTGGCAACTTCCAGTCCTAGTTGTATTTGCCCCAAAACCTATGAAACTGTTCTTTTTGTATGTTATTAAATGGAATGTTACAAACACTTACCTATCGTAAATATGAAATCCTTTACTAATTCGGCATAAAGTTTTTGACCGCGCGTCTTCCATTTGTGGTTTGAGCCATTGGCATGTTTTTCGCATCGTGATCGTTTTCAAATCAAATCCCTATTGCACACTAAATACCCCATACGAGATCCGTTGTATGTAAAGTCTGGGTATTTTGTAATAAACTTTGGGACATTGGTTACCGAGTAATGTAATTTATTTCTTCACTGATATTGGCTACTACGAACCGAAATGATATTGGCAGAGTGATATTCTTTACGCGATTGTTAAGTTTCTTCCTACTTAGGTATGTCCGCAATGAACGATTTTATTTGTACGCCACATGGTATTACCGGAATATCACGCCCCTCTCTACACACCAGTGATTTGGCATCGGCTTTGTGAGCCTTAATAATAATTAATGATAGTTTATCGACTTCTGAAACAAAGATCGCTTCTTGTGCTAATCTCAAGTACCAAACTTTCGACAAATTAGTAAAACAACCGCCCATAGCCTTTTTAATCAACGATAGATTGAATTGACATACTCTTGTGAAGCTATTGAACAAAGCCCAGCTAAGTTGCTGTAGTATTACAGATGCAATCAGTTTCGCGATAAGATAGCCAAGAAGGTAATATGTGCTAATAGATTGGCCAGTCCTGGTGCACTACCTACATGATAACGGATTCACAGATTAATTCTGGATATACTGGCATTGTCTCTTCTGTAATTATTGTTCAAAATGTCTATCTGCACTGGTGTTCGTTTTTGGAAATAGCACCAACTGCATATTTAGTCATTCAAAAATAATGCAATGGTTTGCGAGCTGATTACTCCAATCTCAGTGAGTTGGTTTAACCTGTCTTAACGTACCTTCAGGACGTTGAAGTTAATTTCAAATCATTGGCATTATGGTATTTTATTAATCATCTGTCAAACATCAATTTCGAGAACCTATATGACGTGTTATCTTGAAAACCGCGACTCTAGTGCAGATACGCATTTTTGCTTGCATATATGGAATAAAAAGGCATATAGGGCTCAGTAAGTAAAGTATAATTAAGTTGGTTAGTAAGGAACTCTTTGGATGAACTTTGCTTTCACAGCAGATAATTTCAAGCTTTTTCGTAGCCAGCTATGCATAAATACAAGCACAGCTTATCGCATATCGTGATTCTCAGCGCCACGCCGTGGATATCGGGCGCCCTTGTGCAAAACGTTTTTCGCGTCCCCATGTCCAAAAAGTATTTTTATGGAAAAATTATAATTAGTATTTGCTTTTGAAGTTGTCCTTTCAAAACAACTAATTTTATGTACTAGCATACTGTAACAAGACGATTGTGGTTATTAATTTGAATATTATAATGGCGAATTTTATCGGCCAAGAACTATAATGAAATCGTTACAGTAGTGGGGCTATAATGGTGAAATTTAAAATCTTAAAACGTCCCTATATTTTTTCCGGTTATTTCCAAGGATCACTTCCCACTAATTGATAATTAAATCTTGCGAGAATTCTACATATATAATTCTGATCTAATAGTACCTAGTGGTACCATTTTTAAGAACGTCATTGCACCTCGTTTTCCTAGTAAAAGGCACTCATATCCAGGCGCCCTTGTGCAGTTCACAATCTGCTGAGAGGCACGGTCCGGCTCTGGTAATACTTCTTAAATGAAAAGGTATCATATGTGGTATCCTTGTATTTCCACTTCCATTATCTCTACAAAAACGTAAAAATATACAAGATGTTCCCTTTAGAACAAGAAAAGCATCGCTACCGGTTACGCCGGAAACGCAGCTGAATTTTAATATCTGGTACGTGCTTTTTATTATATATTATACACGTCTTACTCAAAAATCTAGCTGTCCCTAGATAATGAAAGATATAATAAATTATATTAAGCGGTATTATATTTCCCATACCTTAGTATCTTATTTATTTTTTTGAATAAAGAAACAGAGAGCGACTTGTTTTTTTTTTTCTAAAAATACCGTCTTTCTTAAAGTAGAGTGGGGAGAGGATGATACTCTAGGACGTTCGTGTGTATCGGAGACATTGATCGACAAGATTTTGCTGTCAATTTAAGCAGTTCAAGTTCTGCAGGCCCGTTGTACACTAGAAATTGGCGTTGTTAAAGATCCGATAAGGAATATAATTTATAACAAAACATTTCTCCAAAAACGTACTTTTATTAAGTTCATTGCTGAAGTCAATTTATAAATAACATACCAAATGCTTTTTCAGTTAAAAATAATTTATGTACCATGCGTTCCAAATGTTCTGACTCACCCTTCTTGCATCGTCGTCTTTACTGACGCGTATTCCCAATGCCGTTATGAATAGACTTCCACTGAACAACTGCAGTATTATTAAAATCTCCTAAAATGCGCTCTCTTTAAGAATGAAACAGAAATACATTGAGGTTTGAGATAAAAATTCATTAAAGCAAGAACTTGGGGAAAGCCATAGTTATTCTTTGTATTTATTTTGATATGCAAATGAAATTGAAATATAACAGATTCTAGTATGTCTGAAAGAAATTCTAATAAAAATTTTATATCAATATAGACAATTTAATATTTAAACTAGTTTAAATTACGTGCACAAAAAGTAAACGTAATAAATAATGTCGGAAGTAAGACAATTTTTCCTTAATAAGCAACTGGAAGTTGCTTTTAATTGCAGTTTTTAAGAAAAAGTAGTTTTTTTATTTTGTTTACACACAAATACATAACACATTAGTTTACCATTCTTTATCGTATTCTTTTGTTAACTTGTAATAAATAAAATGTAAAATGTGGAATTAAAAAAAAATTGAAGATTTAAGAGTACACGCTTACCTAACTTTTTTTTCCAATTTACGTAACATATTTAAGAAAACAAATTCTTTCAAGAATAGTTCTTTATTTAACAAAATAAATAAAATATGAAGAAAGGGTTAAAACATAAAAGAAAAACCCTGGAAAAACAATAGTAGAATAATTGTTTGAAACATGTATTTATACATAGTATATAAAAACTAAAATAGAATCCTTGTAAAACAAAAAGTATCAAGCATTTTTTAAATTTTTTGTGTAATAACCTCCGGCAGTTATTACATCTTCTAATCTGCGAGGCATCGAATTAACCAAGTTCTTACAGAAGTTTGCATTTACTTGACGCCATACTCTTTGACATTGCTCCAACAGTGCATTTCCATTCTGTAAATTTGCATTGCCGACGGTATCGTCCTAATAGCGTATCATACAACCCCAAACGTTCTCTATCGGATATAAATCAGGCGATTTGGAAGGCCAGTTTATTAATTTTACCATAGGATGCTCTTCAAACCAATTTCGTACAATTCTGGACCTGTATTGGACTATTGTCCTGAACTAATGTAATTTCTCCACCATTAGCGTAACCTAAGGGCAAAATATACTCATCTAGAATATTGCAATACATATTTCCAGTCAATCTTGCATTAATTGGGAAAAAATCACCTGGCCCATGGCTGCTAATCTAAGCCCAATATCCCGCAGATATCCTACCACTCGCCTTATCTTTTCTAACATATTTTTGGTCATATCGGCTGCTAGCAAGTGGCTTATATACATAACCTTTCGAAGTTTCATTGCTTAGAAATATTTTCTCGTCGGAAAACACTACATCATCCCAATTACGATATAAATTGTGAATTGCAAAATGCATTCGTTGTGCCGCATGACGTTCTTGAAAGTCAACAACTTTTGCCGGTCTCCTGCATTTTATATTCATTTCATGTAATTGTCTACGAACTGTGTTTTTGCTTATTTGTAGATTTGTTTGTTCTAATAATTTTGTTGTTGTTAGAAATGGATGTTCTACAATTTCGTTTTGTAGAAAATTATCTTCATTTGCTGTAGTAATTCTATGCCTCTCACATTTCGCTTTAAACCGTGTGTGTCCTTCTTGACGAAAACGTCGTACCCACCGAGAAACAGTTGACTGCTGAAATAATAATGGACGAGTATTTCAAAAAACCTGATCACATGCTAGGTTTTTACTATTTAGGATAGATATTAATTCTGACTTTCCTAGGCTTTTGCGGTAATTATTAGATATGTCTTTGATTTTTTTTTCCTTAGAATTACAGATACAATACTTGTTATTTGACTGAACATCTGAAATTAGCATAAATAGAATTCCAAGTTAATCTTATTTTCAGCTGAAACATTAAAAAATGTACAATGATTATATACAATACAACAAAGAACCAAAATTGTTAATTATAATTATTTATATGAGAAAAAACTGATTTAGTTTTTCTTTTAATTAAAAAATACTTTCACTTAAAAATATATATAAGTGAAAGGAGAAGCACACTTTTATGAAATAAAAGATAATAGATAAAAATTCTTCTTACCGATTTATTTGTGTGTTCACTTACTTCTCTAGTACTGTAGCCATTTCTCCAAAGTCCTATAATTTGGCCCTTTTCGCTTTCTGATGTATAGGACATTTTTAGTTATTTAATTCACTACTATAATCTTGACACTACAGTGTCCGAATATTAAATAATTTTACCGGCAACTCACCCCAACGAGATTCGCAAATTATTCTAGGGATTGTTTCTGAACAGCATTATACTTGGGTTATTTTAAAGAAATTAAGAGCTCAATGTTTTATTCCTTTAAAAGGCACCGGCGGTATGTCGGGATTACTTTTAAATTATTAACAGTGATCACTAATCCCACACAGTGTTTTGTCCATAACACTATCTAGGTAAAGCGGTATCGATAAAACGCGACAGAATATAAAGAAAGATGATAGATACACCCCATGCCACTAAATTCTGTGTGAATGGAACTACGTTTCACAAGAAAAGATATAATAGAACATATTATATTACTTCACAGTTCGGCTTGGTTAAGTAAATACTAAATATTTTGCCGGATCACTGATTATTGAAAGCTCCCTTGTTTAATCCTTTAAAAGGAGCCGGTCAGCACTTGCCTGTTTTTATTGCAAGCAGTCGACCAGCTACGTAAACTCTTTGATACATGTATTTTCAAATAAGGCTCACTTTTAGAAGATTTTACGACATTTCGAGTCAGAACATTTGGAACGCATGGTACGTTAGGTTACAAATGAACGTAAATGCAGTATAAAAGTTGATGTACAATATGATGCACAAATCGTGTGAAGTTGTGAAAAAATTTGAGAATGGCGGGATCTGTAGAAATTCAAAACTAAACGCCGTATAAGTATAGTTTTGGCCAATAAAACAGAGCACCTTAAACCTTGCCAAACTTAAAACTTTATTAAAATATATTTACAATGGTGACTACGTTATAAAATTCAACATGTAAGTTAATATCGTGTGTACCGGAGGAATAATTTCCACGCTTCTTTTATTTTAGCTTCAAGTAATATTTTTTTTAAAGTGACATTGGCATTTTTTTTCAAAATCATTTTCTAAGTTCACTGAATCAAATAAAGACAAATTTTTGCTTTCGAACTTCGCAATTGTCGTATGCTCAAAATTGTAATTGGTTTTGATAAAAGTTAATTGTTAAATTAACAATGGTGACTTTAAAATACGCTTACTATTTTCAAGGGCAACCCACGAGTTGTCATGAATGTCATGTACTATAGATTTGATTTCGTGTAAATAATCAGAGTAAAAAATTGCAGCCTCTAGCCATGTACCCCATCTAGTTACAACGGGTTGTGGCGGTAAGGGAATGTTAGGCAATTTTTCCTTATAGTACTGGACGCTTAAAAGTGCTTTAACAAAAAAAAAATTTCTATTACTGATTAAATCATCAATAAGCGGAAATTGTTTTCTGATTTCTTCCGCTACTAAATTTAGACTGTGGGTTAAGCAAGTCACATGAATTAAGTTTGCATAAAAAAATTTTAAATTGCCTACAGCCTTAACTATATAACTAACATTGTCGGATAATATTAACAAAAATTTTTCACTTGGAATACTTTGCAGTAGAAAAAACTGGACAATTCCTCTTGTACAAAACGAGTAATAGTTACATTATTTGTGTTCGATAACTTCTTTCGCGCAATTAGATGTGATTTAGCTGCGTATTCATCGTGTAAAATTCCTATAAGCAAATTTGCAATGTAACGACCAGAAGAGTCTGTTGTTTCATCAACTACAAGGTAGAAATAATTATTTCCAATAATATTACGTATTTCCTTAAGTATGTTACTGTAACATTTGTGCACATAATTTTTTCTTATTGTGCTTTCATCCGGAATATTTTTTCTACAATGTTTTTGCAAAAATGATCGAAATTTAGAATTATTTATTTTAGCTAACGGAATGTCAGCAGATAGTAGAGCTTCACATAAATCCTCGTTGAATATTTCTTGTTCTATCTTTTTTGAGTTGTCCGTCGCGCATTCCAAAATGGTTCGCTGTCCATATACGTGAACTTCTGTTAGACTTTGAGCGCGTTTTCGTATGTGAGTCGGTGTTTTTACATGTTGCCCTATGAGAAATTTTCTTTCGAAAGAAATCTGGAATGTGGCATTCTATGAATGAAGAGGAGTTGGATGTAAAATTATAACCTCGCATTTTTAAATCAACGGCAATAACCTCAAAGCACGTGATAGAGTACAAATTCGGCAATTGCGCGTACGAATCACCAAATAAAAAATACCTGTCGTAGTAAATATCGCAACTTTAAAGAAAGGACTTACTGTATGCACGGCAAAGCAACTTTCACTCCATCCATAGTAATTTCGGGATAAGGTTTGATCCACTCTTCCACTCTGGCCATTTTTTTATTATATTTTTAATAACTGCCCGATTTAAGAAGCTTCACTTCTTCAAAATTTGGTTTTAATAATGTTACTTGGATGACTCGCGAAAAATGAATGATGCATAATCGAAATTCATCCATTTATATACACAACTCCAGGCAATTATACGACGTAGACGCCGTTCGTAAAAATGTTGAATTTCTAATAAAGATTAAGATTTACTCGAATGTATTTTAAAATCTTAAAAACTTTCATTGCAAAGGTATCGAACAATATGCCGCTGCAATTCGCAGAACTGACAACGCGGTAAACAGAGCGCCTATAATGCACCGACAAGTTCTACGAATACTACGGTAAACGCAAAAAGCTAATAGTCCAGATTTCTTGAATTGTATATACTGTAACCAAATTGTGCAAAAAAGAGATTAAATATTTTCTCCTAATGTCTAAATAAATAAAAATTTACTTATTGGAACTATTTGAGAAGACGAGCTTTCTGCATTGATTTCCCTGAAATACAGGCTTTCCAGAAATTAGGATTTCTTTTGTCGCGACAAATTTTCAGCCAAGTTTGAGGACCAAAAGCAAGAGGACTAGTTGACTGTTTTTGTTAAAATTTGGAAGTTTGGGACACTGATAACTACTAAGCAAGCACAGCAATTTCTAGGCAAATATCTCTCTTACTTACAGAATAACAGCTTGACTAAAATTGCAAAAAGTGTCTGTGAGCATCTGCGTCATCACTTAAGAGGCTGTCGCAGGTCATGTATTGCATATCAGGAGCTAAGAATTTGAAGAATTGCCTTTAGTCGGTTATGGAACATGCAACATTTGGAAAAAATCTGAGATGGTCGAGCGTGGCGACTTGATCACTTGACATGGAATAACCCAATATGTATCCCCTTACTTTCGCTTAACTGACATAATAATTGTAAATATTTTTTAAAAACACGTACTGGTTGCTAATGCCTAATTTAAAAGCCCGTATGCAACTGAAATGCGAACACTACTAAACATTGAAGCAACACATTTATATAACCGATTCTTATTCTTAGAATTACTTGTGCCTGGATTTTATTTGGTTTCTCAGAAGAACATCTGCATACCATTTTAGAGCAATTCGCACAATATTTTTTTCGGGAATATTAAAAGGACGAATAGTTTTTTATACATTTGCGAAAATCTATGTGCTCTGTTTTATTGGCCAAGGCTTTAAACCATGTATGTATATTACAAGAAGTATTCTTGTAGCTTTTCTATTTAGTTCTCAACTCTTTAATGTCCTTTCTTTCTTGTCTTTGTGTCCTTTTCTAGGCAAAAGGGATCAAGTTATGTATAATTATAAGTACGTTAACGATCACACGACTTAAATTTTTTTGAAAATTGAAATGAGGTGTTTTTTCCTTAAAATGAAAATTGTCTAGCGAAATACCATGTAAATCAAGTAACACCGGTGGTCTGCACGCTACCGTATTACACACTATGCAAATACGTCCGGTTAATCTGTTCGCCGATTTTCTCCGTCTCTACACGCCGTACACACAACCACACAAACACATACATCTCAACACACGATTGAATCGTTACCACTTGCATATACAATTCGTTACTCCAACTAGTGACATTACCATCTGCATCTTGACTCCGTTTACAGCGATAGAGAAGTACCTCAATGTTTCTTGTCAGGTCATTTAGCGTTAAGATTTTCTATTTAACGGAGGCGTTTGCAGGATATCTCACGGTCGTCCCGAGTTAATTTATATTTTCGTAAACGGGATGGATAGAAGTACAGTATGACGAATAAAAGAGTTACTAATCCTGTAATTTATACTGTGTTTTGCCCTTACATCTCTCAGTTTATGCCACTAATCTTCAAAAACAGTAACTGAAATATTTCCTGGCGCCACCTAGTGTCAGTAGACACCAGACACCATACTTACCCATATAATGATATAATCTTTAACATACGTTTCATAAACATTTTCAAAAGATACCGATTAATGTAATATTTTTTCTTTTTATTACTTTTTAAATAATTTAAATAATAAAAAATGGGATAAATAAATTTATAGATTAACTCATTAATTACTAAACTACATAAAAGTAATTCCCATTTAATTACATTATTAAAGAAATAATTTACTTATATTGTGCTCCTAACATTATTAATTGTGCTTATCTTTTTTAAAACAGTGCGACATATCCGTACATAATGCAGTAAATTATTCTCATTGCTTGTGATTTTTAGAATGCTAAAAGTAGACGTTACCTACAAAATAATGTTCAAACAAAAGTGAACTTAATGTAGAAAGTACACATGAAGAAGTGCCTAGAAACAATAACCAAGATAATACTAGTAAATAGCTCCTGGTATTGATGGAAATCACGACAGCAAAAACAATATGAGAAGAAAAAGCATTTAAGCTTCTTGCTCCTGGCGACTTCAAAAACAACAACAGAAATATTTCCTGGCGCCACCTAGTTACAGTAGTTATAATCATGCTGTCCTAGATAATAGCGACGGAACCAGAATACAGATACTATACTTACCCATACAATGATATAACCTTTAACGTACAACGTTTCATAAACATTTTCAAAAAATACTGGTTAGTGTAATATTTGTTTCTTTTTATTACTATTTTATTACTATAGTTTTTTGATATTTGTATAACAAATAATAATATATATCACTTGCTCCTAATTTTAATTGTTAATTTTAGGGTTTTTTTTTCATTATTGTAATTTTTCTTTTGTTGGATATCCTTGTAGCTGGCCCTGATTATGTGTTTTTTGAATACGAAACCGGTCGCCTAATTTCTCAATAGAACTTTGTGAAATCTGGACCATTTCTCCACTCCTACCTTTAGTATGAATATTTTCTTAACTTAAAACTAATTATTTACTTGAAACATTTTTCTATCTTGAATTTTCTTGATTTTCTAAGCCAACGCATTTTATTTGGATTAAATAAATATTGTCTTAATATATATTTAATCCAAATAAAATTTCAAGAAACATATTTTCTTATATTATACATCTTTATAGTCTTGAAATAAAATTATTTTCTTGAATAGAAACTGATTTTTGCAAGAAAATCTATTTTCTTGGTGCAAGAAACCATTTCTCTGCGTGTAATACCAAACGCATTCCATTCTCGCATTTCATTGTGGTATACGTCACGATGGGCGGAGCGCTTGTGAGTACCTAAGAATCCTTATAAGGAGCGAAATTTTCTCTTGGTGATGGTCAGTCTTATATTCTCTGGACTCTTGTTGGTTGTTAGTAGCATCCGTAAGCGGGCAGAGTTGCTCAGAGACCTTCAGCCTTTGGGTGCCATGCATTTGCCAAGTCACATAACTCTTTTGTGTGATATATAGCACCAAAGCATATTTTCTGTCGATCGTTTTGGTTTGAGAGTTTTGGAAGTTTGAGCAGATCGTCTAGAATACGTACTGTGGTACGGATATAATATGGGTCTTCATCGAGGATTCCGATTAGCACCCCGCACTAGTTCCGCGCTTACCGTCATCGAAAGTACTTCCACCCGACTCAGCCCGTCAACTTATCAACCCAGCCAATCACACCTTTGTTTATGTGAATTAGTTTAAAGCTCTTATTTCTTTGCATAACATCACGAAGTATAATTAGGATCATTTGTGGTTAATTTGAGCCGCTTTATATGGCTATTTGTTGTCATTTCTAGTTCTGCTGAGTACAGTTCGTATCATTTTAATGCTCGATCGAGTACTTAGTGTATTTAGTTAAGAGAATTAAAGTTACGCCTAACGCTACTACCGCAGAATAATTTAGATATTTTTGGTCATTGCTATTAATATTAATTTTTCAATTAGATAATTTTACATATAGTATTAGCAATTCATATTTTCTCCCCTTGATTAATTTTAAACGTTGAATATTTTCAATACATAATACGTGTACGATCCCTTCCCACTTTTCCCCGAAAACTCTGGATGGTTTTTGAGTTCTTTACCATCCAACGAGGCAACTAATTTGCATACAGTGGCTGCCCAATTTACCAGCGTCTTGTTAGCCAGGAGTTTGAATACCGGGTCGTCACCACCGTGAAGAATACGTTGTGTTTAGACCACGACTTCAGCAACAATTTAATAAAGTTACAACTACGTTATTTTATTTTACATCCTTCCTTCATCCCTCATATACATCGTATACCGTCAATAACCAGAATATGTCCGTAACATTAATCTGGAGCTACATACAATATTTTAATTTGTTTTGTACTATTAATGTATGGATGTTAACCTTTTCATTTCTTCAACAATAAATGCATTTTTATTTCACTACAGTTGTCAGTATTTTATTTATGAAATTATTTGTCTTTATGCTCCTTAAAAGAAATTAAATTTTAAAACCTGAGCTAGCTCTTTTGATAATAACTATAACTGACTTAAGCGGTAGCAACCAACAGTTTGGTTCCCAAATTTTACAAAAGAGATACATCATAATCAAATAATTGTCTTTGAAGTTAAAGACAAAACTAACCGGATTCACAGACGGCGCTAAAAACAACAACGCAACTGTTTATGCTTTCTGTGTTCCATCCGTTCCATCCACAGCATATTGCGTTAAAAGTACACTTCCCGCACAAGCAAGTGTGTTTACTGCTGAAGCCCTAGCAATCAACAGTGCATTGCAATATATTCTTCAGGCAGACGTAAATAAATATACTGTTTTCAGCGACTCCGAAAGCGTTCTTCTTGATTTGAACAACACTAACTACAGATCATTTCCAATCATCTTAGAAATTTTACAGATACAGATATTCGCAGTAATGGACTAGTGGATTTGTTAGCTAAAAGTGTCTGCAATGAAGCATACAAATTTTATCTACTGACTTTTTACTAAAAATCCGGCAGCTACAACAACGGTAGCAAAATAGATATGGTGCAATGAATAAGAATAGACCTACGAATTTCTACAGAATCTACTGGAACATTACTAGTAAAGAATGTTATGATGGTTACATTAAGAAGCATATGTTCCCACAAATGACGAGACTTCCTTTAATCTTGGCAGATTTCCATCTTATCTGCCTAAAATAAATTTAACCGACAATGATTTATGCCAGGGGTTCCCTAAGTGTGGGATCTGATTTATGCAACGTTGTAACGTAATAAGAGACATGAATCATATCACATTAGGATGCAAAAAGCATAAGTACAGTGCGCAGACAGATTGGTGACATAACTTAAAAATCTGCGACTTCAGCTGTCGTTGAACGTTAATTACATTCTAACTCAGGAAAGTTTAGAGTCTTTTGACATTTTTGAGTAGAGTAGAAATTATGATATAGCTTTTGGTACTCCTTGCGTCTTGCGTTTTTGTTAGCTGTGTTCATTTGGGTTGTTAGGTGTCTAGGGTAACTGGCCAATGGCGTCAGCCGAAGCCATATAATAATAATTAGTAATAATAATAATTTGCGCAGGCGTATTGCGTTTCAAATACAAGAATTTAATGACGACTCGATATTCGATTTTTCCATTTTTACGGAAACACTAACATCGACTGACACAAACTACTGTTGAATAACAATTGAACGTCCAATATGGCTGAAATTTTCAAAAATATCTTTCAACGTATGAGCAATTACATCACCAGAATATTTTTGACGAGTAGCGCCATCTTCAGGTTGAAGCTTGATACTTTTCAGACTACCTTCATAAACCAACATTTTCTAGCGTTCTGATTTTTGCCATATGGCAACACTGTGGATTGGGAAGGATTAACCGCCATGTTTGTCCCAATTTTAAAAATATTGTAATCGTTAGCTTCCTTTTACAGCATATTCTAAGATTTTGAACCAATCTACAAATTCAACTAATCCCAAATGTGCTACACGGAAGATACATACAGAATTCTCTAATGTTTCGTGATACATAGGTGTACTTGCATAAGTAAAATTACTTCAAATGATTTAGATAAAAAAAACGTTTTGAGTATTGCGAATAAATATTATGGTGTACAATGCAACAAAAAATCATTCATAGTAGTTAGTTCTCCAATAAAATCAGTCGCCTAGAAGGGGTTTCGTTATATACATATGTGTATGTTGTCCACTATTCGTAAACCTAACATCAAGTCGTATTTCATAACACTGGCTTTCGTAATTTCCAAAAATATCTGATTCAAAGTCGCAATTTATCAACTGGAACGAGACAATCTGTGTTCGCGCGAAATACGAAGACATTAGTGAACGCATGAAATACAGGATACGTACAAACAAACATACACACATACGTGAACACGTTATAGGTACCAACGAGCACCATGTAGTAAGACAGCAGAGTTGAATGCGGAAAACTTGTCATAAAACATCTCTAATCAGAATCGGCCTTGCATAAATCTACACTAACAACTCGCCCACAACTAATTATTATTTATGCCTCTTGATGTAATATCGGGTTCCCACAGTGTTTTTGGAAAAAAGAGCATCGGAATTTTACTTACTTGCCACAGCAGGAAATATAGATTATGCAACGTGATTAGAGAAGTGAACGCAAGTATAAAAAGGAATAACAGGCCGACACTGCCAACTCAACAACGTTGAAGCTATCCACTGAGAAATCGATATAAATGACATAATTACAGCCCGATAGGTAAACAACTATTGACTTCCAACGTTCCAACTACACATTTTAATCTCATTGCGATTTTTTTACTAAATCGATTATCATAAGGTTGTAGATTAAAAGAGTAATTTCAATTTTTTAATTTGTTTTTATGTGTATTTTCGCTTGTTTGGCACGTACTAATACCAATATTACAGCGTGCATAAATATCTTTACTTACATTAAAAAGCGACAAATCTTGTTAACTGTTACTAATGAAAACCCAATAAACATGATACCTAATTTAAAAATACCTGCGATTTTCAACACGTAAACATTCACCTATGTATATGCATTCTTTGTTAGTTGTTCGCTTCCTTTAAAATTACCCCTTTGCTTACTCTGCCTTTTCTCTCGGATTATTTCGTATTAGATCTATTTCTGTCGAACTTGTCTTTTATACCTTTAAACACCTGCAGTGTTTCTCTTGTAGTACTATGTATTGAAATGTTTTACCTCATGGATTTTGTTAAAAAATTGGAATTTTAGGGGTTAATTAAATTTTTAACTTGTTTGTGGGATTCGGGAGTATTCTTTGATGCTCTTTCGGCCATGATTAATGAATTTTGATGTCAATAAATGGAAATTAACGAATGTTAAAATTGAAAAATGTAAACTAACCTTGATTTTAAGAAGACGTCATATAAACACTATGTTCCACTTACTAGAAATCTGTCTGTTCTAACCTCCAACCTTTTCTTCTACCTTGAATTTATTCTCTAATTTCTATATCGTACACTTTCAATTGGGACTCCAGCCAAAACGCTAGTTAACTCGAAGAAAGCTTAACTAGCTTTGATGAAATTATTGGCGTCCCTTTTCTGCTTTATTTTAATCGCAATCCCAATTGTTTCTGACCACAGCAAATTTTGATGATTTCTACCTAAATGTAATATTATGATGAATTTTGGTGAATAAAGTTATTTTTAGAAGTAGCCTGAGAAAATGACAAATTAACTGATG
Source organism: Dynastes maya (assembly GCA_029619315.2). Classification (NCBI taxonomy): domain Eukaryota; kingdom Metazoa; phylum Arthropoda; class Insecta; order Coleoptera; family Scarabaeidae; genus Dynastes; species Dynastes maya. Next base: position 45,764,261 of record JAROYE020000001.1, read on the forward strand.
ATTTACTTAATACCTTTACGATAGATATTTAATTTACGAAACCCTGCTAGAAATACCTTAATTTACCCTGCTGTTTGTTATGGGAGAATTTTACATTAATTTTGAAGATTTGCAAAGTTGGGAGAATAAAAAGAAGAGTAGTTTTGTCTTCGATCCACTAAGATCGTCATTATCTGGACTTATATATTTTATTTAATACCCACACTCCAGGGCCAGTCGACCTGGGGGGAAATTGTGGCTTCCGAAAAATAACTTTTATCCGCCAGAGGGAATTTCGTTACTATCGGGTGGCTATAGTGAATACCCTATACGTTCTAGACCGACAACTGATATTTTCGAAGTAAATATTTAACATAACAACTATCCCCCGCCAGAAGGAAACATTAGGAGGGTACGAATAATGTTTTCGATAAGCGTGTAAGGAAAATTAACAATGTACAATTTAAATTCTTACTAATACTTTTCGATTCCAGGTGTTTAGGTTAGATTGATTTAACACTGAATATAAACACATATGTAATGGATACGTTCTAAAATTTCAATTCAAACAGAAACATTCTTAAATACTTAAACATTGGAAACGTTATTATAGAGTTTGCGATAGTTCATTTTTCCATATAAAAATTGCCGTTATGATCTATGACGTAAAATTTTGGTCAAATTTATACCATTTACCGAATTAAATTACATTATTTCTATAAATAACCGACCCAATCAGAATTTAGTTCTTATAACTACGCATGCGCACAACTAATTCTGTACAGCTGACTGCTGTTTATCCGTTATATTTTACATGCAGAGTGTGAGGTTAGAACACAAAGGATGCAGAATTCGTGACAAAATTTCACGAAAGTGACATTATTTGGCCCCGAATTTAAAAAGTCGTATAATATTTTCGTTAATGACGACGATGCTGTGCGACAAGAAGTAGGTAATAACCATTTGGTAATGCATATTGTTTTCGTTTCACAATATGACATGTGTCAAATATAACGTTTACTTCCGACGCTTCGCAAACGTGTCTTTAACAATCAGGTTATGTTACGTTATAATTCAAAAAATGGCTGTAAAACGTAACGGAAAATGTGCTACCGCAAACTCTGTATTTACTAATTGGAGTAATTGTCTTGGATATATATTCGAAGATATTGTAAAATTGTTCTGATGCTACGCTCACTTGGATTTGCTTGTGGATGACGAGTAGGTGTGTATAACTACGGTTCGAATGTTTTTACGATCAAAGAACTTAACCAAACTTTTATTACGGTTATAGGTAGCATTATATAAGATGATGGATTTCGAGGTGCCAATATATACTATATGACGGTAAACATCTGTTAATTATTGATGATACTGTCGTATCTGTATTACTTTGATCATTGAAAGCAGCCTAGATTCCGTTGTTAAAACTGTTGACAACATTTACAGCTAATCCCTTTTCGAAGGATTAAATGCTGGAAACGTTATATGCTGTATATCATTTATTTTATAAAAGTCTGAAAATGTAGTAGAAGTGAAGTGCCACATTATCTGAAGTCTGCCGTAGTGTTGTACATTTCAAATATTTTCATTTACTAAAAGCTTCTATAATTACTAGGTACATTTCGTCCTTAAATAAATTTAAGAAATCTGTATGTACACGTTCAAAAACTCTAGATGTATTCTCCCACAATATTCATTTAACCTTTTTGGGGACCTGTCTTACTCTAATACAAGCATCACATTTCTTTACATCCAAAGAAGGGCACCTAAAATAATTACAGCTAATCTTTTAATTTTCGTCATGCCGTTCTATTAATAATCTTTCTCTAAACTTACTTGATACCACTACACGATACTCCCACACAATTGTGCTGCTCTTCAGGCTGAGCTCGTGTCATATCGAAAGATTTCAAGCGAGGTTCCGCTTCTATGAGCTAGCTTTGTTCAATATACTTGTAAATATTACTTAGCTCTATATGTTTTCTAGTATCGTCTCTAATTTTGTGTCATTCCAGTGCAATTGCGTCTTACCCAAATTGAAAGTATTCAGTTTTGTTTGCTTCACTTCATCTTCTATATTCAAAGGTAATCGTGACAACCCCAAAACCAGTGTTTTGCTTTGGTTTCACATGCTTAAACATAGTTCAAGTAGGAAAGAAATAATCCCCAGCTTTGTAGCCTCCCAGCTGCTATACTTTTTTCTCGCCGTACAGAGTTACTAGTTGCGTATGGTCTGATAACAACAATTTCCATCCCATTAGATACTGAGCAAATATCTTTACACCACAGTTTATCGCAAGAGCTTTATGAATCATTGAGTAACCATTTTCCGCCTCCGTTACTTTTCCGGTGCGAAAGCTATTGGTTTTTCTGATCCATGCGGTGGCTGGTGTAACAAAACGCAACCTATTTCCATTGAACTACTGTCACACTTTAGCTTTAATGGCAATTCTGGATTATAATGTATCAAGACCTTGTCTGAAGCTATTACTTCCTTTGCTCTTTGAAATAACCCTACACATTCACTCGACCATTTAAATTTTACATTTTCCTTGTAATAGCTTATGTGACGTTGATAACAATTCGACCAACTTATTGATGAAACTTCTATACTAATTGATGATTCCAATAAATGCTCTAACTTGACTTACATCTTTGGGATGGAGTGAGTTTAGAACTGCAGATATTTTATCCACATCTTTACTTACTCCTTTTCTCATAAATATAGTACCAACTCTGCTTCTTGTAATCTCTTAAATACTAGCTCTATATTTTTTATTTTTCGTCTTTGTTTTTTCCCGTGACTATTATATCGTATACACGAGAAAATGTAAAATTAGCTATATCTATATATGTACGGCAAGAAAGCGAGGAGGGGATTGAGTGGAATTCGATCGATTCGATGCGCGTCGCGTGTTAGTATTTAATACGCTTCTAAAAACGTTGGGATATAGACCTACTGTGTGCAAGAACGCACGTAATAATTTGAAGCTATGGTTGCCTGGAAATGCGAATTTCGCATATTTATTTTGTTGTTGCTACGAAGCTTAGACGAAACTAATAAGGAATTCTGAGCCGTCGACTGCTGCTAGCCCCCACGCTTGTGGTCAATCAGCCATTCGCGTTTACCGTTGTCGCATGTACGCTTTTTCGTATAGCTAGACATTTTCTTTCCTTATGTGTAGAAAGCCTACTACAGAAAGTACCTTGTAAACAACTTTCTACTACGTTCTGGTTTTGTACCGTAGGATAATCTATTTACTAAGTACGTTCCTTTATGGTTACCCCACGCTAATACCTCTCATCTTTTATTTTCTACCTCCAATTGATCGTATGCTGCTAAAAGATCCAGTTTTGTAAATTCCTGGCCTCCTCACAACGCTGCAAATAATGTTGCAATAGTAGGCAACGGATAAAGGAAATCTTTCATGTATATGTATGTATATATTTCACATTGTCTTATTTTAGCATTTGGCTTCAAAACTGATGCCAAAGGTGTTCCAAATTAACAAACAACAGAGAGTGCCGATACTCTCTGTTGTTTGTCATACTACCCCACAGTCCTTGCTATCATTATTTAGTGTTCCAAATTCATTGTTTTCACGTTAGCAATCACTCCCAATTTCTCTGATGAATCTAAGACCAGCTCTACTTTCTCTTTTAACGGAAGAGGCACTCGTCTGGCTTTAAAAATGTAGGTTTCATATTGCTCTTAGTTTCTATCTCGATCTATTTAGAATTATATTTCCTTAACCCATTTCACAAATTTATCTTTATATTCATCAACTGATTTATTTAAATCCTCCTCGTTTCTTTCTTCCGATTTTAATAAAACTTTTGAACGACCTTTAATAACTAGTAGTTTACATTTTTTTGAAACCCCCGGCATACTAGTATTTACTGCTTCGGACGACTCTATAACTTGATTATTATATGTCTTTAGTTCTAACTAACTATTAGCTAAATTTAAATTTTGAATGTTATCATTATAATAAATTATCGACCAATTAGCATTCTATCTACTTTTTCTAAGATTTATGAAATAATCATGAACAAAAATACAATAAATTACTTCAAAAAGTTCAATTTATTTTGTGACAACTAGAGAGCGGAATTTATGCAATTTGCATATCTCATATTTTTTATATGACAAGCAAATGCTTCAGTATATATGCGAATAACAACTTTTCGAATTGATTGACGTAGATTAATGATTGTATATTTCGCATATTTTAGTAATTTTTTCATATTTCAGCGATTATTGCATATTTTTGCACGCTAGAGCATATTCGTGCATGTTTTAGCAAATTTAGAACAAAAATATTTTTTTCTTTAAACTTTATTAGTGTTTTCCTGTAATACAACAAAACTTTTACCAACCAACATTTTATCGGACACGTGTGTATTAGATGCGGAGTCGGCTCTTCTGTCGCTGGACCTCCCCACCGACAAAGAAGCCGCCATCCTTCAGGTGGTGGGCTAAAATTATCATATAATTTTCAACAACTCCCATACCGGCAACTGTCTGATTCATAGGAAGTCTAAGTATTTACCAAAATGTTTCTTATTCATTGTATAACCAGATGTTGAAGTAGATTGGTGCAGTAGTGAAAAATGCCAAAAGTGGGTACAAGTTTGTTTTGTGGATCAAAAATGTTCCTGAACTGTCGGAAACTTCTAGTTTCAAAACCTAACCAAGTGCATTTGATACAATTTTTTGCCGGAACCTCAAAACAAAGTGAGCAACAAATATTTAACGCAGATTTATACAAAGCGATGGTTACTGACAATATACCGCTCAAAAAGCTGCAAAATCCGTGTTTTCGGCAATTTTTAGAAAAGTATTGCCAAAAGAGTATTCCGGATGAAAGTTTGCTCAGAAATTGTTACGTAACCGTTATTTATTCTGAAACGATCAATAGCATTAGGGAAATTGTTAAAAACGAGTATATATATTTTACCGTTGATGAAACGACAGATTCCTGTAGCCGCTATATAGCAAATTTATTAATTGATCATCTAAATAATAAACAGCCTGGTAGATCGTATTTAATTTTTTGTAAACAATTAGAAAAAACAAACCATCTCACAATATTAATATTTGTTCATGAAAGTTTCATGAATTTTTTTCTTTCCGATGTTGTTTCCGCAGGAAAAATTTTAGCCATGTTGTCCGATGCAGCGGCATATTATTAAAGCAGGTCAACAGCTTAACCTTTTGTACCCTAATTTAATACATGTTACTTGTGTGGCTTATGGATAGGAAATAGGGTGGCTGAGGAAATTCGGTAGCAATTTCCAGCAGTAAATACATTAATCAGTAACGTTAAGGAAATTTTCTTAAAGTCACCATTGAGAGTTCAAATTTATAGAGAAAAGCTGCCGGATACTCCTTTACCACCTGAATCCGTCATTACACGATGGGGTACTTGGTTAAATGCCGCAATATTTTATGCAAGCCATTATCTAGAGATCAAAAACATTATTTCAAAATTCTCTACTGACAACTGCAATTCTATTGCAAAATGTCAAGAAATTTTGAAGAACTCTTCTTGTCTAATGAATTGATATTTATTAAAGCCAATTATGAATTTGTTTCTTTGACAATAACAAAACTTTAAAGAATCGCTGCCACTAACAGAATCAGTTAAATTAATTAATGATTTAGAAAATAGCGTTTCAAATATTCCGGGTAGAACAGGAAACTCAATAAGTTAAAAGTTTAAAGAAATAATTAATAAAAAAGTTTAGCAAAAATCAGTTTGATTTTAACTGGTGAATTAAAAATGGATGAAATAGAAACAAGTATAGAATTAAGTCCTGAGATTATGAATGCATTAAAGTACGCACCAATAACTTCCGTTGATGTTGAAAGAAGTTTTTCGATATATAAATGCATTCTCAGATAGGCGACATAATTTTTTATTAGAAAATTTAGAAAAGCATTTAATTGTAAATTGTTTTAATAATAAAAATATGTAGTGTCTAAGTATGTATTTTAGCAAATTTTAAGTACGTATGTGTTTATATAATTGTGATTTTAAAATGTAGGTGGGAATAAAGTAAGAACAATGAACGTTTGTAAAATGCTTCGTTGTGATTATTCTTGTTTTATAACATTTAACAAGAAGTTAATCGGTATCAGAAGCATATGTGCATAAAATTGCATATTTAGCAAAAGTTATGCATATTTCGAAGAATTTTTCTGCATAGATATGCGCATATGTTGTCGATTTTCGATGTATATAATTCCGCTCTCTAGTGATAACCAACACGGATTCCTCCCAAGCAAATCTACAAATACAGCTTTATATAACTACGTCAGTCAAATAGCTAAATCCATCGACCACGGCTCTCCATCTGCAGCTATGCTGATAGATCTATCCAAAACTTTTAATTGCGTTAACCATTCAATTCTATTGTATAAATTAGAAAGGTATGGTATTAATGGCGGAGCAGTAAAATGGTTTAAATCTTACCTGTTGGATCGCCAACAAGAGGTTGTTTGTAAGGATGCTAGATCTACCGCATCAACTCTTGATGTTGGTGTTCCACAAGGATCTGTCTTAGGACCAGCCCTTCTTTTAATATATATTAATGATTTGCCTATCTCCTTAAAATCTCAGAGCTATCTTACTCTCTATGCTGACGATATAAATGTTCTCATAAGTTCCAATTCCTTAACTGACCTTTTTATTGAAATTAATAATGTTTATATGCAAATTTTCAGCTGGATGAATACTAATAAATTAATTATTAATCGTTACGTTAAATCAAATTTAACGTACAAGGATTTCCCCTTGATACTACTTTCACTACCTTTATTAAATCAGCCAAGATTCTGGAAATTCATGTTGATGAAAATTTGAGATGGTCGGCCCACGTTGAGGAACTCTGCGGGGAGCTAGCTCGGGTGCGCTATGCTACCTCTAATATCAGAAAGTCTTGCAGTTATGCAATTTTAAAAAGCTTTTATTATTCTAACTTTTACTCCAGGATGGCGTATGGTGTAGTGCACTGGGGTATGAGTTCTTCATCCGAGCGGGTGTTCTTGTTGCAAAAACGCGCGGTGAGATTGATGACTAATCTGAGTTGGCGCAGTTCTTGTAAGAGTACGTTCAAATCTTGTAGAATACTGACATTTTATGACATATACATATACGAGGTTCTTTGCTTTGTGTATAGGTATCGACTTCTATTTCAATCTAATGTCTCACATTCTTATTTTACAAGAAATGAACTTTACTGGCTAGCAACCTGTCATCGTACTGCAGGCTTCCAAAAATATTTAAGTTTCATGGGATGTAGACTATTTAATTCATTGCCTATAAACTACAGGAATATTTCCAATTTTAAGACTTTTCAAGGAAATGTGAAAAAATTATTGTTAAATATCAATTGTTATTCGTTGAATGATTACTTCAGTTATTTCACAAGTACTAATAACTATTTGTTAATTTTGTTATAGTTTGTTGACTTGTTTCCCTCATGTTATACATGTTCTCTGGAAATAAAGATATTATTATTATTATAAATAAACTTCAGTAGGAATAATCGATAACCCTGACCCCGTATCTAAAATCATCTCTAATTGTATGTATGTTCATTTTCTGTAACTGACACTGGCTGAATGTAATTTACAGACTCTAATAAAAACATTTCACTTATCTCCCACGTATCGTCCGCCTTCACTATTTCGTTCTCCACTTCTAGATAACAATTTTTATTCCCTTATTATTAAACATTTCCTTTTTCGTAAAAACTTTTGTTAAATGACGAATGTGTTACACATTTTACATTTACATTTTCGGTACTTACAGTCTTTAAATTTATGTTGCACCTCACCACACGTGAAACAAGTTATCTTCTTGTCACCGGTTTTCCGTTCTGTATCTTTCATTCCTGCTGCATTTTTGTTATGCTGAAATACATGCACTTCCCCATACCTAACTTATTGTCATTTTCTTCACATAGCCAATTAAATATCAGTTCAGCCCTCAGTCCGCTTATAAAATTCTCCCTAATTTTGCTTTTAATTGTGCTGCAAACTGGCAGTGTGCTACTGCGTTTGTGATGTCTTCGACCTCTTGCCGTAGACTGAAGGTTGTTCGTTTTCTAAAAATATACTTTTCCACAAAGGTCCTTATAGCTTTCGGTGTTTGGCAAAATTGGTTCACATCTCTAATCACTTTATATGCATGTTGATCAAAACCGCAAACTTTTGATCTTCTTTAATCCCGTTAGTTGCCATATATACAGTTGTACCTGGATTTACTGAACTAATTGGTTCCAAAAAGCATTTCGTAATCCGAAATTTCGGAACTGGAATCAATTTTGGTTATAAGAAATAAAGGAAATAGAAATAATCCATTCCCATAACCAAAACAATCATCAAAAATTCATTTCATGCATTTTAAATACGATTTCATATACCATACGAGCGAACGTACTATGATCATCCGATTTTATACGAACTCGGCTCATTTAAACGTGTGCTGTGTTGAATGTCGCTGTAGAATGTCACTTGCTTGACAAAATTGCGTAAACGCAAATTCATTTGTGCACCTTACTCATGTTATAGACAACGTATTCGTTCACGTACATATGCAAGCAAGAACTTCGCTCTTGCATATCCAAAAACACTTTGCTCACGTTATAAACGGCATATTCGTTCACCTACACGTGTAAGACACGACTTTGCTATCGCATTTCCGAAAAATGCCGGTTATGCTGGTTGATCATAGTACGCTCGCTCTTACGGTATGGAAAATAATGTTACATAGAGAAATCATTAAAAACATATATGACTGAAATTAAATAGAAATAACTGCGCCTTGGGGCATATGGAAGAGGGTGAGGAGAGTGGGGAAGAAGAAAAGGTCTGATTTATGGGTTTTTATTACAATATTAGCGATGGGACAAATAAGAAATTGTTTGATAGTAATTGTAAGAATTTGGGCTTTGTTTGATAAATTTCTGACTTTTCGAATAAAGTAAGAATAATTTTAACTATGAATTTAAGTCAGATGCGAAACGGTGGGAATAGTGGGGAGCTAACAAACGATCAAAAATATGTTGTATATAACCATCTCTTTCCAGCATGTACACGAGTCGCGCTGAAATTTTGCCGAATCTGAATATGTATTTGTAACCCGCGTTTCGTATTCGGGAGCACCTTTCTGTTTCGGAAAGAAAAATTCCTCAAACTTTCCTTTGAAACTCGAAAACTCCGTAACAAGATACTGTTGTAAACCGAGGTGCCATCGTAACCTTTCGCAAGAAATGTGTACGTCCTCCAATTTTGTGTTCACCTATATTCCTTATTTTACTAATTTTTTATTTTCCGTCTGTTTCTTTCTTAACCCAACCTTTTTTGTGTTTACTTTGCTACAGACTTGGTATCGGCTTTGTTTTTCTTGAATTTTCCTCGTTGCCAGCTTGTAGGGTCCTTAACTACTAATAATATCAGTACAACCACTTTATATTATTTTTTTATTCCGCTTTTATATCTTTACTTAATAAACGACAAAAGACCCTGTACTATCCACATGTGTACAAAAATACACAATATTACTAATACTATTAGTCCTAGTGACATTTATCGCTTTACTACACTATGTAAAACAAGAAAGTGTTTGCTTATTCCGTACTCAGAAGCTTTAGATACCAGATGGATGCCATATTCACATGGCGTTTATTTAAAATTAATAATTTTAAAATATCTTCCCACTGCGCAAAAAGATAAGATAATAAAATTGCATAGTTCTTTTATTTCCTTGAACTTAGCGTTGCTATACTATACTTTGTACGGCCACATCTATTACACAGAAACACCAAAATAAGATCAATGTGACCGTAGAATATTAATCACAAGGTGGCTTGTACCATTACTTGAAAACTGCGGTCGCCACGGCTACCGTTTCGCAATCAAGTTCATTATAAAATTTTTGCCTGTATAGCCATTTATCCTTAATAATGGTAATAATCTAATTGGATAAATAACATAAACTTTTATTGATGCGCTACCAGTATTATGATCTTTGGTCTAAGATCATTTTTCCAATTTTGTAAACTTTTTTTCATTCATATTGGCAAATTATGTAAAAGCCCTAGCGCATAGTGGAAGCAAACCACACCCATCATATCATCATCCGCCTCGGTCTTAATAATTTATTTAGTCTAATTGTAGTGTAAGGTCGCTTAGCATGTTTATTAAAACATTGTTGGCTACCTGAACTACTGCCGTATCCGATGTAAGGTAATATACTTAATGCCCAGACTTTGTATTTAGCAATTCCTACTATTATTACTAATTAAAAGGGCATATATTTGTGCATGCGCTTGAATACTCTCCTATTCATGTTTAGAGCATTCAGCATACTTCAATATCTCTTCTATACGGAACCTGGGTATTATTTTGCCTAAAAATTACGCATTAAATTTTGACACATTTTCATTTGACATTCACTTATAACAAACTTTCCTCTACAACACAATTTTGTTGTTATTCGGGAATTGTCTTTAACAATATCATTGACATATTTTTGTAATAACGATATTTTAGGTTTATTTGGCTTTTAGTAACATTTTGAAGCAAATCATTGGTGTCACTATTATTATCTGTTCTATATACAGTGTTGGTAAAATTAGCAATTTAGTAATTGTTCGATGGTGACTCGTTGTGAGTTGTTCATAGTAACAGGATTAATAAAATGGTCTATTACTCACAAATAATTCTTTAATTCAATTATTGTGTTCAATTCTTCAATTCATGGTAGCTATTTGTCTTACCATGAATGGTTACAATCCACACATTATAGATAGACTATTAAATAAAGTTCAAAGAAGACAGTTGCAGACATATGTTTATTTAGACCAACAACTAATACAAAAGAACACTACATATCGATTCCGTATATAGGTCCAGTTTCATATTCTGTGGCGGAGGTGCTGAGGAACCACTTTAATATTTCTTACAGGACAATCCATCCCCTTCGCAATACGCTTCTAAATAATAAAGATAAAATTGAAAAGATTAAAAAACGTGGCGTCTACAAACTCACCTGTGGCGACTGCCAGAGTTGTTATGTTGGCAGGACGTACCGTACTATTGAGATTCGGATCAAAGGACAACGTCAGACATTTACGCCACGATTCATCCGGATTTTCACATTTTGCGCAACATTTAGTCTTTAATAGCCATAATTTTTCAATAGAGAATAATTTTGCAGTCTTGCCTGTCGCGAATAAAGATTATTACCTAAATAATCTCGAATCTCTCGAAATTATGAGAGAACAATATAACAACCAAGATAACTGCTTGAACATGCAACTACAATTTGAATATACACCAACCTTTCAAATATTTTTCGAGTAGATGTCTCTGTTCGTTCTTCTTTCGTACATTTGGAACGCCACTAGTGGAGGTCACTGCTAGTCTTAATTTTACTTTAAAATTTTTATTAATAAAAAATTAAAAGAAAGGAAATTTATATATCATTCAGTGTTATTATTTTACAAATTCGATTTTTACAAAAATATCAATTTTGATTAATACATAAATTAATACTTATTCTACTAAATTTACAAAGAAATACTTTTATAATTTTATAATTAATTTAGATAAAGTCAGTACACTTTGTATTTATTCTCGCTATCCTTATAGCGTGCCCGAGGATGAGCGTACTCTTGAAACCGGTATCACTGGTATAGACATTAAAGAATTTGTTGTGAGTAATAGACTATTTTATTAATCCTGTTATTAGCAATTTAGTGTTTTTAGTGTTATTTATGATACAGTTGACAATTGCACAACACGGTCCGGGGAAAATTCAAACTAGTATTTTTTAATAAAATAAACGTTGAAACGAATAATTGCAAATAAAGGCATATTGTAGTAAATTAATCAGAAGAATATTCGTTGATTGTGTGAATATGATTTGGTGTACTGTAAACCAAAAGGATGCACTTTTCGTGAGTTAGTTGTTACCAATGTCGTGAATCATTCATTAAACGTAGATGTAATCAAGACACTAATAAAGTTCTATTTTCTAAAGTCGTTGCCGCCTGGCAAGCGCCAGAAATTAAATTTTGGATTTTGCCATAACTAAAATCCAGATTCACTGCTAAACGTAACAATTTTCCATTCATCCCTCAGTTTAGTTGTTGTTGGCAACATTGTATTGCCTAACTATATTATCTTCTACAAAACCAAACCTCATAATTTTTTATAAGAATAGGATATGGTACTGTACAGAACCGTAATCTTCATCTCAATTTTGTGATGGTCCCAACCGATGCCATTGAATGAAACCAATCTCTGGGAGCTGCTTGTTGAAGACAACGGTTTTCCCTCGTGTTTATAACACAAAGACATCGATATATATTTGGGCCGACGCGCACAGCTGAACTTGTCGAATTGGGGATTTACTGTTACTTACAAACTACGTTTCTACATATTCTGGGTTTAATGTAGGAGGGAATATGGGCAATTTCCTGTTGTAGAAGTTAATATAAAAACAAATTCTTCTAAATTGGTATTCTGTAGAATAATTGAAAATACGACAGTTACTTATAGGTAAGTGCTGTATTTTTAAGTTTTTGACAATGAGCAGTTTTTCCCAATTCATTCAATGTTTGTAATGTATTTTACATTTAAAAACTTCGGTCTAGGATGGGGAAAAGTGAAAGTGGAAAAGTGGTGACGAGGTGGCAATGGCTATCTTTACCTTGTCTTAATAAACTCATACTTTCTGTGTTTTATGTACAAACGCATATCTGCTGGGATTGCGCACCTTTTAGATGCTGAAAGCCACTGGTGCATACATAAAGACGAATTTGTTGAGTAATCCAGTACGAGATTGCACCCTTTAAAATTATTAAGTTGCTTTCGCTGAACGTTTTGAAAAAGCATCGCCTATAGACTTACATTTAAACACTTACCTTGTGTTCGTCCGCTACAATGATTGTATTCAATAAATATAGAGAGTAAACTATTATTAAATGCAAATTATGTTAAGATAAGTTAATTTGTGCAACAAAAACCTGTTGCAGAATACTGTTTTTGTCCGCCACGTCTCAACGTCTTTTTAACTACGAATTTGAAAAGGGAACTTCCTCCACGCATCCGAATGGTAGTTGTTTATTGTTTTGGTTTTTCCCCGGTTCTTTAGTAGTTGCTATTAAATTTCACGTCATGTTCATCTATAAATTAAACGGATGGCAGGGATCGGTTAACTTTACGACATGTTGTATGGTAATACAATGTTAGGAAAAAAAGTCCGTCAGAGGTAAACTAGCCTTTATCTCTTCTGGTACCTCTATTCTCCTCCGAACGTAGAGATCGGCCAAGAAGCACCGACTCATGAACCCACTGGGAATTCGATATTATAGGTGAAATAACATAAGCACTTAAAAATAAGCAGAAGCGACGGCGAAAACGATGGCAACCCATTGTATTGTAACCAGATTACGACAGTGTGTTTCCAGATTCCAGATCACGTGTAGACCATTAGGGTTTCCGGTGGATGCACCGCCAGCTTGATCTGAGGAGTGCTGCTGCGCGGCGATTGTAATGCATCTCGCGTATAGCTACCGACCTGCTACCGTTCCACCCCGCCCACTCTGATCCGATAAATGCAGTTCTTGATTTTGTTTTGTTTCGCTGACCAGCGACCGCTTGATCATTAGGTATACGAAATAGTGACTTCATCTAGATATCACCACTCGCAGAAATCGTGTATATGCCTATATAGAGTATGTACATATATGGATCATACCAATCTTGGTTAACACACCTACACATATACGCACACTGTGTAAGTGTATAGTTACATTTTTTGTGAAAATTAATACTTATTGTGGGAAGTGCAGTACATTAAATAGGATGGAAAAGAAATACATACACTTTCAGTTTTAGGTAATTTCAATTTAGTTTGCAAGAAAGCTGCAGAGAACTGAAACAAAATTCTACAAAAGAGCGTAATAATATCTCGAAACACATACTTTGTATGGTTACCAAAAATTGCACACTCCTTCCTTCCCACTACAAAATATCGGAAAAGCTTGCACTCTTATTTTTCCTATTTGTCATGTGTTATACAATGTATAATTAATATTATTCCATTTATACAATTTATAAAATCCAATTAACAAATTCTTATAAACAGAAATTACACGTTTTCTTACCTCGCATGCTCTTCGTACATTTCAAAAGTACAATCGGACGGATCAAATTTTCTGATAAAATAACAATTTACCTGCCCTATCCGAAAAAACAGACTTTAAGATTTTAGATTTCGCCAAATTTGCAATTATCTACCCTACACTGTTCGATTTTAATGTTTTTTACTGCAAACAAACATTAATTAACACTGAAATATAAGTAGACCGCGTGTTCTTTATAGTTACCTCCCAACTATCAGCTCCGCACTTAGAAAAGTACTGTTGACAAATTAGTTTTGCGCATATCTGGTGAAGCTAATGGTTCCAAAACTAAAGGGAATTGTATGGCTCTCCAGTAAACCCTTTTAACTTTGGGAGGTTATTCGAAGAATCCTGCAGCCCAGAGTATCCGACATGAAATAATGAGCTCAAGAAGGATTTATTAATAACTTATCATTGAAGTAACATTGAGGTCACAAAGAAGGAGATATCCTTTATTATTTCATATCTTGCTGAGTTCCACGCAAGCGAGGACTTTAAACTAAACTCACTGCCGAAAATCCTCTGTGCATTGGGAGTCTAATCTTCTAGCGATGTGGAGATAGTGCAGAACTCTGGGTAGACCAGTAATGTATTCTTTAAGTGTTTGCCGGAAAGGTCGAACAACATTTTCATTCTCTTTGTTAGCATGCCGGCGATAGTACTCCCCACCGCCAAGATTTAGAACACGTTTTCAGACTTGAACCTCATCAAAGTTTTGTGAAAAAAGACAAAGAAAAAGGCTAACTTATTGCACCTAAAGACAGTCCCGGTCGCGATTTCAGACTGGAAACATTTGATAAAAGTGTGAAAAATACCGTGGGTCAGATAGTGCATAGCTTCTTTTACAAGAATGAGCTGCTAACGCTAAACAAAATCGGGACAGAAATAAATACACTGGATGATATACTGGAAATGAATCGTACAACAATACACAGATTTTTAAAAACCGTTAACATTAAGTAAGCTTTAATAAATTAATTAATATATTGGCTTCCGACGGCGAGTAGTGAGAAAAATACTTCACTAATTAAATCTAAGTACGTCGGAAAAATCAAGAAAACCCGATTTTTCACTAATCGCCGACGGAAGCCAATATACTAAGTAATTATTTAATACTTGGCACATACAGATGTTGCAATACATCTATAAACATCAATGATCTAGGTACTTAGAGAGATTCATTCTTACGGTTTCTGTGGTGTAGTTGGTAGCACGCCTGTCCGCCAAACGGATGTCGTGAGTTCGAATCTTACCGGAATCATCAACCGGAATTTTATTTCATTAATTTTAATTACGTCGTAGGAACCAAAAAAGCTAATTTTTCAGCCGCAGTAAAATGTCTTGCTTAATAGTATTACCAACGTCACATTAATTTCAGATATTGTAAACGCACAAAAAAAATTTTATTAATAGAAAGAGATGAAATTACAAGAGGGAGAAGGGATTATTTGATGGCGATATATCTCACCGCAACAACACGGATTTATGCCTGGACGTTTCACGGTAACTAATCTTGCTGTGATTACCAGTGCGATCGCTTCAGAATTGGACAACGGTGGTCAGATGGATGTGATATATGCAGACTTCTCGAGGGCGTTTTGTTACCATAGATCATCTTACACTACTGGGAAAGATGAGTACCTTTGGATTTGCACCTTAATTCTTGGCTTTTTGCCGAAGTTACCTGCAACAAAGAGTAAATTACGTTTTTTACAATGGTTATCGCTCTACCACTTACTCGGCCACTTCAGGATTACCACAAGGATCTAATTTAAGCCCGGCCCTTTTTAACATCTTTATAAACGATCTAATTGTGGGGCTTCAAACCTCGGCGCTGGCATATGCGGATGACCTGAAGAACTTCCGAGCGATCCGGAACGGGAATGACTGCATCTGCTTGCAAGAGAGAATACAATGGTGCGTTGGTGTGCTTCCAATAAAGCTGAGTGTAGACAAATGTAGTGTTGTGTCCTATGCTAGGAATCGCCGTACGATCATAACTAACTATTATGCCGGTGTTACTAGTATTGCTCGGAAACAATTGGTGGGCGATCTGGGAGTAACCTTCGATGGTCAGCTTCGCTTCTCCCAGCATATATTTGACATGTGTTCTAAAGCACTGAAATCTCTGGGATTTATCGTGCGCATGTCTAGGGACCTTAAGAACTCTTTAACTCTATGCTCATTGTTTAATGCCTTCGTCCGTAGCAAACTTGAATACGCTTGTGTTGTGTGGTATCCATACTATGAAGTTTATAAACAAATTATCGAGCGCATCCAGCGAAAGTTCTTGAAAACCCTTTCATACCGAATCGATGGCATATACCCAGTGAGAAACATTGAATATCTACTCCTCTTACAGCGCCGTTCATTCGATCCTTTGTGTGTGCGGAGAGAATCAATAAGTGCGTTATTCCTAAAAAGACTGATTTGGAACAATGTCGACTGTCCACAACTATTGTCGCAGTTAATATTTTGCGTTCCGCGATTATCGGCTAGGCAAGTTAACACTTTTTGGATTCCTACTTCTCGGACTAATGTAATTAGTCCATACTGCTATTAATGTAAACGCGTACTTTACGGACATTTTCTTCGATTAGTGGGAATGTACTTGATGTTTTTATTTCCATGCTGTATATTTATTTTCTATACTACATATGTAAGGTATCACTCAAATTTAAGTTGGTCATTGTCCTGTTGTTGGTTTGTAATCTGTTGAACAAATATATGTTATTATTATTACTATTATTATTACTATTATTATTATTATTATTATTATTATTATTATTATTATTATTATTATTATTATTACTATTATTATTACTATTATTATTATTATTATTATTATTATTATTATTATTAAGCAGAAGACAGACCAATACTTTATTTAGAGACCATGGGTGAACGAGGGACACACTAAAGAGAATATGTGGACATACAAGTGCCACCACTTTTCGACAAGGTTTTGTTGAAAGTTTGTCAACCGGTTTCATAAATCCAACGGGCAAAAGAGGAAGGCTTATCGTACTCCATATCGGTTGCGATATTGGTTTCCTCAAAGGTGGATTGTTGTTCGAATAGATTTTGTAGTTATGTTATCGGTGAAGTAACAACGAAGACAGAGAACATTGTTTTAAGGTTACTACTAATCCATTGTGATGTAAACCCCATTAAATTAATGTGGGCGCAAGTAAAAGTGGAAGTAGCTTCCCGAAATATAGATTTTAAACCACCAAGCGTACGTCAGCTTCTTTTACATCTATTTGTTTGTTTATATGTTTTATTACCTTTTTTTTATATATACACTATTTTATTTATTTATTTACTTATATATTTTACAATTTTATACTTATTATATTTACGACAACGCCTCTACAGGTCAAGGCTGAAATAAATTATAATTATTATTTGGAGGCAATTAATAATGTCTGTGTAGCAAAATGGAAAAATTGCATACAGCACACAATAAAAAAAGGAGCCAGACATATGGAAGTTGGACGGATTAGTGGATGATTTAAATGTACTTTTTATATTTAATGTGAAGGGCACAGATGACACTGAAAGTGATCAGAGAATGAATAGAAATTAAAATTATATATTTTTCCACTTTTGTCATTGTAATAATGTTATATACATGTACTATTAATATTATGATACATTATTTCCATAATAAAGTTTCATAATCTGTCACCTGTTTTTTGATAGTAAAAAAAATATTCTCAATTGTGTAGCAAATGAAAAAGTAGGAAATATAATCTTAGTATTGATACTATTTATAAAAATAGAATATTTTATTGGAGCTTATTTTCAATCATTGCACGAATTGTCGAAATAATTTCTGCCTATTAGTTCATAAATATAGGTACTTAACACACATATTTTTTAAAATTCATCTCTTATTTGCCAAACAAAAATTCTCTTGCTAGACGTCAATAAATTCAAACGGACGTTATAGTAGGTAAGCAGACTATGGATTCAAATTTGCCGCTATCTTCTATCCTTTTTGTTCGGGATTATCGTATGTCATTAAATTTTGTACGTGTGAATCGTTCGGCTTCCGACATTATTCCTGTATTTGGAATCAACTCTACAGGGAACCTGAACTCTTGATGGTGAACCCTGTTTCCATTCCGAGGCCAAGAGAATCATAGCAGACGCAAAATGTTCAGGAAATGAAAGAACTTTCTAGAAGTAAGTATTAAGCAACAGATGTTTATATTTATTATTTATATGGTTTATATATTTATATAGAAAAAACTCTCCGATAATATATTTCCTGATATATGTGCTACAATTAGCCAGATGATAATGATAAAATATGTAGGGACACATACTAGGGTACGTAAGGTTTAATTTATAGCCGCGAGTCCCATACATATATCGAATAACGCCACTTGTGCTAGCAGCGTCCTTGATTCGCTTCGCGCGCTCCCCACCTTATGCTTTCATAGCGAGCAAACGTTGTAACACTGTCCATATACTACGGAACTTACGAACGCGGTATGTAAAGCTAATGAAGGAACTACCACTTGAGTTTTTATTGAATATGATTCAACTAGAAACTTCTTGCATTGCGATAATGTGACGTGCAAATAAAATAAAATATCATCGTCATTCTCTCGTCTTCACACGCAGCGAAACGTTTACTTGTATCAAAGTTGTCCGCCTTAATTGAAGGCAATTACTGTTTCAATTATCCGGAATACAATTGTTTGCTTAAGACATTTCTTAACTTGATTCAAGAACATCTGAAGAAAGCGATTCTTAGTGTAAATGGCCATTATAACACAAAACGATACTTTCTTAAGGATAGCAAAGGATAGCAAATTCCTTAATTCCAGAAAGCGTTTAGGTATTGTTCATAATTCAATAGTTTCATTTTCCTAAAATAAAGCATTTTTTACTTAGAATTCTTGAAATGCATATTATTTGTACCCATATTGCGCTTACCTTTGTTTAAAACAGTACGACATATCCTTACATAATGCAGTAAATTATTCACATTGATTGTGATTTTAAAAAGGCTAAAGTGGAGGTTATCTACAGAATAATCTTCAAACAAAAGTGAACTGAATGTAAAAGTACACATAAAGAGTGCCTAGAAACAATAACCAAGATAATGCTAATAAATAGCTCCTGGTATTGATGGAATCCCTACAGGCAAAACAATATGAGAAGAGAAAGGCATTAAAGTTCCTTGCTCCTGGCCACATTAGTCTTACAGCTCAGTTTGTGCCCCTAATCTTCAAAAACAGCAACTGAAATATTTCCTAGCGTCACTTACAATTAGTGCCAGTAGTTATAGTCCTGCCGTCCTAGATAGTAGCGATGGAAACTGGGGTATAGATACCATACTTACCCATACAATGATATAACCTATAACGTACAACATTTCATAACAATTTTCAAAAGATACCGGTTAATGTATTTTTTCTCTATATTACCATTTACCACATGTACTAATTTAACTACAGTTTTTTAAAATATGTAATAAATAATAATCAAAAAAGGTGTAAACGAACTTAAATATTAGCTCATTAATTATTAAACTGCTTAAAAATAATCCCTGTTTGATTACACTATTAAAGAAATAATTTAATTATACTGTAACCAATAAAAAAAAACTTTTTCATTAGTTTCATTAGATGTGTTTTTTGAACACGAAACCGGTCGCCTACTTTCTCAATAAAACTTCATAAAATCTGGACCATTTTTCCATTCCTACCTTTAATATGAACATCTTCTTAACTGAAATCTAAAAGATTTACTTGGAAGAAACATTTTTCTGTTTTGGATGTTCTTGATTTTCTAACCCTAAGAAAATATTTATTTAATCCAAATAAAATTTCAAGAAAATTATTTTCTTGTATTATGCATTGTTATTGTCTTCAAATGGATGTTGTAGCCTTGCAAGAAATACGTTGGGAAGGAAAGGGCGAAGTAAAAAAAGATAACTATATTATATTGTACTCAGGAGACGAAAAACAGGGCCGTAATGGAACAGGTTTCTTCGTTACAAAGAAAATGGTGGAGAGCATAAGTGAATTTAAAGCTATAAATGGAATACTGTGTTACTTGAGAATGAAAGGTAGAAAACATTTCTCGTATATAAATGCTTACGCATCTACTGAGCCCGATGAAGGAAATGAAAAGGAACTGTTTTATGAAGATTTAACAAAAGCAACTAATAAAGTTCCAAAACAAGACATACTTGTGGTATTAGGAGATCTTAATGCACAAATAGGGAAGGAAGCATACATAGAAGACGTAGCTGGAAAGTTTACTATTCATGACAAAACTAACACTAATGGGCAGAAACTAACAGACTTTGCTGCATAAATGAACTTAGCAATAGTAAGTACAAAGTTCAATCATAAAAAGATGCATAAAATAACACGAAGGGAATCAAATAGATCACATCCTAATATCCAAACAACATATCACAGCAGTTAGAGACGTTAGATCTTACAGAGGGGCAAATGCAGACACGGACCACTACCTAGTAATTGGAACAGTGAAAATAAAAATTCATTCGAGCACAAAAAAAAATCCAAAGAGAAAAGTATGGACTGTTGAAAAGTTAAGTAAAAGTAAAACCAAAGAGTCGTTTGAACAAGAAATACACAAACAAATAATAGCAAAAGAAGAAAGAGAAGATATTAACGAAGAATGGGGAAACAAAATATTATTAACGTTAGTATGGAGAAGAAAGTCGGATATAAGAAAAGCGAAATAAGAAGAAAAGAATGGTTTGATGTAGAATGCGAAGAAATAAACAAGGAAAAGAGAGAAACACGAAACAATTGGCTGAGAACAAAAAAGGAGAAAGACAGAAAAATATAAAGAGAGTGTGAAGAAAGCGCGAAAACTATTTAAACTAAAACAAAATGATTGGGTGAATGGTTATATGGAGGAAATAGATGCAATAGGACAAAGAAATTTTACAAAAAAATAAAAGAATGCAACAGAAAATTACCGATTAAAGCTAGAGGATTAAAAGATAAATATGGAAATATTGAATACGAGGTGACAAAAAAAGTCAATATGTGGAAGGACTACTATCAAGCAATACTTAACGAAGAAGACACTCTCCAGGAATGGGGAGAGGAGGAAAATAATGTAGCTGATAATAGCGAAAATGTAGCGGAACCAACATACGAAGAAACAAAACATATTATAAACAATGTAAAAAACGGCAAAGCACCGGGTGAAGATAATATTTGTGGAGAAATGTTGAAATATGGAGGTGAGGTATTACAGGAGAGAATATACAGACTCATAAAGAAATATGGACCACAGAAAATGCCAGGGCAATGGGAGGGTTATTGTACCAGTACCTAAGAAGGGGGATATTGAAAAATGCAGTAATTATAGAGGAATTACACTGCTTAATGTCACGTATAAAATATTATCTACAATAATATCAAAAAGAGTATGCCTATATACTGATAACATCATAGAAGGCTATCAATGTGGATTTATAAAGGGGAAGTCCACTGTAAATGCCTTACACATAATGAAGCAACTAATAGAAAAATCTTACGAATTTGGCATGAACCTATACATGATGTTTTTGGATTTTAAACAAGCATTTGATAGCGTGAAGAGAAATCGACTATTACACATGCTGCGGGAGTTTAATATACTCTAGAACACATTTTTAGAAAAACAGAATGTGATGGAACGATTATAACGGAGTACAAATTATTGGATACGCAGATGATGTCGTGATAATATCTAGATCGAGAAAAAGATTGACTGAGATATTCAATATACTGTATAGGAAAGCCGCATATTATGGCCTGGAAGTGAACGAGGAAAAAACAAAATATATGAGCTGTGGAGTTATACTTTCGAAGAAATGGAGAAATTCAAATATCTCAGGGTGGCCATAACAAGCACAAATGATAGAAGAGAAGAAATAAGAGAAAAAATGCAAGCTGGGTACAAGGCATTTTATAGCAACAAAAATCTGCGGAAGAACAAACATCAGTAAACGCTCCAAAATTAGAATATATAAGACGCTAATACGACCTACAGCAACGTATGCAGCAGAAGTGATGTGTATGTCAAGCAAAGAAGAAGAACAACTGCGGATTTTCG
This sequence comes from Dynastes maya, assembly GCA_029619315.2. Classification (NCBI taxonomy): domain Eukaryota; kingdom Metazoa; phylum Arthropoda; class Insecta; order Coleoptera; family Scarabaeidae; genus Dynastes; species Dynastes maya. The sequence goes on from JAROYE020000001.1 coordinate 45,786,551, forward strand.
AACGAAGAATAATCAGAACCATAGTGGGACCAAAGAAGATAAAAGATGGAGAATACAGAATCAGAATGAACTATGAAATATTACAGGACCTGGAGGGAGAAGATATTGTGAGATATATTAAATCTCAACGTATCAGGTGGTTTGGCCATATCATGAGAAGTGAAGTAAATGAAATCACTAAGAAGATTGCGAAATGAAACCCAACCACCGGAAGACGTAAAGGAAGACCAAAGGTAAGATGGATAGACGAGATGAAACACGACATTAATTTGATGGAAATACGAAATTGGAATCAGAGTGTGAAGGAGAGAAAAGAATGGCGAGAAATAGTGAAGTTAGCTAGGACACAATAAGTTATAGGACCGCAAAGCGAGGAATACCACAGGGGACTAATCCACCCCAAAATTCGAATTAGAAAAGCTTCAACAAGAAGCGGCAATATTCCTACAGGAATGAAAAGCCATGAAATAAAAATATTTTCTTGAATAGGGATTGATTTTTACAAGAAAATCTATTTTCTTGATGCCATTTCTCTGCGTGCACCTTCTAACATAGACAGTGTGTACCTACATTAAACTGTTCGTAAATGTTTATGAAGAAGTTTCTAGTTTTGACGAAATTTATTTATAAATCAAATAACAACTAGGTATGAGTAAGCAGCATTTTGAATAGCAAAATAGTCTATCACTTTATAAGTACAGTTTCGTTGTACAGTTACGAATGGCAGCCATAAGTATAGTTGCAAAATATTTCACTTATTGGCTGATAGATGACACGTCTAATTCATTAAAAATAGTAGACTTGTGCTTTATATTGCCCTTGTCCCCCACTTACTATGCACAGTATGCTCATGTGAAGTCTAGATGAGTATTAAATTAAATCAAATTAAATTAAAAATCGGTCTGTTTAAGGATTTTCTAAAACATATTTCATTAAGAAGCAATAAATTTAAACCGTACTTTTTGGGGACTCCGCGATTATCTGTATTCGAAAACTTCCTTATTGCATAACTTTCTAGGAACGCACTGTATACACGTCTGATTGGGATCGTATTCATACACGCATAACCATGTAGGTACTCTCGTATGTGTAATGACGTTTGCCGCATTTTACATTTACAAACTGTCAATTATCTCCTACTACCAACAAGTTAATGATCAATCGGCTGCTAGAAACTGCACTTGTCATTATTTATGGTATAAAAGGAAACTTGTAAGCGGCGTATAACATCCGGAGTTCAGCATAATTACCACAGATAAGAAATTGTAGCAATAATTTTAGAAAAGCGGCAGTTCATAATTTGCAGTTGGTTACGTTCTGATACAAATTATAACCAAGTACATTTTGCGTAATGCGTTAGCTAAATATGTGCAGCCTGTTGGCGAAAAAAATGTGAACCGACAACTGTGTTGCAAATATAAATCAAGGCGGATAATATTCATTTTTAATTTTGATATTTATTAAGGTTAATCACGCATATTGCTCTATTTGATTCAGAAAATAGAAATGGATTGAAGGACAGTAATATACGCATCTAATTTTGTATCAGGAAGTAGATGCTTTACTTCAGTTTATGCGTTTGAAAAATACTAATCAAAGCGCGATATTCTTTAATAATTATATTGGAGCAGGAATTATTTTATTTTCTTTCACAGAGCGTACGTTGGTTGATCCTTGTTATAATTGTAAGAGCATAAACAGAATCACACACAATTTATTGATTTGACAGTTCTATATTATGTTGGTGTTTAGAAGCGTCAGCGCGTGTACCACATACTGCGTGTCTGAAATTGGTTCAACAAGGAGAGACGCAGGAAATTGCATTTTTTTACTCCTACCCAAAATTAAATACAGAACTGACATCCATAATGTTAATATTAGACGCAAAGATATTGTGGACATACTAGCTTATACTACTGCCATGTTTCACCATTTCGTCCGTTGCAGTATTGCTCACCTTCTTAATGGTATTTCCTCACACTACAAAGACTTGCTGCCTTCAGCGAGCGAACGGGTTGTGGTCTTTTGATTGATAAGAGTACACCTTCTTCTTCCCCTTTTTCTTCTAATGTTCTCCTTCTTCCAATTCGTCTTTCTCTTCTCTTTCTTTTCTTTTTTTCTATTCTTGTCCTTTTATACTCCTTCCCTTTTTCTCATTCCTCTTCTTACAATTTATCGCAACAGAATGAAGACTCAATGTTTGAGCCCTCTAGTGCACACAGGGCAAAGTAACCTGTCTTTCTTTTATAATTGGTTCTTAACTAACTCCCCTATTGTGTAGCTGTGATTGAAAGTGTCATTCGCCGCGTTCTTAACCACTTCTATACATTTATTTGTAGTGTAGAGGTGTATATTTACATCATCCAAAGCAGCTGTCATTCATGCACGTATTGTGTATTCAGTATTGCCACACGGTCGATATAAAATTCCCTCTAGCGAATATTAGTTGCTTTTTTGGAAGTCTCTTTCCCCCCCCGATCCTCCGATTTTCTGAGCGTGCGTATTAACTACATTATTTAACTCCAACCAACGACGATTATAGTGGAACGGAGAAGAAACACCTCTTTTGTATAATTTCTCAATTTCGTAAATCTTGAAAATCAATGAAAACTGTTCCTACAACAAACAACATGGTAAATTCACGTGTATTTCTAGCAGGGTTTCGTAAATTAAATATCATAAAGTTATTAAGTAGAACGACAGTGAAATATAGTATTGTTTGGTTGTCCATGCTATTCTGTATCACAGAATAGCATATTTCAGTCGTCCAGTAGCGTCATTACATCCATTCGATTATGTTACATTTAAAAACAACTTTACTCATCAAAAATTCATCATTAAATTATATTTAGGAAAGTATCAAAATTTGCTGCGGACAAAACAATCGCCATCGCGATTAAAATAATGAAGTGAAGAGACGCGAATTAATTTGATTGCATTTGGTTAAGTTTTCATCAAGGCAACTCGTATTTTCATTGCGTTCCAATTTTCAAAGTGTGGAATATTCTAATCAGAGTAGAATTTCAAAGTAGAAGTGATGGTTGGAGTTTGAGAATTGGCAATTCCCGTGAATCCCATATAAACGTAAAGTTTATATGACATCGTCTTAGAAATTTAGGTTAGTTTGAATTTCAGTTTTCGAATTAAAATTCATAAATCTACATCCTTGGCTAGTGTTAATCATAATTTTGGTCACAATTTAATATATTGGTTGAATTTTTAAGAGCCTTAAATTATCGAAATTTACAAGAACCAAGAATTATCAATAAACGCCATCAAATGCAAATTAATAATTTAAAAGATTTCAGATATGTTGAAGCAATACTTTGAAGAGAAGTGCTCATTTATTGGGTAAATGAGATGATAACTTACAATTCAGTGCAAATACTTAGACATTTTATTTCGCACCTTCAAACAATTTGCACATCTTCAGACTGAAACTTGATTATAATTGACCACGGTGATAATTTTTCAAGTGTATTTCTCACACTCTTGTGGACAGTGTGAGTCGGGAGGAATGGACCAAATTCCACGAGTGCACGTGAAAATAATGTAAAAACACTCATATATTCTTTTCCCATTTTCATTTGTTTTCAAGTTATAACGTAATTAAAAAATTTTAACTAGCGTTCTTCTAAATGGTATTACCAACATGATGGTGCTCCTGCATATTTCGCTCCTCAGGTTAGGCAACTTTTGGACGACAGGTTTTCAGGGCTTTCAATTGGTCGCAGTTGTCCTATTACTTGGCCTCCAGGATCTCCAAACTCCACACCACTAGACTATTGTGTATGGGGCTAGTTCAAAAGTGAAATTTACAAGGGAAAAGCCATGAAGCACTCAGGAGAGCATCAGGCGCCCTTGGTAGACGAAGCACAAAATAATCAAGTATTCGAAATCTGTGGCAATAGAACACTGAAACACTTCACTAAAACCTTTATCACGATACTTTACTCACACTGGATGCCCGTTTCAATAGCGAAAAGCTATCGTCATCACCAGTAAGTAGTACTAATGAAGTAATTTTAAACTATGCGAATCTAAAGCATGCAATTTTAAAACAAGCAATTCAAAAATATTCAAATGCTAAATATGCAAAATTGTATGTTACGGACAACTAACGTCAATTATACATGATATAACAAAGGACAAAAGCTGGAATTTAGGGGTCCTAAATCTAAATTCATTAAGCTATGTTTGATTTTGTAAATTTCTATGACTTCATAACAACACCTTTTATCAACAAACGGAAAGAGCGGCAATCGGTAACAGCTTATCCCCGTTTATATCTAACTTCTCTATGGGCAAATTTGAAGCCGACCTTAAGAACACCTTGGCCTGTTTTCATCGGCTCTGAATCAGATACGTTGATGACATTGTTTGCATTTTTGACACCAGCGAATGTTCAATAACTGATTTCCTAGAACAACTTAACTCACAATTTCTCTCTATTAAATACAGCAGGATTCCATTCATCGATACGAATATATCGAGGAAGAAATAAAAATAAATTAGAAATAGACCTATATAAAAAACCTACTAGTAATAATAGATTTGTCTTCCAAGATTGTAATTACTCGGGAGCACGAACTTTTAGCTATTAACATTTTGGTACATCGCTTACTCAATTTCCCTTTAACCAAAGATAGCTACCAAAATGAATTAAAAGAAATCATCAACATTGCTAACTCTAGCGGATTCTCTGAAGATGTAGTCCATAATACTATTAGGAAACATAAGAATAGATTAAGAGTTAGAAATATAAGAACACTTGAACGTATTGACAGTGGTAATAAGAAATATCCTTTTATCCAAGTTACACGAAAGGTATTTAAAAAATCTTTTCGAAAGTTGACCGCAAAATTGTTTTTTCTTCAAACAATAGCCTCAAAAACCTTTTAGGAAATTCTAAAGACCCAGTAGATAACATGGATAAATCAGGAATTTACAAAACTTCATATGATCAAGTGTATAAATAGAGAGACGAAAAGATCAATCAAAGTTAGGTACAAAGAGCATTTGGTTCATCTCAAATTGAGAAGGTTTGATAAATCTAGCGTCGCCCTATATATGCTGTAATGTTGATAATATAAAGTTAGTTAAGAACGTAAACAGTAATGTTCAATTAAATTGTCATGAAGTCATGGAAATTTACAAAAATAAACATAACGAATTCAGATTTAGGACCTCTAAATTCAAGCCCTTGTCCTTTGTTATATTGTGTATAATTGTTAGTTTAAAGTTAGTTATACCTAACTTTAAATTTTGAGTAATTTAGGATTTGCATATTTTCAAGTTGCATATTTTAAAACTGATTGTTTTAAAATTGCATACTGTAGATTTGCATATTTTTGGATTTGCATAATTTAAAATTATTTTGTTAGGTTAGTTTTTCCCTTAGTTTGTTAGTTCAGTTTTACTGCTGATGATGATAGCTTGGTTATTGAAACGTGCGTCCAGTGCGATTGAAGTATTGTGGTAAGGGTTTTAGTGAACTGTTTCGGCGGAGCTCAAAATGTTCAGAGGCCAATGGCGGTATTTTTGAAGATTTATTAAGAGAACGTTATGAATAAAAAAATGTTAACGCATGAAATTTTGTTTATTTGTAATTACGCTATAGCTTAGAAACAGATGGAAATCGCATAATAATATGAGTTTTTTGCATTATTTTCACGTGTACAGTAGACTCCTGGAGATTGGTGTGTCCCTCCCGTGCTGGCTTTTGTATGCGTAAAAAATAAAATAGAATGTATTAAATAATCATTTGCTTCATAGTCTTGGGCAGTTTAAAGTGATTTGAATTGTAACCTGTATTAGGGATCACGAATGATGGTTTCACAAACATTTTCGCTAGATATCTTCATTCGCTAATGATATTGAAAATGATACAACAGCAGATTGTGCAGGCGTTTCAATTATTTATTTTTATTTCAAAGAATTCCGGCAATATTGCAGTTCATATTAATAATGGTTTTTGGTTTCGACATTGCTAGTGGAATCCACATAGTAAACATAAAAAATAATTTCCTGCATGGTTAATCGTAATCTTACCCACATCTTTGTGTGCAAATACAAATTACGGTTAATCTAAGAAAATTAATTACTTGTAAGTATGTGTATCAATATGTCGTCATTTTTTCTATCGTTACTTAAAATGGAGAGAACAAAAACAGTATGGAAAATAAATTGTCGCCGTCGGTTCCACTTCAGTTCCCGTATCGTGAGAACTTTAAAATTTTATTGCTGCCATCTACGACAAATTACACGTACTTTTTAATTTGTTGCGTGACGGCTAACAACCGCAAAACGAAAACGACGTATTTATTTATATCTCATATACACATATGTACGTACAGTGGGTGTTAAACGTTCACGGATGTAATATCTTGCACATGTTTTAATACTAACTCATTTATCACTTGTAATAAGTAATATTTGATGACTAGATATTAATGTCTAGTGTTGTTTTATAAACTATTAAGTATTTGCAATATATTTTGTTTTAATATTTGCACTTGTACTACAGTAGCTGAGTTCGGGTATTCGTTCGAAGCAGATCAAGAGTACAGTACACGTGGACTGGATCAGGAGTAGAGCAAGAGTGGATCACTCAAGCCATGCTTCTATTCTAAATGAATGGATGGAGTAACTCTACGACATTTCTGAACGTTAAAGAGCGCGAGTAGGGGTACGTGGAGTAAATGGAGTTACTCCGAACGAATACCCGAATTCGCCTGATAACATATATAATATAAAATTCAGTATGATACTAAATTCAATTTAATTAACATGTTACTGAGACTAGAACACCAGATGTTGTATAGTACTCATATTGTGTGTCCACTTAGTACGCGCGCGAAGTCCTTTCCTGAGAAATTTAGAGAAAAAGTTTTCACAAAAGTATTCGGAAATAAACCCCGCACAACAGACGTTCAAACATAGAAAGTGTACGGTATCCACTGAACACTGTAGCGTCCAAATTTTACTTTGTTGTTGTTACTCCGTTGTATATTCCGTTCTATATTTTTGTAGCCTTGTGTATCTGCACATTTTTTTTTTACCCGAGGCACCGGTCCCTCGATGTGGGTAGTTGCGGGCCTATGGACGCTCACTCGTTTGGTATAGTGTCGAGTTGCTCGTGACCTAGCTTGCAGCATATGTATTTAGTTTTATTTCAATTTCCGTTTAGGCAATGCCAATTTGATTTTTAGAGTATGTTGGTCGATATGCATTAGAAATATAGAATTTTCGTGTGGCAATTCCGTTTATTCCTTTCCCCTCCCCACCTAATCCTTTTCTGGCGTCTTCTTGAGAAGTTCCTCGTTGGCTGTAATAAGAAGTAGGTGTATATTTTTGTGATCTAGAATCACTATTTTTGTTGAGGTTTTGTTAGGTCTTAGTTGTGGTATTCTTAATCCTAAAACCACAACGTGCCGTCGCCGATGACAATTGAAACTTTATATCGTCGTTTACGCATACGCTAATTTATGCAACGGCTAGAGCTTTTTATAGTCGGTTTCACGTTGAGATCGAAGTATTGGGTTCTATGGAGTACAGCTCTCTTTGATTAGTCTATATCTCTTTGAATATAACTACCCGTTTTTAGAACTAGGAGTGTTTCCAAGTCAAATGGCGAGGTTTAATCCTAGGGTAGAACGTTTGTTTTATTTACGTTTACGTTTACGTCAGTTTTGGTCCATCGCTTGTCTTGTTATTAAATTCCATTGTCTTGTTATTAACTTCCACTGTTCAATTTCTCCTTGTTCTTCCCTTCAATTGCATCTATTTTGAATGAAAACCTACTGCAACTTTTAATGTCTACTATTGTAAATATAGTACAATAACTAGTTGCTGCCATTCGGAAATATTAATCCGATATTCTTTCGGCAGTTTAACACTAGAATCGCCGAGAATTCCTCATACCTCGAACCGCCGCCCCGGTCAAATTGACCGGTGATTAAAACTCAATTTTGTTTCAACTGTTTTTATTAATTATCATAATGTTTTTGCACAAAAGTGTATATTTATTCGCAAAATATAGAAATAACTTCTAACTTAACTTTGGTATTTTAAATATCGTTACAATTTTTGCAATAAGTTACTTTAAATCCACATTTTCCACATATGTTCTTGTTACAGTTTTTACATCTATCGTAAGTCTTATTTTCACATTTCTTTACATGTACATCTTTTGCGAGATTGCTTATCTTTGATCCAGCCTGTAAGTTCTTGTTGCATCTTTGATTCGACGTTCCCTCCTGAGGGTCTTCTTCGTTGTTATTGGATTGTTGCGAGAGTTCTCCTGCCAATTGCAGAATGAAGTCGCGACGTTTTATTTTTCTGTGAGTGATGTCTTTGTATACAGCAAACGCGTTGATTGCAGCAAGATCTAATATATTATAAAAAACATGTACTAGTCGTCTTCTTGAGGGTGCCTCCACGCTGTATTTTTGGGCCATTTGATCTACTACGTCAACGCCATATTTTGTGCTATTATAGTATAAAACTGTTTCTGGCTGTTTCTTTGTGCTGTCAATCGAAACAGTTGGATGTTGCGTATTTAGAAGGAGAACATTTTTGTTTATTTTTGATTGATACATTGTCAAAGTACAAACATTTTCTGTACTTGTGAATAAAACAGTTTCATATAAAGAACCTTTGCTTTTTTTGATTACTTCGGGAATTTCTTTTCTCGACCTGTTCACAGTTCCAACAATTGTGGTGCTTAGTATTGCTAATTTCTTTGCAAGTCCCAAACTGGTAAAAAATTGTCCGTTGTCACATTTCTTCCTTTCTTGGTGTAAGGCCCTAATAATTTTAGAACGACGTGTTCACCAAGTGGTTGTCCTATTGGTGTCGAATCATCTTTTCCTAAATATGGGAAGGCATTCAACACACATAGCTTCAATGTCAACAGCAAGCCAAAATTTCATGCCAAACTCCGGTTTATTGGACATATATTGCGTAAATCGATATCTTGCTTTTGTAGGAAAAAGTTGTTCGTCTATTGTTGTTTTCTCCGGGCACATAACAAATTTTGCAATTATAAGCAAATTTTTGCCATATTTCAGAAACTAAAGCAAACTTGTCATGTTCCAATCTTTCTTCCCTTGTAGACTTGAGATCAAATCTGAGATATCGCATGATATCTCTAAATTTGTTTCTAGACATTATTTGAGTAAAAAACGAAACTACTCACATTTTCTGCAGTTACATTTTGTTTTACATAGCCTGTTGACCCTGGATTGTCCCTGAATATATTGGGTTGGGTTTTTCTGCCTGCAGTAGCCTGACTCGCAGAAATTACTTGCCATTGGGAATTGTCTTTTGATTTGCAAACTGCACTAAGATTGAAGGAAAATTCTTTTTCTGTTGGTTTTTTTTGCTGGCGATTAGAACGAACAGACGTTTTCACTTCCTGCTTATCACTGGAACTAGCACTAGTCACTGAAAAGGTTACATCACAAACTCTGTCATTGTCAGATTCATCACTACTTTGTTCCTCACTCGCAACGACTCGAGAACTAATTTGGTTTTCACTGTCCGTACTAACTGATTTAGAATCATTCTCGGAATTTTCTGGTCAAAGATTTTCCAGTTCGCCTAAATACGCTAGAGCTTGTGCAGCCGAGAGGCTTTTACTGGACCACATACTGTTCAGTCTAACTAAACAGGACGAATGCACATTCAGAGTACTACCGATCTCTTTATATGTTCACAATAGCGCAGGTTGAAACTTGCAAAATGTTTTGTACGCATGCGCCAAATTAAGTCTGAGCATGTGCGACACTAAAAAGAGCACGAGTAGAAACAGGTTCTTTGTCGAAGGCAAGGCTGAACATATCGAAACAAGTACGAACAAGTACTATAAAGTAGGAACAAGCTCTGATCGGTTGATGCAGTTATATGTCTTGTTTTATATGTAATAAATGTTTGAAATTATATATATATTATGCCTAAATGTTTAGTTCTTTCAAATGTTGCAACCAAGAAAAAGAATTGACAAATATAGTGGGGTGGCTGTTTAAGGTAAAATTTCCCAGAACACCGCTTACAGTTCTAGAAAATATTCAAAATTTTGTGAGAGCATTGACAAACTAAATTTAGGAAAAGTCATATGATTTCATATCAAAATTAATTCCGTTTGAAAAAAAACTTTAAAATTGAAAGACGTTCAAATTGACCGGTGCGGCGGTTCTAGTATTAACTAAATCTAACGAAAAGGAAGTTTTACAAACCATTGATTTAAAGAAAACTAACCCTTGACGCTGCTACACCGCGCTAAGTATAAATTTGAATTTTAAATGACCTGAGCTAATAAAAAATACAATTTTGAGATAATTTTTACTCATTATTCACACTTAAAATTATTTGTAAAGAAAATTCGTTTTTAAACACGTCTATCTTTCATGACGGCTAGCACTAAAGACCCCAATTGCCTTAGCATTTCTTCACTCGTCGACTATCGATAACATTTGATAATTTTCGAACAATAATAACTTACGAGACGATTTCTATTTAAAAATATAGTTCTTAAGGTAAAGTTACATAACTTCATTTATATAAATGATTTCAAACTATGGATTTCTTTCCAGACTGCAATATTATCCGCGAATTTGTCATCTAGTATCACCGCGAAGTGCAATCGCTGTGTATCTGCATTCTTGGAATGTGCACGTTCCCTAGCAAATCTGACGGCTCGTAGGAATAAAATCTCTAGGATAGAGAGGGAAGATCAGGAAGAGGGGATTCGATTATATAAGCTGCTGCGACATCATGTTAGGCGCCGGTAGATGGCGAGGGTGAACGTATCCAAATGCATGTAGCTGAACAACGCTAACCACGTGCTAGCTATACTGATTATAATAGCGCTATTTTTAACATCACAGTAAATTTATAAACTTGAAGCTTTTCATAACCACTGGAGCCTTTAATTTGCTGACTGATTGTGTGTGCAAACTGTTTAATGGCTTTGCTGCTGTCACTCCGACGCCGTAAAGTGTGAGGTGTGATAATTATATAAGAATTATGACCCGAGATTACATCGGATTCACTAGAGAACCTGCTACCGTCTGTGGTAGGACTCGAGAACATAGATCCTAATGCACCACGGCCAGGAATCTTATGATTGAATGCTATATCTACAATATTGCAGCAATATGCAATCGTTCTTTAATATCGACTAATCAGAAACATTATACATTCGCTTAGGATGCAGTAAGCTAACCGCGGAACATTTTAAATATGTTATTTTTAAATCTTCGTAATTGGCAAAAGGTTACGTTCATAACTTGGCTAAGAGAAATATGTTTATTTAGTCAGAAATGTCTACTTTTTGATGGAGAGCTGACAGGCAAACACAGTTTTAGGTGCGAAACTATCTCCTTGGTTTCACGCAGCGTCTGCTCTTTGTTCTCCAGCAAATCAGCCATTCGAGTTGCACAGTTTATTTGCAAAGCTGGCTATATACAGTTTATTTTTTTCTAAACTGATATTTTAGATTTGGCAGGTAATTGTTGTTCGATTCCTTTGATATTGCCAAATTCCCTTTACAACAAACGCCGAATTTTACATACAACTGGCTCATATGTATATGTTTTATATATTGGAAGAGCGTTGAATTAATTTAGGTAAATACAAACCAGTAGTTAACATTTCTTGATATTTACGGCAGTGGTAGTTAAAAATTAATATGCAAGCCCTTCAAACTTTCTGCATACTCCGAAGGAAGATATCGAGAAGTGATACTTGAAAAGGTATCATCCACGTATAATTAATTACCATAATATTCAGAAGCAATTAAGTAGCACTCTTATGCACCGCCTCTAATTCTATGGTCTAATACTTAGTCTCGCCTGCAGAGAGCGAGCAAGAGAACAACTATACGTCAGTGCATATGTGGAACCTAGCTAATAAATTAGGGGAGTGGGCGAGCTGGAATTCGTGTAACATGTAATTACAATTAAGACTTGTCTTACGGTAGCTGCAATCCACTGGCTAATGGCTCTACTTCTCTGCCTATGCACTATAACATATACACGTATATATGTAGCTATATACGCATTTAACAGGTAGAGTGGAAAGTCAAGTCCTGCGGTTGTTCTTAAATATGCGTATGTGTATTAGGTGTACACAAGAAAATTGAAAAAGAAGAGCGACATGCGATTCATTAAGACAACGTTCCAAAAATGGTCACCCAACGTTCACGTGCGTATATTACAGTTGCTTCACGGTGATGAAATTACTTCTGCTTTTTGTAATTAATATGTGAAATTTTGCAAAGTGCTCTTAAAATGCAGCGACTATATAAAGAAACTAAAGAAACCGCAAACTACTTTCTTGGCAATTTTCAACTAACAAATATGGTTATATCGCTCGATCACTGTTTGCGTATGCTTTTCCGAAACTGGTTAGCAAAATACTGGCAGGATGGCAAACAACACTAAAGTATCGGCATACTCCGCACCACACAAGTTATTAGTTAGTTCGGAACAGCCGCTTCAAGGATTCGTTGGTCCTCATTTTCAACCGTTTGGCCGAATATTTGCCATAATTGAACTTAAAATAAAATTGAGTGACATATCTACAAATAATTATCACTCTAATAGCACGAAAAGTATAACCTTATTTTAATCCAGATAAATCAAAAGTGTCATTTAAGTATGTAGAAATTTACCTCCTTAGTTAGATTATGTACTGAAATGTGTTTCTCAGGGTGAATTGGTGAAAAATTTGTATTTTCTAAATTTAATTAAATTCCTAAATTCTTTGTGGAGTCGGGAGTATTCCTGGATACTCTTTGGTCAATTTTCTTGTGAATTTTGAATTAAATAAATTGAAATTAACGAACTTTAGAATTAAAAATACAACCTTGTGTTCGTACGTAAGTCAACATAAACACTTTGTTTATGTTACCTTTACGAGAATCTGTCAGCTCTAATCTCGAATCTTTCTTTTTTGGCATCCATATCCTCCTTTGTTTAATTGCGCTGGCGATTGTTTACTTCCACAGCTAATTTTGATGATTTACAAATGAAGAAATTGCACAGAAAATAGTTTTATCTACGTTACCCCAGGATCGTCGTTATCTGGACTTATATATTTTATATAATGTCCGGACTCCAAGGCCAGTTGACGTGGGGGGAAATGGTGACTTGGAAAATTACCTTTTTATCCGCAAGAGGGACTTTTCGTTACCAACGGGTGACTAACCTGATTACCCTATACGTCTGAGATTGACAGCCGATGTTGTTGTTGTAAATATTGAACATTACAGTACATAGTCATTACTATAGACTTCCGCAGCCTTTGCCGTCTGAAGACTGATCATCAGTGTTGGACGGCCGTGTTTAACTGGTTCAAAGAATTCCAACTGGGAAGATCATCTATTGAGGATGAAAATCGTGACGGTCGTCCTGTTTTAGCAACAACTTCAAGTCACATTGATGCCGTTCGTCGCGTGATTGAAGAAGATCGTCGGGTGACCTACAGTGAAATTCGAGCAACTCTTGGCATTGGAATGATTGCAATTCAGACAATTCTTCACACATTTAAATGTGAAAAAAGTGTATTGTACACATTTGAATGTGAAAAAAGTGTATTGTCGTTGGATACCACATTGTTTAACAGCTGATCAAAAAAAGCACGGGTCGACTGGTGCTAAGAAAACCTTGAACGTTATCATGAAGCTACGTCTAAGGCCGTTTATAATATCGTTACAGGTGATGAAATATGGTTCTACTGCTATGATCCATTAACAAAGCAGCAATCAACCCAATGGATGTTTCAAAATGAAATGCGACCCACAAAAATAAAACAATCGCGAAGTTGTGCTAAACAAATGATTGCTTCTTTCTTCAGCCGTACTGGTTACATTTGCTCTGCTCTTCTAGAGAACAGGAAAACAGTTAATGCAGAAAGGTATACCACCATTTGCTTGCCAACATTGTTGTCATAAGTTCAGAAAAAACAAATTGTGTTACACCATGACAACCCTCCTGCACACTCTGCCAAGTTGACAACGGAGTTTCTTCCCTCTGCTAGGATAAAATTAATGTCACAGCCACCTTATAACCAGGATCTATCTCCGTGTGATTTTTTCCTCTTTCCAACTATTAAGAAGAAATTACTTGGAATCCATTTTGTAACACAACAGGAAGCGGTTAATGCATTTGAAGAGCATGTTAGTGCAGTGTCTAAGGAAACCTGGGCTACCTGTTTTACAGAATGGTTTGAGAGGATGTCGAAATGCGTTAAATGTAAAGGAAAGTACTTCGAAAAAGAATAAATCTTGTTCGTATTTATGATTTACAAACTATTGTCAATAACTACCAAGTAATAACAAATACAATTACAGCATTACAAAGGTATTCATTATCGTTAGTCAAATTCTTGCAAATAATTGATAACATATAAAGAGAGCTAGAAACCTTAAGTGACGAGAAAAGTGTTTGTTTTGGAGTAAAATTTAACAGTACTACAAAAAATGCAGATTTGGCTACATTGAGGCGGATTTGTAATAACAGTGCTTCTACTACGAACGCACAGCACCTAACTTTGCCGCAGTTAGGAGCAGACCGTCTCAGCGCTTGGTTATTGAGCCCTTTCTTGTGATTGTACCTTTGGTTTGGAATTATTCAAGTTGATGACAGTTGTCTGGGCACTCGTCTAAAGTTATTATGTCGTAATATTGTCACGGACCAGCGTGATAGGGGTAGCTCGGGGTAGATACTCGCACAAATACTACGCACAGAAATTCACCTACCTGTTAGAAAGAGGAACTGGAGAGGTACCTATATTCCAAAAGAAAACAGGCACTCCACTTTTCACTCTTTATTTACAAAAAAAAAACAAGAAGCCACTGCAGAGCTCTTTTCAGAGACTCTGCCCCCAATAACAGATCAATACAGCTCTATGCCCGTAATACATTACCTATTACGGGCAAAGAGACTCTCTAAGAGTCCTCTATAATTACAAATAACTTATATTTATAGACTATGCAATCCCTTCTACTAACTGTTCTTCCGGTGCTTGATCGGCAGCATCAAAGTTCGATGTCTTCGAATTGACCGAGAGATCATAATCTTACACAGCAATTGTCCAGACGCTCAGTCAGCTCGACGACACCGGTCACCGATCGAAAAATGATTACAACACAAAAAACATAGACGATGAACGCAAAGCAGCGGAAGTCCAGTTAGCGTCTTTTCTAAAAGTAAAAGCAAGGCGTTTATTCGCGACAATATAGCTAGGTTCTTCTAAATTCATTTTCAAAATCAGCAATATGTTACTTCGAAATTTATGTACTATTTTGCGCTTATTAGGAAGATTCCAAATACATTTAGTGCTGTGTTCAAAATAACTGACGCGTTCCGGATACCTACAACATTCAACGGTGATTCAATTAAGTACGCAATCAGCGAGAAAACTTCCAGCTGATATTCAAGCGCATCGCGTACAAAAGATCATTTCAAGATATATTAGAGGATACAGGTCTCTAACAAATTTACCAGTAAGGAGAATGAAGAAGGAAGAGATAATCGCGGGCGTGAAACAAATAAGGATAATTCAATAAAGCCTCGTGGCAGACAAATGTGAAATTTAGAAAAGTAAGCAGTATACCTACCCATGTCAAAGAACAATCGCATCGTGTGATGGTTGTTACCCGTCTTCAACTTGCGTACGTTACTTCACGAGGCAAAACATTTTACACCAGCAATTATATTAACGCTGGTTTGGTTGTCGTAATAATCTTGTACACAGATGCACTGTTTGATATTGTTTTTTAAGGAATACTTTTAATTGCTTTTTTCTTCCCTTAGTGTACTAAGCAGACAAGTTCCGTGAATTGAACAGCAAAACGAAATAATAAAAGAATTTCTTGCTATGAGAGTTTTAGATGCAAGCTGTACTATATATTGCTTGTAATTATGAACGTGGAGATACACGACTTCTAAAGCAGATTAATGGCATCCGAGCTTCTGTTTAAAGCATGCGTGAGAAAATAGGTACATATCTTTCCGAATTGATATATAACTTATGAAATAAATATTTATTATCACAATAACCTACACTTAATTGATATATGTGTATTTATTCATTCGAACGGTGGTTGTTTTTTCCAGTGTTACCGTATATATAAACGAGATTTATTACGTACGTTAACCAATAAATAATTAATAAAAGCGAGTTTCTGGTCAATAGAAAAGACGACACGTTTTAAAATTGAAGTGAACAGATATGTATGTATTTACACCCATTTAGTGGTATTTATAACATTCTTGTTCAAAGAAAGTAAGTACCCACCTAATTCCTTATCTTAAATAAATTATCTTTGTAAAGTGCTACATAGAAATTTGGCAGCAACAAAATTCATAGCAACAAATGAGGTGGTACAAACTAAACTATCCAGGTCCATATATTATGTAGCCACTGTACCGGCTGCTTCATAGGAAGCTGTAGATTGATGTCTACAGAAAAAAGTAAAGTCGATTGGCAAATTAATGTATTGAAAAAAGACACAGAATACTCCGCGTACAGTACTGTGAAAAAGTTACCGACCACTAGGTGTTGATAGAAATTAATTATTCTTACTTAAATGAAAATACAAAATACTAGTAAAAAAAGTGTTGAGGAGTTTATTATATACATAAAGGAAGATAAAAACATAAAAATTAAAACAAATATGAGTACATAAACAGACATAATTCAATATTTAGTGTGACCCCCTTTGGATTTAATAACTGTAGACATTCTTCTTGGAAGCGAAGCGTACAGATTACTGATGAAATCGATAGGGATTTTATACCATTCTTCATCTTAAAACACTCGCCTGCATTCTTGGGTTGCCTCTCAGCTTTTTTTTTTGTCTAAATATTCCCAAACATGTTCAATAATGTTCAAGTCCGGGCTCTGGGGCGGCCATTGTATAACTTCTAACACACCTTCTTCTGATTTCTCGTTCAAATAATTTTTCACTATGCTACTAGTGTGTTTTGGGTCATTATCTTGCTGCATCATAAAATTTGGGCCAATTAAACGACGTCCACATGGTACAGCAAAGACTTTTAAAATCCGCAAATAACGCTGAGCATTCAATTTATCAGTGATTCTCACTAAATCACCAACGCCTGACGCAGATATACACCCCCAAACAAAAACAGTACCTCCACCGTGTTCAATAGTAGGTTGTATACATTGAGAAATGTATCTTTCTCCTGGTCTCCTTCGAACGTATTGTCGCCGTTTTGAACCAAACAATTCGAATCTTAATTCGTCGGTGTATAACACACGATTCCACATTTCAGCTGTCCAATATTTGTGATCCTTTGCATACTGTAATCGTTTTTGTCTGTTACCTTGTCGGAGAAGAGGTTTTCGAACGGATACACGACCCCGCAATCCTTCCGATATTGAATATCTTCTTACGGACGACGATGTTACTTCTGCACCAGTTGCATGGCGCAGTTCCGAAACCAGTTCCCGTGAAGATTTGAATCGGTTTCGTAAACTTTGAACTCTTAAGAACTTCGTGTCAGTATCGGATAATTTTTTCGGTCTTCTACTTCTTCTTTTATCTGCCACTTCTCCAGTTTCCTTAAATTTTTACAATTACATTTTGTATGGTTGATTTAGCATGTCCTGTTTTTTGTGCAATTCTTCTTCGGCTGTACCCTTCTTGATATAAAACTATTATTTTATTACGTTCTAATAAGGGTATTCTACCCATTACGACAATATTTTTTGTTTATAAAACAAAAAAAAACAATTATCTAATTAATTATCTCCAACACTAATAACACGTCTTTTTTACTTTGTAGAAGAAACTGCGATAAACACTGTCTGAGTGGCACTAGATAACTAAACATTTCATTATTCATCATTTACCCCACTTGCACCTCATCAAATATACCTTTCATTATATTTATTACTCACTTACGAATACCCTTATTGTGTAGTCGTAACTTACTATCGGTGAAATTTTATTACTTTCAATGCTTTTTCCTGGTAAAATTCATTGGAATAGATAATCCCTTCAAAGAATAGCGGTCCCATGTCGATCGCACAATGAAACGTGTTGTAAAATGCAAATGAAAATAATTACGTGCAGTGGTCGGTAACTATTTCACAGTACTGTATGTTTGAAGAAATATAAAGCATACATGTATCTATTCTATGCTGACAAATGCAAAGTCTATTCCTTCTTCTCGCTCTTTTCCTTTCTTTCATGAAAGATCAATCCCCAGGTCGCGCTCGGGCTCACAGTATGCTTTAGGTGCATAACAGCAAGACAGGAATCTAAAGGAAATTGACTAAACAGTTTCAATAAATGTATCTACATATACCTAAATATAGTCTCTATCACGTCTTTGTTGCTAACATATATGTTGTCCTATTTTTTGCAGTTTGTTCCAAAACGTTTAAAAAGGTACATTGCAAAACGCAGTTTTTTAGTTGTGTGTTTTTCTACAAATAGCATAGATTAACTACCTGTCCTATACATAAAATATATTTTTGCAAATATTACTATGTTGTGTAAAATGGGAGATACTACTATAGAAGTTTAAAAAATCGCAATGACATCTAAAACATTTAGTAAGAAGTATATACAAACTACAAAGTTCTTTTTATTAAAAAATAATCAATTTATTTGCTAAACAAGATTATTTTGCCGTGGAACGCTGCCATTGCCATTAAAATACTTTACAAGCTCCTGCCTATTCTTAATTGCTTCGTCTTTTGCTCTGTTACATTTTGTCCTTGCTAAGCCATAAACAAACCTATACCTGCGATCAATTTCTTCATTCATGTTGCATCCTATATACTGCAGTTTAGATTCTGTCCTTATAAAGATTTGTAAAGCACAACATGCTTGAGTAATAATTTTAACCATTTCTGTCTGTAAAGCAATAGTATTAATTAATACACGAAGTCTGCTTGCCAAAATATCAAAGACATTTTCCACAACACGGCGTGCTCTACTTAATCTATAATTGTTCTCTTGTTATGCCTCGAAAAGGAAATGGCTTCATTAAATATGGTGAGAGTGTAAAAGCTAAATCTGTGTGGTATTCTTTTTTCTCGGCCAGGCAATGGGTTGTCTTCTGGTAAATTTAATAAATTATGTTCAATGGCCTTGCTTAAGTTGCTTTCCCAAAATACACCTCCATCAGACACTCTACCATTAACTCCAACATTAATATATACAAAATTGTAATTAGCCTCAACTAATGCTAATAGAACGATGCTGTGTAATTCGTTAAAATTATAAAATGCTGATCCTTGGTGGATTGGAGCTTCAATAATAACGTGCATTCCATCTACAGCACCTATAACATTTGTCATATTCCAATTACTTTCAAAATTTCTTGATATCTCCAACCATTCTGCTGTATTTGGAATCTAAAAAGCTGTAGCAGTTATGTGTAGAAAATATACAAGTAATTACAAAAGTGTGCATACTTTTAAATAATCTTCTTTTAATTCATCATATATTGCTCTACAAACATGTGGAATGAATAGTGATATACCGCTCTCCGATATTCTGTAATTGTACATTAAGCGTCTAAAGCTTTCACCTGTTGCAAGGTACCGCAATGTTATTACCAATTTATCCTTGGCTGAAATACATTCTCGTTTAAATGAATGTTTTGATATGCGATGTTCAACTTTTTCCATTAATTGTTTAAATGTTTCTTCATCCATACTTGATAAATTTTCAAATGCTTTTAAATCATCAATTTCCAGAAATTCCTGCGTTAAATTTCCTCCTTTCGATTTAACCATGGTTTAACCCACCATCTCCTCTTTCGAACGTTTACATTTTTCAATAATAGTGCAGATGAAGCAATTATAAGTGTCAAACAGGCTGCTTTGATTTGATTTTCACGATTCATTTTGATAGAAAGTTTAGAAAAGATCTATTGGTTATGTTTATGTTTGTAGGTGTGTGGTTTATGTATATCTACAAAGTAGTTGGTCACTCTGACACAAAAAAATTGCTAACTGTAAAGTAAAACCACACCGTGCAAGGAAAATTGTTTGCAATAATTATTGCTGCAAGAAAGATTGCACGCAAGAAAAATTGCCTAGTGTAAAGCGACTTTTAGAAACTCAATATCAACAAAGTTTTGAAGTGAGGCTTCGTCAGCGGAAAACCATGTACCATCGCTTTCATAAAAATGTGGAACAAGCGATACCATTATGGCATTATCCATTTTAAACATATCTTGTACAATATGACTTTTAAATAATTCAATGTCAAATTGTCTGTCAGTGTCAATCGTAAATTGACAAGTGTTGTGCGCTACTTAATTACACTGATTAACAAAATTTAAACTTTTTCTTATTCCGCAAATTAGTATATGTGAACAGCATTTTTTGTGCCGAATTCAAATCTTTTTTCAGAAATATTCTATCAGGCAGGCTTTTTAAGTGACAGCGCAATAAATAGTAGAACAACGTGTATAATGTGTTTATTTATAAAACAACTGAAAATGTTTCTAAAATGTATAATTTTCTGCTATATTTAGCGTCAGGAACGTCTCTCAACCGTGTCCAGCAATAGTTTGCCAGCATAGAGGGGCTCCACTTGCCTTGGTAGCGCTTTTCGATGTCCAAAATATCTTGGTGAAATCTTTCCCCATGTTCGCCACTGACGACTCCAAGATTGTCCGGGAAAAAATCTAAATGTGAATCTAAAAAATGAATTTTTAGACATTGCACCCTACTGTTTCATACGAAGTCAAAGGGTCTTTTACAATGTTCTTGTAGTTTTCGGATTTGTGATTGCCTAATAAGTTTTCACAAATATTCTTAAGTGACAGCCGGCGGATTTTTCATTTTTGTTCAGCTCTATATCGAACTTGCCGTCTCGAGACAAGTTCCTGATCCGGGGTCCTACAAATATACCCTCCTTTACTTTAGCATCATTGATTCTGGGGGACTTATTCCTCAAATACGCGAATTCGCGACCGTTTTTATCCGTTGCTTTGACGAAATATTTCATAAGTCCTAATTTTATGTGTAAAGAGGGCAGATAAATTTTCTGAGGATCAACAAGAGGGGGGTTGATGACATTCTTAACCCCTGGAGTCAATGATGTTCGTGTCGGCCACACTTTCTTTACATAATGGTTTTTCTTGTCTCGACTGTCCCACTCACACAGGAAACAACAGTACTTCGTGTAGTCGAGTTGCAATCCGAGTAATAGCGCCATAACCTTTAGGTCGCCGCATATATTCCACTTAAATTCATCGTATTTGATTTTTTCTAAAAGAATCTTCATGTAGTCATATGTTTCCTTCATGTTGTCATATGTTTCCTTCATGTTGCCTGAGTGAGCCAGAGGAATTGAGGGCAATTTATTTCCATTGTGAAGTAAAACGGCTTTTAAGCTAGCTTCGGATGAATCAATGAACAAACGCCATTCATCAGTGTGATATTCATGGCCAAGTGCACTCATAACCGAGACAATATCATTGCAGAACACCAGGTCATCTTCAAGGAAGACGTAATCATTGAATTTGGCATGGCGACTACGATAAAACGAAATTTTTGTGTCACTCTGAAGTAGATTCCGGCCCTTCAATCTGGATCTCAAAAGTTCGGCTTGCTTCTTAGACAGGTTTAAACCGCGAACAAGGTCACTGAGGTCTCCTTGAGTCAGCAAATGTGGTTCATTTGAAGAGCATCCTGATTCAAATGTGGGATCCAAATTCAAATTTTCTTCTGCTACTTGATGTGCTTTCTCATCACTCAAAGTCATGTTTTCTGCAGGTGCTGGTACAGGTAACTCTTTGTTATGAAGTACTGGTCTCAGTGCAGATGGTAGATTAGGATATACAACAGTGTGTTTAGATTTTGTTGTAAAACCAATTATATTTGCCAGGCAGAAGTAGCAGTCCGAAACGTGGTCTTTAGGTTCTCTCCATACCATAGGAACTGCAAAAGGCGTATGACGTGAACCTTTTGCCCATGCTGCGAGAAGCCGAACACATGTGGCACAGCAAATATGGGGGCCCCAACTTTTATCCTGGTCGCCTACTTTACAACCAAAATAAAGTTCATAACATTTTCTAACTAACGGTGTAAACGAACGTTTCTGGGTTTTAAAAGTCAACTCGCCGCAGACGTAGCAGAACGAATTTGGATTATTTTTACAATTTCTCGGCATTTCAGTGGCACTTGGGGTATCAACACACTTTAAACACAACAGCACACTTTCTCAAGGGTTAGAACAAGGCAAATGTGGAGCTGCAATGTTCTCTAGTCGGTCAATTTACTGCAACTGCGCTCCGGGCCAAAGATCTTATATTGCTCCTGGTCAGCTTGTCGAGACCTGTTTTGCCTGTTCCAAATGACGCAAGATTACTTAGAATTACACAATATTATGTAACATTTTATTTCAAATGCCTAAATATCACCGGCATATTTATTGGCATTTTATTGTAAAGCACACAGTATTATGCTACGTGGATATACTGGGACTCAAAACCTGTGGGTGATACAGTAATTTTGAAAGTGAATTTGAATTCAGCGTGCAAAAATACATAGGAAACGGGCATTTTTATACTTGGGACAAAAACCTTGTTAACCAATGATTATTGAAGTATAATAATAATGTCCCATCAATGTAATATGATTTTCAATAAAAAATGTTTATATGTATTTAGAAATAATGTTTGATATATTTTTTGTTAAAAGCAAATAGTTTTCAAAGTAAACGAATGTAACGTATAACTTTTAGTCAAAATGGGTTCATAAGAGTTGTCAGATTTTTCTGAAAGCGATAGTACTTGCATCGTCGTTGAAAGAAGATCTAAAGACATTACAGATTTTAAAAAATGTCATTTTTGCTGTGATGATACGCCTAATGCCATTTAAATATGTCATTGGACATCCACCACGTCCATCGAATTTGGAAATGACTTCCATTAACTTACAGCCAGGGGAATGATTGAACTGATTAGGAACATCGTTATTGATAGGTCGTATTGAATGAGTATGTATTGATGATATGTTAGAATGGCTGATTTCACTCTCTAATATTTCAACACTTTCCTCTAATTTTGATTAATTTGATACTATTTTCAATTTTGAAAAAATTTGATATATTTGAGGGGATTTGTAATAAATCCCCCTATTCGTTTTTCGTAGCTTCCTTAGTTTATTTTTCTTCAAGGTGTTTTAGTTCTTTTTAACAGTTTTTGTACTTCTAATATTATTTTAAATTGAATTTCTAGATGAATTTGCCAAAAAATGTCTGTTGTCAGAAAAAATATTTTCTATCTATCCATTTGTTTATTTGTTGTCACAGAAATGCTTACCAACAACTTTATACTTTTGTGGTTGGCTTAACGGTAATTATTTCCGATGTTTTAGATGACGTTGTGAACTTTGACTACTGGATTCCACATCGCAAATCCAAATAATACTTAATAATTAATATGTAATACCAGACTATAAAAACAAAATATTTATTGTAATACATTTTGCAGGATACCTTTGTTACTTATCAAGCGAATCTCAAAGTTCATTATCTTTATTGAATTTAACCTAAAATTTTTTATTAAATGAGGTATCGTTAGGGGTACCTTCTGTAAGTCAACTTTATTTCAAATTTGTATTACATAAATCATTATATTTACGCTATTAATTGTGATAGCGTAAAATTAACTTTACACTTTTTTCTTGTTCTAGCCATGTAATTGGATATAAATGATAAAATTAGAAACAACCTGAACATTCCGCTGCTATCAGCTTACTCGCTAATTATATAACTAACCAAATAAAACTAAAACGGGCTCTACAACGGTGAGGATAAACTGACCATCGTTGGAGCAGATGTATGTACACCTTACACGAAATTAACTCAGGTGTATGTGAAGACTTAACAGTTGCTTTCAAGGAACGACTAAAATAATAATGGGCTACAGGGATGTACGCGAGTGAATTTCAGTCTTTGTTTTGTTTTTTGGATCTCAAACGTACTTTGTATAAACGGATATATTACATTGCATTAATTATAAAAATAATAACAATAACTCAGTCTCTATGCTTATTCTTTATTTTTGTATTATGCCCTATAGATTGATTAAATTTTTCTGTTCTTGTTTGTAATAATACACTCAGGTGCAAACAATTCGATCCGATTTATTTGTACTTCTAAAACTCTGGACTTGCGAAATGGTGTATATAAATTTAGATCGACACTCGTATTAATAAAGGGTCAGTTTGCAAACTCTTTGTTTGGCATTTGGCCAACAAACGAAGAATGATGCTTTTATTAACGAATTTGCGGTCGATAATCAAAAAGATATTTAGTGCGCCTTGTGTTTATTTTTTGAGCTAGATATCTTGACGATTAAAAAGTGTCATTTTGACAGTTAAAAAGTGTTTGAAGTGGGAAACTTCTTCAGCTTTCTTTCCCAAAATGTCTTTGACTCTAACGAATACAGCGAGGGCAGTAGCTTTAATTCAAGATGGCCGTAGCCAATATTATAAAAAAATATCCGAACAGCCGTTCAGCGTTTCAATGAAATCGACAGCTGTATTAGGAAACTAGGATCGGGTCGTAGAAGAGCAATGTCCGAACGAGACGATCGATTTGTGGTTTCTTCAGTTTTAAGGGATCGGCAACTGACTTCGGTTGAAATGGCAAATCGACTGAGCGAAGTAAGAAATGTGCATGTAAGCAAATGGACAGTTCGTCGACGACTAGCCGAAGCCAATTTAATATCTAGAAGACGGGCCCAATGTCCACAGCTATCTGTGGAACATCGTAGAGCTCGACTAGCTTTTTCACAAGAACACGAATCATGCCGATTGTAGCAACGTACTATATTCGAATGAATCCAGATTTTGCCTAAGATCACCAGATGGCCGAGAAAGAATTTGGAGAAGACAGGGAGAGCGATTTGCTCAATACAATATTGTGGAAAGAATTGGCTACGGGGGAGGCTCTGTTGTGGTTTGGGATGGCATAAGTAGCGAAGCCCGTACTGAATTGGTAATGGTTGATGGTAGTTCTATGACGGCTGCAAGGTATATAAACACCATTTTAGAAGAGCACGTGGTTCCTTTTGCTCCATTTAAAGGGCCTAACTTCATTTTTATGGACGATAACGCGCGTCCGCGCCGTGCTCGGATCGTCAACGAATATTTAGGCGAGGTCGGGATTGTGCGTATGAATTGGCCAGCTTACAGTCCCGACCTCAATCCAATAGAACATCTCTGGGTCAGACTAGGAAGACAGATTCGAGCACATGTACCCCGTCCAAACAACTTGGCTGAACTCGCTGCGGCGCTTCAGGCAGAATAGGACCAATTGGACCAAAATGATGTTCAAAATGTAATTAACCGAGACATGCCGAGACGTATGCACACTATGAATCAGAAGGGCCTGAGGTAGAAATACTTGGTATTAGTCGCAATAGGTACTCTAAAATTTTATTGTTTTTCAAAAATTTTGTTATTGTTTTTTTATTAATGAATCCTTTAAATTTTCTGAATTCCCAAATAATCTAATATAATTCAATAATTTTTTTCTTGAAAATGTGTTTTTTATTGAATTTTATCTGTTCCTTTGAAATTTATTAACAACGTTAGGATTATATCTCAAAACATTTTTTCTTTACGGAGAAAAATTCGAGTGGATCGATTTTTCTCTACCTGAGTGTACAGCACTGGACAAAATTATTAGGTACCCCTTATATTTCGTTGTATTAGAAAACTGATGCCATTTATGCAGTTATTTAATCATTCAGGGAATTATAAATAATATATCTAAATATTCCTCGGAGAATTACCGAGTTATATCGCATGTTTGGAAGTTAATAGAGCTTGTTGTGATTAGCTCTGTTAGTTACGACAGTAATTTGAGGATGTAAGAACATTTGCGGGCCACTTTAAAGCAGAAGATACATACTCGAAAATGTACATCCAAACAAAAGTTAGAAAGAGCGGTGATAGAGGAATGGAATTAAATTCCCGCTTCTACTTGGGAGAAACTTGTTGCTAGTTTATCGAAAAGGATAACTGCTGTAATAAACTCCCAAGGAGGATCAACTCGATATTGAATTTTATTTTTTCTTAAATAAAATATTACATTTATACCATACGTTTCATTTATTTACTGGTGAAAGTTGAGATATAAACCAAATGCGAGGGTGCCTAATAATCTTGCCCAAGGCTGTATGTGTAATGGACATTTTATCTGCATAAATTTTTTATATTGTAATATATTGTTTGGGATAGATTTCGATAGTACTTATGTCATCTTTAGAACAAATTAACAGATTTAACTGTTTAGGTAATATATTGCAGCTGGGATATTGGAGTGAAGTGCGTGCACTCATACCTAACATTATTAATTTACATTATTATAATTTGAATTTTCAATTATTATCAAAATTCAGTTGATATTTACAGAATTTAAATTAGCTTTTATTACTGGAATTCTAGCATTTTGATAATTTATATTATTAATTCTTTGTTTAAAAAAGGGCTTCATTAATATTAATTTATAGGGAATAATTAAAGTCACTAGTTATTTTCAATAATTTACCTTTTAATATTTTTTGTGAAAAATACACAAAAATCATGCGCAACACTATTTACACGAAACCTAGAAATCAAAATTCATGTCGTCTATAGCATCGCGTACTAACGGGTGTTCTTTGCTTGGAACGAAAAAGTTAACTGTCAAACGAGGTGTCATACTGCGTTCACTTTTTGACATTTATGGTCAGTATACTCTGGCAAGTCATCATGAATAGACTCACGCTTGAACAACGCTACCAATTTAGTCAAATTTATTTTGAAAATCAGTCATCGATTTGCGCAACTTACAGACGACTTGGTGATTTTTATGGCCCACACAATCATTCCTCTGAGCAAGCTATCCATCGAACGGTGGCTAGATTTCGTAGCACACACTCTCTACATGATGCAGCAACACCAACACGTCGAAGGAATGTGCGTAATGAAGAGAATATCGTTGCTGTAAACGAAAGTGTGGAAGAAGTACCAAATTTATCCATTCGTCGTCGGTCACAGATGTCGAGGCTCTGTCCATCCACTACGTGGAAACTTTTGCGCAAAGACCTTGGCCTACATTCGCATAAGATCCAACTGGTACGGGAATTAAAGCCACGAGACCACCATCTGCGTCGTTCTTTCGCCGATTGGGCTCAAGAGGAGTTGGAAACTGTTTCATCACAAAATTGTGTTCTGCGATGAGGCTCATTTTTGGCTGAACGAGTTTGTGAATAAACAAAATTGCCGCATATGGAGTGGGACCAATCCACAAGAGACGTTACATCCAGAAAAATGCACTGTTTGGTGAGGTTTACACGTCGGTGGCATTATTGGCCTTTATTTCTTAAAAAATTAGTACGGAGCTCGCGTTACCGTCGATGGAGATCGTTACCGCGCCATGATTAATTATTTTTTGTTTGAAAATATGGAGGACATTGATACAGACAAGATGTGGTTTCAACAGGATGGCGCCACGTGTCACACGGTGACGGCAACCATCAACTTATTGAAATCAAAATTTGACGATGTTAATTTCGAGGAATCGAGTTGTCAGTTAGCCTCCAAGATCTTACGATTTGACACCTCTTGATTATTTCCTGTGGGGCTACGTGAAGTCACTAGCTTATGTCAACAAACCAGCAACAATTGACACCTTGGAAGCCAACATCGTTCGTGTTATTCGTGACATATGGCCAGCAATGCTTGAAAAATTGGACGTCCAGAATACGCTTCGTCAAGAACAGCCGTGGTGGCTATATGCCCGAAATCATTTACAATGCCACAAATAAATCTTTCGAATAGTACCAAAAATTTGATCGGAATTTAATTTTTCGTATTATTTTTTATAATTTTAAGTTCCATCGGGCTTAAAAAAACATCCATTATTATCGATAGGCTAACCATAACAATATCGGAAGTCGTTGGATTGGCACTCCTGTGACAGCCGAGTAAACAAAGAAACAGAATAGAAATTTTTTGACATAAGACAAGTTTTGGATAAAACTATTTTGAAATTGAATTTAAAACAAATATTTAAAGCATTTTGACTATCAATCACATTCAAAAGAAGTTTGAAACCATTTAGAAACAAAGAAAGGAAAAGCAATACTGAACAATAGTCGAAGCAATTGAACGGTATATCTTACACCATCAAAAAGGATCAAGAACATTTATAAAATAGGGGAAGAGGACTTTATTTAAGAATTTTACACACACACGGGAAGTTCCAGCTGTAAGCAGTTTTCTAAATTTTTTGTAAGTAAATTACTGAAAATAAAACGACTTGCAATTATTTGTAATTCTATATTTCATTGTAACATCTCAAATTTGGCGATCCCGTCAGGATTCGAATAATAATGAAAGATTATTCAAATTCTGTAAGTATAAAGTGAATTTTGATAATTGAAAATTCAATGTATAATAATGTAAATTAATAATAATAAGTGTAAGTGCGCGCACTTCACCCGAATATCCCTCTATAATATGTTAAAGTAAAAAGAAAAAGAAGGGGTACATCTTTCCAAGATGTACAGCGAAGTCAACGGCAATTAATGTGGACAAAATAAGATTATTTTAATTAAATGCAAACGATTGTAAACTTTTTTCAGAACTTAAGGTGAAATAAATAACCCGAAAACATTTGCATATAGTTCCACGGAATTTTATATAAAGAAATTTTTTTAAGAATTCAAAAGTGTAATAATATGCAAGTGTTCCTTTTTAAATGAAACAAATTGGTGTCGATTTCCAGTATAATAATAATAACACTTTATTTCCAACGACTTAACAAAAGTATAACAAGGTGATTGGGTGGAACATATAAACTTAAAGCAATTACAGATTTATATATAGAAACTCTTTGCAGACCGTTTAAGTCCACAGCTTGATTATCCCTTTCCATACTTCCCGACTTTTCGCCTTTCTCCTCCAGTTCTGGACTTGTCTCTCTCTCAGGTCATCCTCCACCGCAACCCTCCTTTGCTTCCTCGGTCTTCCTTTTCCCTTCAGGAATCTTCCATGCCACTGCTTTCGTTTCCCTCCCCTCCTCCATCCTTTCTGGATGTCCCAGCCATTGCAGTCTTCGTTTTTTTATATAATTACTTATGGTGGTGTCATTAAACAGTTCGTAGAAATCTGCGTTCATTCTTCTTTCCCAACCAAATTACGTAAGTCTTCCTCCGAATATTCTTCTGAGTATCTTCCTCTCCCAGACTTCAGATTACAGGTTTAGTTACAATTAAAATCAAATAACAATATTTATTGAAAATTCTTGTAGCGAATAAAAGCAGCATATGTTGTAATTACTGCACTCTTTCAAGTGTGATCGTAATTTGTTGTAGATCCTATTAACTAGAATTTCGGTCGACTGCTGATACACAATTAACTTGGATTTTGGAGTGAAGAGATTCTCCCCGAATCTAGTTTCATAGTTGTGAAAATCTCAATGTGACTTACAATTCTGTTTGTTTTTATAAACATAAGTAGCTAATTCTCGAATTAATATACAAGGTAATGTCAAGATGTTATAGGTTACTACATGAATCTGTTGGTTTAAACCCAGCAATATAATGGATAATCTTTTTTTGGCTTATAAAAATATTATTTGCCAATGTTGAGTTCCTCAAAAGCTAATACCATACGTTAGTCTACTTGCTATAAAGATAAATGCTTAACAACTATTGAGTTGTTAAAATATTCTTCAGGCTTCGAAAAAGATAGCAACGAGAACTAATCTGACAAAGGATTTTCGCAGGGAACTTTCCAGTTAAATAGCTCGTGAGTTGTATGTTTTCTTGTACATCTGTTTGTATTATAACAGTAATCAATAGACATGTGGACATATTTTAGGATGGTGCCAATAATTTTTCAAATATTCAGGTTTTTTTATTCAAACAGGTTGTCACAACTTTCAGGAATTGTAAATTGCGGCTATTGTGTAGTCATCTTTCAAAAATATTTCCGTATATGCAAGGTGATCGATGAGTAGCGAACCAGAGAGTTATTTTGTTATTTTAAACGAAACCGTCTGTATACCATTACGTACTTGGTTTCTCCATATAGCAATAAACCAACACAATATGAATTTCGTATGTCTAGTTCTAACAGATATTGAGATATTTACAATTTTGTGCTCATCCGCCAAAATGTAGATACTTTTATTTCCCTCCAAAAACCCGTAAAAATGTACATCCTAGCGTACATTTTTACGAGATTAAATTGCATATTTGCCTTAATCTAGGCATGGTGTTAGAACACATTCGAAATGTACAGGTGTTTAGTATTGAACGCCAAACTTTACCACATTCAAGCCCCTAAAACGGAATGTCGAGCATTCACCGCAGTAAGTAGATAGCTACTATTTGTTGCAATAAAAATTACAACGATTATTAAGTTTATTCATAGTGTATTTTCAATTGTGTTACATCTTACTGTTGATTGAATTATTTGTTTTGATTTTAAATTGGTTCCGACACACATTGATATGTGTGTCAGAACCATTTGGAATGGAAGCACCCTTATAGAACCTATATTTTACATTAAAATGAAATCAACTATTCTTGAATACACAGTGGATCAAAAAGTCTACTTTCACACAAAATTTCAGAAGTTCATCTAAATTTTCAAGGCACATTATGATTATTTTTCCAGATCAAAAACAGCAAAATTTTATTAGCGATGTTTTAATTAAAAATCTGACTGCACCAATGAATTTGTAGTCTTGAAATGGAAGAATCATTTTTCAAACTCTACCGTGCATTATTTCATAAATCCACTTCTTACAGCATCTATTAACCAAGACTAGCTGAAAAACCCAAACCTTAATGGTTTGGGTGAGGAACAGTTATCGAGTATAGTTTATTTCAAATTATAAGAATATAACTTTGAACGGCTTAAATGCTGTTATTGCACCACCTGCGGTAATAACTACCTGCATACGCAAACAAACTGCTGAGGACCGTAATGACAAAATTTAAGTGAATTGAATAGAAATGGAATTATGATTTGCGATATGCGTAACTACCTGTTTGTACATTTAAATCTCATTTAATATGTAAATTCTTCAATTACTTGTAACATCGAATTGCTTACTATGTAAATTTATACTGTTTGTAAAATATATATACATAAACATATAATTATCTTATAGGGCCGTAATTTATAGTCGATACGGCCCCTAGATTCAATATGCATTGCCAGATTATTATTGTCACAGAAGGTGCAATAAAAGTATTAAAGGCCTTGTAAGTCTACAGTTATATTCTTATAATTTGAAATAAACTATACACACATAGGGATATCAACTGCAGTTTGCCCAGCCCACCAAATTTTCTAGATATATTTAAATTTAAACAGAAAATTAATAAAACAACTATTACTTAGAATTCTTTGAAGGAAGTAGATACGGTACACCCAAATCTAAGCGATTGAGAACAAAATTACAACTATCTCGAAATCTAGTGGAACATATGAAACCTATATTGGCTTATTTCTAGAAGAGGAAACTAAAAACAGAATAATATACAGGTGCTTCATTCAAAATGGAATATGGTGTAGTGCGGATAGTGGAGGAAATGAGAAGAAAAATGACAGTATATATGCAGAAAGGCTTCTATAAGTAAAAGCATAACTATAAAGATCTCCTAAAAACTCTAAGAATTGATTAGTTCCTTTAACATGCTGAAAGTGTATCAAAAACAAAATACTAATAATCCCAATAAAGTGGATGTATTAACTTAATAGTATTTAGTATTAATAATTAATAAAGTTATTTAATTTTCTTAATTACTAATGCTGTTGGAAGTAATAATTTAAATGAAGTACATCTGAAGGTCATACCTTAGTAAGCACAGACCATATAGCCTGTAATTTACAGATACAATCTACACTCTTGAAACGAATTCAATTAACTGTCTATGTTTTGTCTATGGCTATGTATTCTAAATAGTGCCAGCGCAGACATAAAGAAAATACTTCATAAAGATGAAGATTAAAACACCAACTGCTATTATATTTTTAACAAATAAAACAAAATAACGAAAATGGATGATCACAGATGCATTATATTTTTAGGGTAAGTACTCCCCTGTTTTAAATTGGAGTATTTCATGTAAAGGACATATTATGAATTGTTTTAGAAGCTTTTTAAAGGCAATCTGGCTGTAAACATGGGTAATTTGGGAATTTTTAACAATAAAGTTAGCTTAATATTTCAGTTGTTAAAGGCGACTGCAATTATTGCACTTCATTGTGCATACTTAATGTATTTAAAGATTAAAAAAAATTAATTTAAGGGATTCATTGCCAATAAATACCTATTATTGTTATTATATAATCTAAATCGTACCAGAGTTAATAACAGCCAATGTCATTAATTTTAAATATTATTTTATGAGTATACTACGAAATGCCAACTTGAGATATAAAAATACTAATTTTGAATTTGCATTTTGAACTATTTTGTCTTTTAAATTATACATCATTAAAAAATATGTAGGAACAACCGGACATACGAAAAAATTATAAATAAATGGTCGTGGAACCTTAATATTATCTACTATTAAAATTACTTCTATAGTTTTAATTCAATGAACACCCGTGATATAAAAATATAATAATTAAATAAGAGGCATTTCGAATCAAACGGAAGTAGCACACGTGGATACCGTGAAGATCCTTTATCAGCTGTTTCCACGGTTAATGGTTTCGCTCCCTAACTTCAAGCATTAACGTGGATACACCTGACCTATGTTTACAAGCGCAACAAAAGTAATGGTAATAAAGCGGTTTTGATGCTTAATTTCGGCTAACATAAAAATAATTAAGCGTGAAGGATAAACTTAAATTGAGAATTGTTTCTAGGTGTGAGTAACTGTAACCTTAACTGACTATAGATGCTACATTTGATAATACACTAGTAGCAGTATATAATTTACAGATTAAAATTAGTTTGCAATATGATAAATTAGATTATTGAATAGTAAACAAAACAATAAAGTTGTGATAATAATTAAAATACAACATTGTGATAATTTTCCATAAGTTCGCCATTTGAGACAGCAATTAACCTATCCCTTTTACAGTTTTGCTGTTGTAATACCAGTTTCGTAAAACCACTATTTTTATATTACAATATAAAGATGAAAATGTAACTAATTTAATTGCAATGTTTGCACTCGCACTGGTTTTTTCTTTACAATACCACCAATAAATTAAAGCAGAATTTATTACATTAAATATTGCAAATAAATAAGAGGTATTAGGTTAAATTCGTTAAACATTAATTCTGTGATTGGCTGGCTTTTGAATTGTATTAGATTCACATAAACTTATGACCAGAGTTGCTCAATTTGCGCCAACAGCCAGTGGCAGGCGCATAAAAGTTTAGACAAGATAAATGGTCAGAAATAAAATATAATACGTGCTCAAACACTTATCGTCTTAAGAGTCTCAAGATATTTATGATAATAAAACGCGGCCTATAACCATGTTCCCCAACGTGTAAGAATAGGTTCTGGTGGCTCACGCATACGGGGGCACAGTCTGTGAAATTTGCGAATGCGTTTTGGGGATTTGACAAACACTGCTTTTGTATGCGCACGTAATATGTAACATGTTAGCACAATGTTTTTTAAAAGACCGGCCTACAGAAAGCATGTTTGCGGCACCATCACTCCTAAACATCAATAGTTGGTTAGCTGAAAGATCAAACTTTTCCAATGTATTTAACACTAACTTTGAAATTACTTCGGCAGTACATTGTTGTACTCGTCTGGAAGCTAATAGAATTGAAAGTGACGATTGATGTGGTTCCATTGTACATGCCATTACATTGACTACAGAATGTTTTTACGATCTGTTGTTTCGTCACGAGCACAATTCTTTGTAACGATGCCCAACTTGAAAATTTGCAGTCCGAATATTTATTCCAAAAGAAGACATATGCTTCCTTGTCTAGTAAATGAAACGGTAGATTACATGCAATAAAGGTAACAATTAAATTGAAATTTTTCATACTGTCGTGTGCAATTTTTTTTGAAGGATGCTGTTTACAGGTGCAGGTGTCAATAAATATATGTAGATACTTTTTGCCGAAAATTGTACGTATGGTTTAAGCTGTAAATTACTAAGATGAATGAGAAAACGTTTTTGACCATCAACCATTAAAATTACTTACAAAATTTCATCTTGGAATAGAATTCTTTACATTTTGAAATAGGAACAGAAACGTTTTAGATTTTAGTTTGCACGTTGTAATATGGGGGATGGGAAATGGTCTTATTCTATGCAACTACGTAGACGACTTTCGTCTCCAGTTTCCACATTTTGCCGTATCAATCTTGATTTATATCAACAAAATGGTACTTGGGTGGAAGAGGGATTGTTAGTCGAGAAAAAGCAAAATGGAGCCAAGTCTTCACGACACTTATAAAGTCATCCTGCACCTGTGAGAAAAGGCACTTTGTGAATGCGTCTTATTATTTTTTACTGCTATTTTCCAAAACTACTTTTCGACATACAGGGTGATTCGGTTTTATTTGGGAAAACTTAAACAGCGTATTCTACCAACCAAACTGATGAAGAAACCGCATGTAAACATGTATCTAAAAATGCTGCGTTTTCGAGCTATAGCTTGTTAAAGGTTTTTATAATGGAAAATTACATTAAAGGAAAATTAATCATTTCATAACAAGGAAAGTTACACTAAATGCTAGTGTTGCGAATGTTTTATTAAAGAAGGTGTTCAAAATGTAATCCGCCCACTTCAATGCATTTTCCACAACGCCCAACCAGTAAATCAATCCCGCCGGATATTTGTACTGGATTTTGACGCATTTCACTGCAGGCTTCTTCGATTTTTAAAAGTTGCTATTTTGTATTGACAAGTGTCGCGTACACTTTATCTTTTAACGTACCCCACACATAATAGTCCAACGGGGTCAGATCTGGCAATCTTGGAGGCCATAGCACTGGTCCTAAACGCAAAAAAAAGGTGGAACACACACCATCCAATTGGATCCGACTCTTACTTTTTCAGTCATCATACAAATCGTTTAAGTTATGTGTAAGAAATTCGTAAAGTAAATCAGTTTAATCTTGGAGGCAAGAAGTGAGGCTCACAATGATCTCATTGGCTTTCCACATTAGAATTGCAAATGACAGCTGGATTCAATTCAGTCTCAGCTGGGTTAAAAGATAAAACGTATGCGACATTTGTCAATACAAAAGAACAGTTAATTTTATGAATGAAGAAAATCCAGTACAAATATTCGCCGCGATTGATTCACTAGTTCGGTAAAAAAGTGCAATGACGTTAACGGAATTCATTTTGAACACCTTTACTAAAACTGTTTATTCGTACACTTCTGACTCAGATTCTTTCTTATTAACGATTAAGTTTGCTTTGATGTAATCTTTCATTATAAAAACCTACAACAAGCTGTAGATCGAAAATAAAGCATTTTTGGATATATGTTTACATGTGGCTTCTTCATGAGTTTGGTTGGTAGAATACGCTATTTAAGTTTCCCCAGATAAAATTGAATCGCCCTGTATATCCCTATTCCCGCCCGTGCCAATTGTTCGCTGCGTTGCTAGATGTCGTGGAACTGGTGTAGTAAGTCGCAAACCTGGTGGTGGTAAACTCAAAAAAAGTACTGCTGAAACTATTGCGGATGTGAGAAGGCGTATAGATCATTCACAGAAAAGGTCAGTTAGAAAGCTTTCACATGAGACTAATTTGTCTTATGGTGCTTGTTCTTCTTAAAAGATCTAGGAAAATATCCATGTTGTGCAAGCACAATGATCACGTAGTGAGAGTGCAATATTGCATTTGGTTTGAAAATCTCATTAATGATGGTAATATCCTTGACAAATCCTTCTTTTCAGTGGAAGCTTGGTTCCACTTTAATGGTTGTATTAACAAACCAACCCTGGGTATATGCTCAAGTGAAAACCCTTATGTCATGATACAGAAATCAGAAAGATACTGTAATAGCTTATTGCAGCCTTTTCTAAACCACTTGTATAGTGACGAACGGGATGGATACTTCCGAAAAGACAATGCTGCAGCTCATAAAATACCACAAACGATGAACCTTGCACATTCATTTTTTCACACCTAAAAATTACAGTTTTTAAAAATGCACCACACACAGTACAAGAACTTACCAAAGCAATTCAAAATGTTGGTGTTACGATAACGCCTCGGCACTCGTCAACTTATTTTAACAACATGAAACGACGAGTAAGGTTTTTTATTGAAGCCGAACGAGATCACTGAGCATTTACTACAATTGTTTGCTAAATTCTTGTTTCTTATTATTGGTGATTTAGATTACGACGTTAGCTATTTACGCTTTAAACAAAAACTGACAAAAAAAATGTGCCTAGTAACAATAACCAAATAATTAATACTAATATAGCTCATGGTATTGGTGGAATCACTCCCGGCAAAAACAATGTAAGCAGAGAAAACAGCACTAACATACATATTTCTGCCTACCGGGTATCATCAGCGTAGATTCGAGCTCAAATCTCCGCTGCTTACATTGCGTTCACTTCTCAGTTTATACTACTCAGCTCTAAAAAGAGCACTGAAATATTTTTGGCGCCTCCTGGTGTCAAGAAATATAATCATACCGCCTAGAAAGTAGCAAACACAAACCGGAATGCAGATGCCCACTACCTATCGAGCAGCTCATAGTCTGCTTACATTGTTTTTACCGGGAATGATTTCATCAATACCATGAGCTATATTAGCATTAATGTTTGGTTATTGTTACTAGGCACTTTTTTTCATGTGCATTTTTAATACACCATGGTAAGCCTGAGGAATCACTTACGTACATATGTAGATTCCGTAGCGCCTAGCCGCAACGCCACTATAAGCGGCCCATGAGCTGCTCGATAGGTGGTGGGCATCTGCATTCCAGTTTATGTTCCCTACCTTCTAGGCATGATTATATTTTTTGGCACCGGGTGGTACCAAGAAATATTTTAGTGCTGCTTTTTGAGATTCGTAGCATAAACTGGGAGGTGAACGCAATGTAAACAGCGGGGAATAACGCTCGATGATTCTACCAATACCATGAGCCATATTAGCATTAATTTTTGGTTATAGAAACTGACATATTTATAATAACAGTTTATTAAGTCCAACAGTATTCACAGTCTAAGGGCACATACACGTTGGTTTAGGTCTCACCGAGCTGCGAGATATATTGTACGTAGCGCGATCTGGCATCCTTGCATTTATCCGCATCGCCGGCCAGCCTCGCTGCGTGCAACTGCTGTAGCTCTGAGAGGCCTATCTGATGCACTCTTTGTCTTTCTGTGCGCTTGTAAGGTTCTAACAAGAGATCGTGGATTTCGAATACATTATGTTAGTTTATACAACCGCAGAGACGGTACAGATCATTAAATGATATTTTGGGGATTGCAGTGAATGCCAACAAATAGACGACCAGCCTCAAATCCCTCTAATGCATCCTGAGCGGGAGAAGAGAGAAGTGAGGGTTTGTTAGTTGGTTGAAATGGGCGAACCTTGCCCCAGCCAGCAAATTGCAGACGAAATCGATGTTAGTAGAAGTACTGTGAAACGTATTTTGAAACGTATTGTGTAACGCAACAAATACGAAAGTTACAAAGTTCAAAATTGCCAGGAGATTTTTCCCCTTAATAAAGTAACATTCTTAGAATTTCAATTTATTTTTTATAATTGTCGAATTTATTTTTCTTTAGTTTAATTTTATAAGAATCGGTGTTTATTTTCCTACTTAGAATTACTTTTTCGTTCTACATCGTATAGCAGCAGCAACAAAATGAATATAAGAAACTGTACTTTCTAACATAATCTGAGAATACAGAAAAATTACGCAGTAATTCTGTATTAGTATATTTTATCAGAAGGCCTTAAATTATAATATTACGTGATTGAGCGAAAATGCGTGTTTATAATATGCGCCCGTACCGCTGCTCGTTTTATGATATACTGCGCCTGAATGGAATTTCTCATTGAGACTCGAATGCGCTGTTGCCATTCTCAAAGGCAGAGCACCGTTCGTATCTGGACCAACGTGTATATACTGTTCCACAATTTCTGGATCTGTTACAGGTTTCCACAATCAGATAACGGTTCCAGATTTCAGGTTTCGGATAATGGATCCGGATCCGAAGTTTCGAGTAACGGATCCTACTCAGAGGTTTCGGATAACGGATCCGAATCATAGATTTCGGATAGCGGATTCGGTCAACATCAAGATTAATATGTCCGGCCAGTAAATTATCCGGATCCGAATAACAGTTCCAGCAAGAATACATATGTGCTCTTTCGGGTTTTATTCAAGATTTCGTTTTCGTTTATGAAATAAAATTTATATTGCCTTTAAGACAAAAAAGTGCATTAACACCAACAAATCTTTTTAAATAAAAAAAACATGGTTTGATTTTTTTTAACAAATCATGATTTTTTTTTAACAAATCATGATTTTTGCCAATGCTAATTTCAAATATTTATCGCAAGATACATATTGTCATTAAAAAAATAAAGATGTTGGCCATTGTGTACATCATATTTACTAAAACAAATGTTCATTTATCCAAAAGCACTCAAGCATGTTAGTTTCAATAACCATACTAACTTTAAACTGTACCTTAAACCATTTTGAGGCATCGTCTCCAGATTTTACGCCAACCCTGTATTTAAAGATTGATTAATATTACGTCATTTAATGAAACTGTTAAGTTGTGTGCCTTTTAATACACAAAACTAGTTATATTCCGCAACATTAGTCGTAATATCTAGCTTATATAATGTTATGTAGGTGTATAAAGGTCCCACCGTGAAGCTGAAACACATTACAAATAGTTGTATGTCAACTATGCATACCATACTGTATCCTCTATACACATCCTTTCTCGCTTGAGGTTTTCTCTTAGAACGATCGCCAATACAACCGTCAACGGCTTTGATCGCAATGTTTGCCGGTGCTGCATTAGCCGCCATAGAATCCAAAAACGAACAATGCGCGCACATACTGGAGCAATTGACGCATACTTTACATACTTTTCCGGGGACTCGAACAATTTTCAGAGATCACAGGATAGATAGTGATGGGATTCCGTTGAAATTAAATGCCAAGTCCTTTAACGTAGTCTTCCTTTATGCTAAAGGAGTGGGCACGTACAGGAATAAGAAAGTAAAAATAACACCAAGAAATCTTTAGGTTCAAGGGAAATTTCTTGAAAAAAACATTTTGTTGGTTTTTAGAGGTATTAAATATAGACATATCTGCAATAAAACCGACAAACGCCTTCAAGTTGCACAAATAATGCTTAGATATAATGAAATAAAGTTTCTACACCCAAAGACACGTTTACTTGTATCAAAGCTGTCCGCCTTAATTCAAGACAATTACTCTTTCAATTATCCGCAATACGATAACTGTTTCAAATCAAAAGAAATATTTTCTTAGCGTTTTTTCTCCGCTTAAGAGAAGTATGTTTATACTTGTAATGAAATAATTGTATTTCTTTGTTTAAGATATTTGTTAACTTGATTCATGAAAATCTTGCAGAAAATTTGAAGAAAACGACTCTTAGTATAGGTAAATGGCC
The DNA here is from genome assembly GCA_029619315.2 of Dynastes maya. NCBI lineage: Eukaryota > Metazoa > Arthropoda > Insecta > Coleoptera > Scarabaeidae > Dynastes > Dynastes maya. The sequence continues at coordinate 45,826,205 of JAROYE020000001.1, forward strand.
ATTATAATTAGTCTGAGCAAACAGCGATAACAGTCAGTGTAGTAGATATGTGGTGCGGAGTCGGCGATTATTTATTTCACGCGTTCACAGCGTCAGTACTAAATCGATGCTGTATGCGAGTAGTTCTGTGTATATGTAGGCTGTCGTAACTTATTTCGTAATTGTACGCTTGTTTGCTTTAAAAATGTCACAGTTAGGTAGGTCGCAAAAACGACCAATGGCAGACACAGTTAATAACTTTATAATGGACATGCCGGACTTAATTTTTGATGGCGCTAAAATTCAATGTCTAGTTTGTAAAATCTCTTTAATGTGTTGGTCCAGAAGCCAATGTCAACGTCACATCGAAAGCAAACAGCAATCTTCTGCAAAAAGTGGCATACGAGACCAAGAAAAATTTACATTTGATTATGTGTTACTCTTATTTTATGTAATCGTTTCGTTTACTAAACAAAGAAGCATTTGTCTCCCCCTGGATTAAATATGCGGACTGTAAATTGCCTAGTCGGACATCGATACGAAATGTAGTGCCATTTGCTCGTGAACATATAGAAAAAAGAATGAAAACGGAATTGAAAGATAACAAACTGTGGTTGTATGTGGACGAAACAACAGATCGTCAAAAACATTCTGTGGCTAATGTAATGGTACGTACAATGGAACCACATCGACCGTCATCCTCCTTCTTACTTGCTTCCAAAAGAGTTATAAATTGTACTGCCGATGAGATTTTAAAGGTGGTGTTGAATTCATTGAACAAATTTGCAGTTTCAACTAAGCAACTCTTAATGTTTATGAGTGATGGTGCCGCAAACATACGTCCTTTGGGCCGATCTCTTAAAGAACACAGTGGTAACTTCTTACATGTAACGTGCAAAATCCATACTCTAAATCTTGCGGCACAAACGATTCCTACATGTTTTCCACTAGTAAATGCATTGATTCCTAGTAAAAACGCAGTGTTTCTAAAGTCCCCGAAACGTACCCGACTATTTCACAAACTGTGTCCCGATTTACCTGAACCACCACAGCCGGTTGTTACACGTTGGGGAACATGGTTGCAGGCTGCGTTTTACTACAACAAATATTTTGATCAAGTAAAGAAAGTAGTTTTAAAATTCAATCCGACAGAAGCTGCAGCAATCAAGAAAAGCCAGGAAATATTTCAAGATAGTCAGGTTAAAAGAGATTTACAAACTATTAGTTCGGACTAGCGGAGGGAATAGAAAAATTACAAAATGTTTCTATGTCGCTAGTGGATTCTGTTCAAATTGTGAATGATGTACACGCACAGTTATGCGCTGTAGAAGCCGAAACAAATTGGTGTGTAATACGAAAATTTGAAAGTGTTTTAGAGAAAGACTCCGATTTTCTTATATTAAGACAATTTTGTGAAGATGCGTGTGAAGATGCATTAAATTGTTCTAAAGATTATTTTAAATATGCAAATATAACATCGCTAGATGTCGAACCGTCGTTTTCGGCATTAAAAAACATTTATTCCGCACGTCGTACGCACTTGACTGAAACAGCTGTGGAAACATATCTAATGATTCAAATATTTAACAGATGTTACCCAGTTTGTGATTTCACGGAAGACTTTTAAAACGGTAAGTGTTTCAGCACGTTTTATAATTTATTTCTTACCTTCTTTTTTATGTGTAAACTTTTATGCGCTCGCCACGCCTCTGGCTGTTACCGCATATTTGCCCAGGTTAGTTATAACACAAAACAATGTTTTCTTAAAGATAATAAATAGTTTTCTTAATTCAAGAAAGCGTTTAGGTATTGTTCATAAAATCAGTAGTTTCATTTTCTTAAAATAAAGCATTTTTTACTTAGAATTCTTGGAATGCATATTATTTATATGCACATTATTATTTGCGCTTACCTTGTTTAAAACAGTACGACATATCCGTACATGATGCAGTAAATTATTCACATTGCGTGTGATTTTAAAAAGGCTAAAATAAATAGAGGTTTTTATCTACAGAATAATGTTCAAACAAAAGTGAACTTAATGCAGAAGTACACATGAAAAACGTGACTGGAAACAATAACGACGATAATGCTAGCAATAGCTCCTGGTATTGATGGAATCATTACCGGCAAAAACAGTATGAGAAGAGAAAAGCATTAAAGCTTCTTGCTCCTGGCAGCATTGCTCTCACATCTCTCAGTTTATACCACTAGTCTTCAAAAACAGTAACTGAAATATTTCCTGGCGCCACCTAGTTCCAGTTGTTATAGTTATACCGTCTTAGGTAGTAGCGACGGAACCCGATTACAGATACCAGACTTATCCATACATTGATGTAATCTTTAACGCACAACGTTTCATAGACATTTTTAAAAAGTACCGATTAATTTATTTTTTTTTTCTTTTTACTATTTACAACGTGTACTAATTAAACTGTCGTTTCTTTAAATATATAATAAATAATAGTAATAATAAAGGAATAAATAAACTTAAATATGAACTCATTAATTATTAAACTACCTAAAATGATCCCTATTTAATTACATTATTAAAGAAATAATATAATTATACTGTAACCTACAAAAAAAGACCTTTTCGTTAGCTGCTCATTCACTTGTTCCTAATTTTAATTATTGACTTTAGGTTTTTTTCCATTATTGTTATTTTTCTTTTATTTGATATCCTTGTCGTTGGCCTGATGATGCGTTTTTTGAACACGAAACTGGTCGCCTAAATTCTCAATAGAACTTTGCAAGATCGGGACCTTTTTTTCATTCCTACCTTTAATATGAATATTTTCTTAACTTAAAACTAAATGATTTAATTGGAAGAAACATTTTTCTGTCTTGAAAATATTTATTTAATCCAAATAAAAATTCAAGAAAATTATTTTCTTATATTATATATTTTTATTGAATAGAGACTGATTTTTGCAAGAAATCTACTTTCTTGATGCAAGAAACCATTTCTCTGCGTGTATAATAGGTAATCAGTGTACACGGTCTTCCTAAAATATGAAAAATTCCTAGTACAGGTCGGTTTATAATTTCATTAATTTCAGCAAAGTTTTGACGACCGTCCGTTTTGGACCACAAGTACGGTATATTATTTTCGAAATCATGTGCTCATGCAAATACCAAAAAAATAAAGAAACGGTGTCCAATTTAAAAAATATATGCAGTGTGACCCATTTGAAGTGGAAGCACTCCTGCAAAACTTATATTTTACATTAAAATGAAACGATTTTTTAATATACGACGTATCCACCTAGTACGTTGACGGAAGATAATTTCTTTCCTGAGCAGTTTAGAGAAAACGTTTTCAATTAAAAAATTCGGAGACAAATGCTGCGCAATATAAAATTATACTCAAGTATACGGAATGTTCAGTTTCCGCTGCGCACGATATAACATTCGTTTTTTTAACCCTAGGATGCATAGGTAGATATGGGGTAGAAACGTATTTTTTTTTATTTATGCTTTTCATAAAACATAATTCCTGGTTCTTATACAGAAACTATTACTTCAAAGTTCAAGGCGTTGCTAGAGGTATTGTAAATAAAACAAAAATTTAGAAACACGGCTACAGTTTGTTGAAGAGACCGGGCTTCAGAGGCCCGTGATATGCACCCTAGGGTTAAATGAAACTCCCTGTATATTACTGCAATTCTAGATTTCTCCTTTCAATTTATGGCATTGACATAATTTGAGGTTTTACGAAATGTGGCTGTTTCTTTATCTGCCGATATCTTAAATGTTTTACACGCTAGGGGGATGATTCAAATTTTATTTGATTAGCTATTTCTTGGAGTTTTTGGCAAGTCATTGAAGATGATTTTATATCAACCAGATTCTACAAGGTGGCCATCGATATCGTTGCCAAGTTTAATTCATGTTGTTTCAATCTTGTTAAATGGAACATCCTGCATATATTGGTACTAAGTATAGCAGAGAAGCTCTTCTAGAATCTTCTTTGTAAACATTTTCCTATACTGTAGATATAATTAAGGCAGGTTGGCACGGTCGCAGGTATTTCTACCTCGAAGACCTTGAATGTTTAGTAGGACATCAACTTTATAAGTACTATTTTTAACAACTCTCCATAAAAAATAATCCAGAGGACGTAGGTCAGGACATCCTGCCAGCCATTCAACAACTCCACTAGTTCCATTCCAACGGTTTGGATTCTCTTATCTATAATATTGATATCAAAGAAGTTAGATATGTATATGTGTTACATTTCTTTCCCTATTTAATGTTTCTCTATACATAATTGGTCCTATGCGACGATTTCCCAAATATTTAATCCAAAACGATGTTGTCGTTTCCTTGGCCTATTTTATCTGGGATTCTGTACCGCCCAATAATGCCCCGTGTTTCTGTTAAAGATTCCGGGATTGGTAAATTTTGATTCATTTAACCAGATGATTCTGTTTAAAAATATTCGTGGTCTTCTAATCTTCTCACTAACTAGTTTCAATACTCCATGCGTCTTAGATTATCACCAATTTGTGGTTAACATGAACGGTTGCTTTGTTTAAACTTATTTCGATGTAAAGTTCTTTATAGTGGAGTCGGGCAAATTTAATTCTAACGCCACCACGCGTGTAGATATTGATGGATTATTTTTTATCGAGAAAATACAAAATTTACACAAACTTTGCAAAGACACACTTTTTTTTGTTAAATCTCAAACATCAACTAATAAACACAAAATTTTGCAATTTTGCCAAATTTAAAAACCTACCCTCTTTCTCCAATAATAAGCGAGATAACGCAGATTCTCATAACATAACGTTAACATAATTTAACACTTCAGGCTGTTAACATGTGAAAATATGAAAATGCAGAGTAATTCGAAACGATGTGAGAAAAATATCAGCTGATACTGAACCATGTTGGAAATTAAAACGAATTGTTAATTAGTATTTTCGTTAAACAAAGGAAAAGCGTAAATCTAAAATATCACCCAAATCATTTTTCAAATTTATCACGCCGTCTCGAAGTTAGGAGTGTTATGAAAATGCTTACCGCCATCACTACACATTTCTTTCTCCATGACGATTCAACGTACTACGTTTTTGTATTATTAAAGATTCTTCTAATATTTTGCTTCAATATTGTAGGTATATACTTCTCATTGCCAGAGCTATTTTGCCCTGACTATGCACCGTATAATTAAAATGAAAGGTTCCCGCCAATTACATTCAACATTTCCGACAGCTTTAACAACGAAATTTTATTGTTAAAAAATTTTACGTTATCGTTTCAGTCACATAAAGTTATTGTTTTATTTTTATCTGTAAAGGAAGTTCAACATGATTTTGCTTTTAGAATCACCTAAACAAAATGTAAAACGCTGCTTTATGGACGCGAGTGATTATTAACTAAACCGCTTGGTCCTATGAATGTTAAAACGAAACAATGAGTTGTATTTTTGGTCGGCTGTTCACCTTTGCTTTAATTACACTGCATTATGGTAAAAAGTACTGTGTAATGACAGCAGAATAAGTTAAATACACAAAACTGATTGTTAGAGAAAAAGGTATAAAACTTAATACTTACTACCATTTCTTTACTTTGAATGTTCTCAAGTAAAATGTTGTTCGAAACACTAGGTAGATATAAACAGACAAAGTTGTTATTCAAAAATGGATATAAACTTTTATAGTTTGCTAGGGAACTTATAACATTTTTCTAGGACAATGAATGTAGTGCATACATTTTCGATGTGGTGTAGAAATAACTTCTACATAAGAAAGGTGGCAGATACTACACTTGTACGACACTTTTCTTTTATACAGCTTTACGTATACAGACTTAAGTATACGAGGTGTGGCAATTAAATAGCGAGAATTTGTTTATTAAAGCTTTATTATAAGAAATTGAACATAATCACTCATTCATTCCTTCCACTCCAGGGGGGTTACCTGGAGTGCCACACACTTATTCCATCTCTCTTCCCACTTCTGGAAACACCTCTGAAAGTCTCCCGAAGTTAGATCGTCGTCGTCTCTGTCTGGATATTTTCTATGGAGTCGAACCGTTATCCTTTCATGGGACTTTTCATTTTTGGGAAGAGCTAGAACTCCAGTGGTGCCAGATCTGGGCTGTACTGGAGGTGAGGCAGCGTTGGAATTATTTTTTTCGCTAAAACCTGTCTAACAAGAAGCGACGAATGGGCGGGCGCGTTGTCGTGATGAAGGATCAATGCACGTATGTGGATGCAGAGTTCAGTAATGCGGTAGACATTGGGGAGTTCGAAGTTCAGTTATTTATCAGATTATCATTGTGTGTTTTCGAAAACATGAGACGTAAGCCTGGTGTACCTTTTGCATTGCATGTGAAGAAATATATTCGGCGTTTCCCTAGTTTGGAATTTACAGATTCGCACATTCGTTGCAAAGTTTGCGGTATAGGGTTGCTAGGTCGCACGACATTTGAATGTAGAAGTAATATTAAAAGTAAACGTCAAGTATTGAATTTCAGAAACAATATTCCGTACTGGCAATTTCTATATGACTTTATTTTCATATTCAGCATGTACAATATCCCATAACACCTACTAGATAATGAAAACTTTCGTCTTTTTTGGGATAAATATGTTCCATCATGGAAGCTACCAACAAAAAGACAATTGCGGTACAATTTACCACATGTGCAAAGTACAGTAAAAGACTGTATAAAAGACGAGCTGAGAAATCAACAAATCTGGCTCACTGTGGACGAAACTACCGATGCTCAGAAACACGGCGTGATTCATATTGTGGCGCGTCCTTTAAAACGTAATGGTCCAGCAACTTCTTTGTTGTTAGCCAGTAAAGGGATTGAAAGAACTGATGCTGAAACCGTTGTAAACATAATGAAAAATATGTTAAGAGAATTTTGTATCGTAGGAGCCCAAATCACCATGTTAGTTTCTGACGGAGCCACAACAATGCTGAAAGCTGGTAGGATGTTAGAAGTATGCATTCCGACTCTTCTTCACATAACATGCCTTATACACGCATGTCATCTCGTAGCAGAAACAATTCGAAGCAAGTATCCTAGGGTGAATGATTTAATATCATCTATCAAAAAAGTGTTTGTGAAATCTACCAAACATATCCGCGTATTCAAGCAATTGTATCCGCTAATTCCGCTACCACCTCAGCCTGTATTGACGCGATGAGGAACATGGATCGAGGCAGTATCTTACTATCGCAAATATTATTCTCAAGTGAAAGATGTCATTTTCAAACTTAATTCTTCTAATTGCAAGCGGTTCGCGAGAATCAGCAACTTTTTTCCGATTCGGACGTTCAAAGAGAAATAGATGACATTTCCATAAACTATTCCGTAATAACACAAACTATTTCGCAGTTAAAAAATACTCACTTATATATACAAGACTCGTTAAATAACATCAACAATTTAGCAGCCGCTCTAGAAAGCTTGACGGATCCTATAGGACTAGATGTCGCGCAAAAATTTCGTGCAGTTTTAAATAAAAATCCGGATTTAGAAATGGTTCGATCTATATTTGGAATTCAAGACTGCACAGAAGAGATACAGGAGTATTTGAATTTCGCAAATCTTACTTCATTAGATGCTGAACGATCATTTGCAAAGTATACGAGAACGTTTTCAGACCGTCGTCGAGGCCTGACCGAATCGACAGCGGAAGCATTGCTTATGTTGCAGTACTACGCGGCGTACCATGGCAGTCGCACATTACCGCAGTAGTCATCGATACGTCAATAAAAGGTAATCTGTTATTTTTTTATTAACTGTGTCTACTCTTGCGCGGTTCCACTAGTTTCTCGAACATTATAAATAGTACACGCACACCGATCAACCGATAATAACCGAATGTCCACTCGATTCCTTGTATGTACATAGTAAACAGCTCCTTTCATGGCGCCTCTGCAGTTGCAACCGTTTCTCACGCTTTAATTATGGCTCTCGACAATTGACAGTATAGATATTAAATAGATATTTGTTGACATAAATATAAGTGCGATATCGCTATATCGCAACCAGAAATAAAGGTAGCGTTATTGATGAGCTTCTAAGAATAGAAAGAGATACACTATTGCTATTAAATCCCATACTACATAGGGAAGTTGAGACGGTCTATAGTGTGGTTTATAATTTAGCAATCTAAGTGGTTGTAGTGACGTAAGTAGAATTGGATGGCGAGAGTGAACCATTGACTGCTAAATCGATATTGAAATGAACTAGTGAACCACAACTATTTACAGGCAGGTCGCTGTCAACGGAATATAGTTGTAATTAGGCCAGGCTCCGTATATTATGTAGAGAATCCCATAGGAATAAGACATTATTTTGATTTGCTTATAACAGATGAAATAAAAGACTTAGTCTGCACTCACATAAATGAACCGGCTAAAGGAGATACCTTTAGAAGGAATAATGCTCATTTAAGTTCGCCAAGACTATGGAATGTTTTAGATAAAATCGAACTAGATAGTCTTATGGGAATTTTGCTAAAAGCTGAGGTTTCACGATACAGTGTAAAACGTCCTAAAGAGAAAAGGAACCTCAGGATAAGCTAGCAGAAATAAGAGATGTTTAGAGTTTCTTTGTTGAAAATATTGAGCAACTCGAAGTATTTCTGGGTTTTTTAGTTTTATGAGGATCATTTGAACGATGTCACTTATTTGTCATTCTTGCGGACCTATTTACCAATTCTCTTGGAGTATATAGCTAATCGTAAAACATATGGCAGTCGTTGGAAACAAATAACTAGGCCTAGCATAATCGGTCTTCGCGACAGAATCGGATCAGTCGCATGGGTCGCGTATTATAAATAAAGAGTGTATGTGTGACTCACACCCGATGGAAGTGAAATTTATAAATCAATACCCTATGGCAAAAAATAAAAACTGAGGCAATAAAAAAGTTTGGTAAATATAGCAAATATATGCACGTCTTGTAGTATTTTTATTGCCATTTTTTGTTTGAGAACGGCATTGGTTATATACCGTGTGGAAATGGACCATTCGATTGGGTACATACAATATTTATATGGCCAATTGGTTTATAGTTAATCGGTCGTACTCGACAGAACAAAAATAAACAACGTTACGACTAACAATAAGCTACGATTCCCAGTTTCAATGAACAAGTAACTATTCATTAGAAATAAATAACTTTATAAATATAAGAATTAACAATGCCTTTTAGTATTTAATAATTCACTGAATCATTAGTTCGAATAATCCTTCTTTTTGATGACTCTTATCCGTTTAGATAAGAAAATGCTGCGTGTCCCAATTTCGCAGTACAGCATTCGGGTAGTTTCCGACCGGCCGGTATGTAATGTAATAGCCGTAAAAAGTAAATAACGTAAATTGTATTCAAATACTTGAAAAAACCTCGTCTTGGTAAGGAATCGAACCTGACACCTGTCGCTTGCCGGACGGGCGTGCTAACCACTACGCCACGAGGACCTTGATGCTTGGAACGTTCACTTTTTAATACCTAGTTATTTTTTTCTCCAAATATATTATACTATGTCGAGAGACAATTTCTAATTCTTACAAGTGCACTAATTAATTAATATATTTGGCTGCCGTCGTTGAATTATGGAAATCTGTAATTTCCTTGGAATTTCCGACGTAATTAAATACTTGAAGAAATCTCGTCCCGGTAAATTAAAAAAAAATCAGTTTTTCATAATACACCCACAGATACAGATTTTCATAATGCACCGACGAATTAATTAGTGTACTTGGCATGTAAGAAGTAAAAACTGTCTGCCGAAATATTATGATATATTTGCAGATACAAATAATAACTTGGTAAAAACTAAACGTTCTTGGCATCAAGGTCCTCGTGGTGTAGTGGTTAGCACGCCTGTCTAGGTATAGGTATGTAAAAAAAACACTTTTCTTTTTCAGAAATAACGAATATATGTATTTATCTTTATTGCTTTTTAAAATTAAGGTTATGTAAATTTTAATACATTACATAAAAAGTTTGATTTCAGTTGTCTCGGTGATGGATGTTCGCTGTGTGAACTTTACACAATACTTTAGCTCCATTATAATTTAAATCCGGAAATTCACTGATAAACTTAGTGACTTTATCAGCCAACGTCCTTTATTTTCCTTGCGTACGTTAGACATACTTACATGCATGCACATATGTATATATCTTTATAATTATGTGTGACGCCGCGAAAGGTTGAGGAGAATCTGTTGCAATAAATCAATAATTTAATTCTCTGAGGTAGCTCATCTCGATTCATCTGTATATATACCTCGCGTCGTGGGCCGCGCAACCATACTTCTAACCTGGTGCGAAGCGCTCTGTACCAGGTATATTAATAACCAGTAAAAATTAACAGGTTTGATGACCAACGTTAAGAAAGGGTAACTCTGTTTTATAGAACGCTTCATCCAAAATACGGATTACGGGATTCAATTGCGAATTCATAATGTAGATATTTGGATTAAATTGTCTCTAAATATAAATACATCATGTGCGACAAAATAGCCCAAATTCGAATTATTACATATGTAAATGCTAATTTAAAAACATCCTGATTACTGGGAAACATTGATTATGGAACCTTTGGATTAGCGAGGCTATTGTATTAGCTCAAAAAACTTATTGACGACAATACATCAGCAGATAAAATTGTAGGTGCAAGATACTAATTTAATTAGAAGTTAGACGTTTGTTTCATGCAAATCGACACACACAACTATAAAATGTTTTCTACAAAACGTAAATTTGAACATATTTTACCTTGTTACTCCAAAAATCAAATTATGAATCGGTCAATTTCTGGCTAATTCTATACTGCATCAATTGCTGTCGATTTTGATACCGAACAGAGCATCAATAATTTAAGTGATATTTGTAGTTAGCTATTACACATATTTATTAGATAGTGGTTTCCGCTACCTTCATAAAAAACAAATACATGGTAAGTTTTCGTTTTAGTATCTTTTGGTAATCTCTTAAATAATTTGCAAGGCTATTGCCACTTTGTATCTTAGTGTATGTATGTGTTTTCTAAAGCGTTTTTTACGATACGCCGCAGAATAGAACAATTCGATTTTCATATCATTTGTGGGCGCAGTAATGGAGTCGTCACGTTCCCGTCATGGCTCGTTTGTCGGATAGAAACTCAGCCAAGTAAAAGGAACGCAGGAAGAGATCTAATAACAAAAATTATGTCCGCCGCTAATTACGACCAAAACTCCGTCTCAGTAAACATAATTCGCTCGAGCCTGGCTTGTTCTTCTTAAACCGTTAATTAATCCCTTTCATTAGAGCGACTCATCCACTAAGCTAAGATTGCTAAACTTACCGCTGTGGGATATATAGGAATAGGTATATAATTTCACACAGAACGTGGCGGTATTAAACTTCCGCTAACTCGTTAACCCAAAATTGTACGTATGTATATGTAAGTAAATACATTCCCCTGTATTTAGAATATATACAGCGTGTCTACCTATAGGATAACGTGAAAAGGAAAACGCAAAGTATTTGAAATTTCCAACTTGAGTTGCATGAAAGTTATCGACAGTAAGTCTAATATTAGGTTGTATCAAAAGTTTCCGCCGCTTTTCGTATTTACCGCATAGTGAAAAGTGGCGAGAATTTTTAATACAACCCAATACATATGTACTACATAACTTTCGCAGATATATTCACAATATTGTTCATCAAAAATTTTTTATTTTTTTAGATCAATCAACCATTTCTCTGCGTGCATGTACGCAGAGAAATGGTTTCTTGCATAAAGAAAATAGATTTTCTTGAAAAAATCAGTCTCTATTCAAGAAAATATTTTTATTTCAAGACTATAAAGTGTATAATATAAGAAAATAATTTTCTTCAAGTTTTATTTGGATTAAATAAAGATTTCCTTTGGGTTAGAAAATCAATAAAATCCAAGATAGAAAAATGTTTCTTCCAAATAAATAATTTAGTTTTAAGTTAAGAAAATATTCGTATTAAAGGTAGGAATGAAGAAATGGTCCAGATCTGACAAAGTTCTATTGACAAATTAGGCGAGCAGTTTCATGTTCAAAAAACACATCATCGGGCACCAGCTGTAAGGATATCCGATAAAAGAAACAATAATGGAAATAAAGTTAATAATTAAAATTAGGAGTAAGTGAATGAGCTAATGAAAACGTTTTTTTTTTCTAGGTTACAGTATAATTAAATTATTTCTTTAATACTGTAATTAAGTAGGGATTATTTCTATGTAGTTTAATAATTAATCGGTTAATATTTAAGTTTATTTATTCCATTTATTATTATTATTATCTATTATATATTTAAGAAACTATAGTTAAATTAGTACACGTGGTAAATAGCAATAAAAAGAAACAATATATTACATTAATCGGTATCTTTTAAAAATGCTTATGAAACGTTGTTTGTTAAAGGTTATATCATTGTATGGGTAAGTATGGTATCAGTATTCCAGTCCCGTCGCTACTATCTAGGTCGGCATGGCTATAATTACTGGCGCTAGGTGACGCCAGGAAATATCTCAGTTGCTGTTTTTGAAGATTAGTGGCATAAACCTATCGCGACTTAGCAATCCGCTATTGCATATTGTGCAATAAATATGCGCACTTCTATATTCTAATCCAGGGAAATGCCTGAGATATTTATTCACATTCGAAGGGAATGAAGACAATGCTCATTTGTTTCCTCAACATCAATGGCGTTGTCCACAAAGTATTCGTTCTGCAAGGGCAAACTGTTAATTCGGCCTTCTATGTTGAAGTTTTGAAGCGACTGTGTGCCAGGGTTGCGCGGGTAAGGCCTGAACTGAAGAAATCTGGATGGATCCTTCATCTCAACAACGCGCCCGCCCATTCTTCGCTTCTTGTTAAACAGTTTTTAGCGAAAAAAATAATTCCAACGCTCCCCCACCGCCCGTACTCCCCAGATCTGGCACCACTGGACTACTGGCTGTTCCCAAAAATGAAAAGTACCATGAAAGGACAACGGTTCGACTCCATAGAAAATATCCAGACAAAGACGACGACGGTTTTGCAAGGTCTAACTTCGGGCGACTTTCAGAGGTGTTTCCAGAAGTGGGAAGAGAGATGGAATATGTAAGTCCGTGGCACTCCAGGGGAGTTACTGTGAAGGAATGAATGCGTGATCATGTTCAGTTTTTTATAATAAAGCTTTAATAAACAAATTCTCGTTATTTAATTGCCACACCTCGTACATTGACATCCCAAACCTCAAATTATGTCATGTGAATTAAAAACTAAGATAAATAGGTATAGCTAATATTGGTGAAAGTCAACATGAATTGAAGAGAGGCATCTAAAATCATGATAATCTACAGGTGTTCTGTTTAAAAAATCAGTGTTGTATAGTGCGCCGTTGAAACTGGACATCCTGCATACTTGGATATAACTTGATGTGCACACGCAGAGAAACGTTTACTTGTACCAAAGCTGTCCGCCTTAATTCAAGACAATTACTGTTTCAATTATCTGTTTGTAATGAAATAATTATATTTCTCTTTTTAAGGCGTTTGTTAACTTGTTTCAAGAAAACCTTGCAAAAAATTTGAAAAATGCCATTCTTGGCATAAGGAAATGGCAATTGTAACATAAAACAATATTTTCTTAAGGATAGTAAATAGTTCTTTGTTAATTCCAGAAAGCGTTTAGGTGTTCTTCATAAATCAGTAGTTTCATTTTCTTAAAGCAAATCATTTTTTACTTAGAATTCTTGAAATACATATTATTTATATGCACATTATTAACTGCGCTTACCTTGTTTAAAACAGTACGACATATCCGTACATAATGCAGCAAATTGTTCACATTGGTTGTGATTTTAAAAAAAGGCTAAAATAAAGAGAGGTTTTTATCTACAGAATAATGTTAAAACAAAAGTGAATTTAATATAGAAGTACACATGAAAAAAGTGCCTAGAGACAATAACCAAGATAATGCTAATAAATAGTTCCTGGTATTGATGGAATCACTACTGGCAAAAACAATAAGAGAAGAGAAGAGCTTTAAAGCTTCTTGTTCTTGGCCACATTGCACTTACATCTCTCAGTTTATGATACTAATCATCAAAAACAGCAGCTGAAATATATCCTGCCGTCACCTAGACCCAGTAGTTGTAGTCATGCCGTCCTACATAGTAACGACTGCACCAGAATACAGATACTATACTTATCCATACGTTGATATAATCTTTAACGTACAACGTTTTATAAACATTTTTAAAAAGTACCGGTTAATGTAATATTTTTTTCTTTTTATTACTATTTACCACGTGTACTAATTTTGTATTAGTTTCTTTAAATATATAATAAATAATAATAAAAAATGGGATAAATAGACTTAAATATTAACTAATTAGTTGTTAAACTACATAAAAATAATTCCTATTCAATTACATGATTAAAGAAATAATTTATACTGTAACCTTAAAAAAAAAACTTTTTAATTATCTCATTCACTTACTCCTAATTTTAATTATTAATCATAGTTTTTTTTCCATTATTGCGATTTTTCTTTTATTGGATATCCTTGTAGATGGCCTGATGATGTGTTTTTAAACACGAAACTGGTTACCTAATTTCGCAATAAAACTTTGCGAGATCTGGACGATTTTTTCATTCCATGAATATTTCCTTAACTTAAAACTAAATGATTTACTTGGAAGAAACATCTTCTTTGCAAGAAAATCAATATCAAATTTGCAGGTTTTCTGCATTTTTTCGTTTCTTCTAATCACGTTCATTTTTACATTATTGTTAATGTTAGCAAAAAACACTAGCGCAATGAATACCATGTATTTTTTTGTATCCTCCGAGAAAATCAGCACCGAAAAAAGTCACCAATGTGTGAAATCGCTTAAACTATTGTAACCTAGATTTTCCGGTCCCATGCATATATAGTTGGTTAAAATAAAATGAGTTAATTTTCATTCATCAAGAAATATAAAAAAGTGAAGTTGATGTAGACCAATTACTGATTTTCCAACCATAACAATGGCACACCGCAACCATTTTATACTGTAATAATAGATTACGACCCCAGTACGTTTTCACGCCGTGTGTACTTTTGAAAGAGTAATCCAGACACGTGACTTTAATATTTGCTTATATTATTCATCTATTACATTAGAACGAGAAACACTACCGCATAAAAGCTATCTACGTTAATATTGCACAACGTATTTCCAATCTTTCTTGATTAAAATAACAACTGAATAACCCAAGTTGTGTACGTTCCATTCAGTTCATAAGTTTGCCTTTGTTATGTAGAAAGTGTAGCAGGTTGACTTTAATTTAAGCTAAAACAAACGTATACCCTTCCAATCTGCCAAAACATGTCAAAAGCACACACTTTACGGATTTTTTGCGCTTTTCGTTATTAAAAATTGCTACGTTTTGGGGTTTGCTAGATTGGATGCTATGTTCTTTTGATTTATATTTACCTTAAATGTTTTGATTTCCATTTAGGAGTAAGCAAGACTTGCAATTAGAAATATTAAGCACTGTTCATATCTATACATTTTAGGCCCCAATTATATCACGCTGTATCGTTATATTCGCATTTCGAATAATTTCAACTAGTTCTTGCGACATCGAAATGCAAGTTTCTATGCATTGTTTCATATAGGACAGAAGGAAGAATTTTAAATTTGAGGTTAAATAAATTGCTTCGACCAAAAACAGATTCGTTATTGGATAGCATCACGCATGAACATCAATTTCAAGGAATTTTTGAAATACGCATTATTTAACGTTGCATTAAAACGCATAGATGTGAACCGTGCTTAAGCATGTCCTATGGAATAAAAATTTAAGAAGAATTTATGAATATTTCGCCGGAGATTTCTAATTTCGATTAGCCTAGTTGGAGACGCCATACACTGAAAAAAAGTGGGGGTAAATTTAAGTCCCCATATTACGAAAAAAGTATATATTTCCGGTATAAACATAAGGAATTTTCCTATAAACCTTGAGTGTTTATTAGAAATTATGCGAAAATTTGGATCTTTATCCGAATTCTACAGAAATTTTCAAAAATTATGAAATTTTAAAAGCCTGTTTTTAAATTAAACCGAAATTTTCTTGTTAGTATCAAAATTCTGGTACGTATAAGAGTATTATATTTCCTTAAAATATTTTAGGCGTTGACGCCAGAACAAAACATCAACTCCTCATTGTTGTATGCACGTTACTGGGGCATATTTGAGTGGCATTAGTGCTTATGTTATACTTCTGGATCCAAGAAAAAAAAAGGAAGTTGCTATTAAGGGTTTATTGCACGAAGACGAAAAACTAAGTTGTACAAGCCGTGTTATTTGAAGGTTAGAACGTGTAATGTATTACATATTCCTTTGTTATAAGTGTATATACTAAATCGGTAGTAATATGTATATCATAATATTACCTCATATTTTGATTAAATCAAGCTATTTTTGTGATTGTTGGTTATGTGTGTACATGCAAATAAAAACAATTATTCTCTATATATGTACTGAAATATTTTTCTCGGGGGATTTTGGGAAAATTGTTAAATTTTCTAACTTAAACTAAATTTTTCAATTCTTAGTGGGTTCGGAAGTATCCCTAGATACCCTTTTGGTAATTTTATAACGAATTTCCAAATTAATAAAGCGAAATTAACGAATTTTAAAATTATAAATGTAACTAACTTTGAAATTTGAACGATGCCAATGTTTATATAAACTCTCTGTTTGTATAACCTCTATAGGAAACTGTCTGTTCTGGAAATGTAACCCTTTTTCTATTAGAATAAATACCTTGATTTCACAATCGAACACTTTGAATTGGGATCAGAATTAAGAAACACATTAATTCAACGAAGGCTGAATAAAGATTGATGAATTGTTCCACAGCAAATTTTGATAATTTAACCCAAATAGAAGCTTTTACGATGAATTTGGATGAAATTAAGTTATTTCTGCAAATAGCATACGAGAATGAATGCAGTAACGCAACGAGAAGGTTGTATTTCGAGGATTCTATAATAAAAATATTTTACTGACACGCTTTAAGCGTGAAAATTCTGCAACAATCTACTTAAACCTTTCAGATAAAGATTTAGTTGATGAAATATTATTAAAAATCCCTTTCAATTTACGCTATTGCTTATTTTAGCCGATTTCTACATGAATTTGGACGAATTACGTGAATAGGAAAATTAACCGAAGAGTAGATTTGTCCATGTTACCCTACGATCGTCGTTATCTGGACTTAACTTTAATATTTAACATCAACGTACCAAGGCCAGATGGCCGGAGGGAAATGGTAACGAGGAAATTTCCATTTTTCTCCGCAAGAAGGATATTTAATTACCAACGAGTGGCTAACCTGACCTTTTCGTTTAGAAAGAGAACTTCCTCGTTCAGAGGTTGACAGCGGAGGCTGTAGTTGCAAATATTGAACATTACAGTACATACATACCGCGTTAATAAGTTCCGTAGTAAAGTGAACCGCTAAGATATATGGACAGTGTTACAACGTTTGCCCGCTATGAAAGTATAAGGTGGGGAGCCGCACGAAGTGAATCGGGGACGCTACTAGCACAAGCGCCAACATTATTCGCTATATGTATGGGACTCGCGCCTATAAATGAATCCTTACGTACCCTAGTATATGGTAAATATAAATTTCGTAGTTCAGTGACGGAAGAAGATTTGCTAAAACCATATTTTTTCATTAAATTGTTCAAAAGAACAAACAATTGACTAAACAAAATTTTTAACTAATTGTGTCATAGCATGCAATACAAAACTTTAATGTAGCTATGCAACGAGCTGATCATATTAATGAAGAATGCAATTTTCTTTCTGCTAGAAACAACAAATATCAGACAGTTGAAAGTTTCTATAAAAATCTTTAAAAAATAAGTAAATGTGTAGATATCTTTAAAGTAACTACCAACTAAAACAAACAGAATACGTTTACTAGGGACTATGAATGTTTATATACATATATACAATGTGACAATAAAATTCATAATTTTATCTAATTGTTATCAATATCTGGGAAAATAAACCATCAATTCTAGCTTTAAAAAATATACTAGTTTTGGAGTCATGACATGATTTTGAAATTGCAAAGAAATCTTCATTATTTTCAAAAAAGTATATGAAGAATGGAAGAAGCATTGAACTTTTCTTTTTGTTTTCTCGTTTAAACATTGTTGCATAGTATATACTTATAATAAAAAATAAAGTTTCACAATATGTTAGGATACTTTTATTTATGGAATTATAGTATAGAAATTTATTAGGTCCAATATGAAAAGATGTGAGTAATTAACATGTAAATATAGCAAACCAATTTGTTGAATTTCGGAACACACGTATGGTGCTAAAAATAGTTTTCGAGTTCCATACTATGTTGGAGCCGACATTTGATTTGATTTTGTTAAAATGTCGATCAAATCGCACAGCTAGAGCCTAAACTGTTTCCAGATTTATTTGTTTCGGAAACGTTGCACCAGGGTGCAACGAGGGTGAAGCTAAAACACCATATTTCTTTCGACCGCAATCTTAATTAAATGCATATAGATGTCGAACTGACAGTTAAACGGATGAAAGTTTTAGTTTCACCATTGTACAGGGTTTTTAATTTTTTTTGACCGCTACTTATTTCCGTTACTATTGCAGGAACAAAAAAAAAGTTTCAAACAAAAGTTGTAGTGTTTTACCTCTATCAAATAAAAATCTATCAGAATTGCATATAGAGAGCGCGGCTAACAAAACATAGTTTTGCTTTTTTGATGGAACACCGTGTATATTCTTATATTTTTGAATAGCTCTTCATTACCTGATTCCAAATACTTAATATTCGGTATATAAGACTTGCTTTCTAACTCAACAAATTTCCTAATTATATTCTGTAAAATAACTTACTAATTACTTAAAATGGTTTTATATATGTAATACTCCTATAATATATTTGGGATCATAAAATGAGAGGCTAGCCAACAATATAAAAATATATAGGGTATTCCATTAAAAAAGCATAATTAGATTTTGTTGACCGCGCCCTGTATACACAATTCTGATAATTATTAACATTTTTATTCGGTAGAGGTAAAATGCTACAGCTTTCACTTGAAATATTTTTTTGAATCTGCAATAGTAACGGAAATAAGTAGCGATCAAAATAAAACGAAAAACTCTCCACATAAGTCTAAAGAAAATTTTTATTATGGTATAATAATAGCAGTAAATATCGTGCAGATAAGTAAAAGTACAGGGGAATTTTTAGTTTTCAAATTTTTACGTCGGAGAGATACAAGATAAAAGTGTTATACTCTAACTAAATTTTCATATTGAAATTTACTTTTCTGTTGGAAATTTCATGTTGCGACGAAAATTAAGGTACGAACAACCGGTAATTAAATTGCAAATTATCTGTACCGGAATTTGTTTTTCCAATGTACCTACATCTATTAGTGCGCATCAAGTATTTGATGTAAAATTCGTTTTTAATAAGGAATTTGAAATCGCAAATGTAGCGGTTTTTAAGTAGTAAAGCCTGCCAAAGGTATAAAAAGGTAATGCAATGAAATAAAATTTTGTCGGTAACACATCTACTCTTGTACATGCACTTCTAAAAACGTATTTATTATTAATATGTAGAGTAATTCTTACTTAGATATAAATGCTCACCAGTAACGTTATATATTTTAATATTTTAATGTTAAAAATACTTCCATTAGAGTGTTTTGCCAATTACAGTGATAGAAATAACTGAAATTACTGAACTGCCTTAATTAAACGGGTTCTCTAGACAATTTACTATTGGACACTAAAAGGCTCATATTTCTGTTATACGTGGGCTATAATCAGGTCTCATTTGCTGACCCCGTCAAAGACCCATGTTAGTGCTGCAAATCCTTGGGGACCATAAAGGACTAACCCTTGGGCGCGCCCTTTCCCCGGCTCGACACCGGGACTATCGTCTTGATGGCCTAAGTATGTGTTGCTTGCTGACGAAACTGTTCAACTCCACTTTACACTACGTATCTGATACGATCTGCAAGCCGCGGAGAACAGAATAGATGTTTTATCTTTATCTTCAACTGTATAGGTGTACTCCGAACTTCGTCGAGGGAATAAAACTACTCGCTCGCAATAGCTTTGATATACAGTTCGATATACAGTATTTCAATAAATATATACCTATTGTAAAAAAATGTAGTACTTCAAATAAACCACTGCTATTGGATTAACTTATAATGCTGAAATATAAAGTCAACGTAAAATTAACATTGAAATTAATACATTCGCGCGGAGTAAAACGATTTTTACGTAAGTAAACCAAGAAATCATTTAGCATCAATGGCTATCAAAATGCAAATCAATGCGATCAAAGTGAGAAGCATTTTGTGTGATATAATATACGCACTTTATAGCATAATTCCTAATTTTACAAATAAATGACAAGCAATGATAACGCCACGCTTATTAAATATAATACCTTCTAGAAGGAGGCCTTTTTGACAGTGCAATTGCGGAGAACGTTGTATGTTGATCGAGGACTGGACTTAACAAGGGTTCCCAGTGTGGTTCGCTGGTAACTTCCCACTTTTCTCTCGTTCGAGACATGCAAAGCAAGCCTCAGGGATAACAGAGTCCTCCTGTCGGATTCCTTGAATTCCAAGATGCTGTTTAGATGTCAGGTGTCCCCTTCGGGTAATCGTGTACACAAGTACGAAGCTTATATGTAAGAAACTCAGTTCTCGATTAGACGAGAACGTCGTATAATCTTCATGTTAAACTACTGTTATACCTATTTAAAAAGATAAATTGCAATAGAAAAATTGGGTTCGTCGAGATTTGCTTTCTACTAGATTGTCATTTAAAATCTACTAGAATTTTACTAAATGAGTGGCGCATAGAGGACGTTGCTTAAATAAAAATTGGAAACATATTTTTTACCATTTATTCAGAACAAACAAGCTGTAAACAATTTCAAAATATAAAAAAAGATTGCATTATTCTAAATTTTAAACTAAAAATTCATCCAAATACATTATAAAATATAATACTTAAGTATATTATATCTAAAGTTCACTTTCAACTTAAAATATTTTCAGTTTCCTCTAATTCTAAATCAACACACTGGTAAGTTTGCACAGTTTTTAATTTCTTTAAGACACTTTGAGGAATATTGAAATTAAAGCAACACTTATTTTCTCGAGATAAGCCTGCTCTAACGAATAAAATACTGCAAAGAATTGGTAGTTGCATGCGATTGTATATTTCACACTTTATTATGTTCATCTGACTAAAAAGTCTTTCCACTTCAGCATTAGAATGTGGTAAAATTAAAAGGGATAGGGCAAATTCAGACAATTCTTTGTATGGGTTTTCCTAATTTAAAAAAAAATTTAAAGTATCAGAAATATTTTGCCATTTTCCTAACGTTATATTTCGCCATTGATTTTGAATAGAATCTATTAATTCTTCAAGATAGTTAAAATTTTCTAAAAGTGGAATCAAATCAGGTTTGATTACCTTTAAAGTATTTTCCACCGAAAATAAAGATACTTGTTTTAAAATATTTACATTATCAGGTGGTCTTAAAAAATTTATGCATCTATCTCTCAATTTTCGCTCCTCTGTAAATCCAGATTTTACCATTGTGTTTAATTTAGTTTAAAATAGATAACCTAAGTAGTAATTTCTATCTACAAATGATTCTATATTATCTTTAAACAATTTAAAATGTGAATTTGGAGTAGTAATTCTCTTTATAATATGGTTGTCATCTAATAATTTTTCGGTATCTTTTGCTATCCCAAAATGTCTTTAATTCCAACCACTGTTTGTGTATTTTAGGCACAGCAGACTCTATTGATAACCGTGTATTAGAAATAGACGTGATTTTTAACGGATTTTCTACTTCATTTATCATATTATATAATTGTTTGTATGCTTTCTGCCTGCAAGTTGAATGAGAAAGCCAGTTAAAAGTTTCTCGAATTAGAAATTCCAAAGCTCGTGGTAAATGTTCTTTGGTTGCTGAGGAAACGGCTAGCTGTAAAGAATGACAAACGCATTTTATCAATACTAAATTTGGTATTTCCTGTTTTAATTTTGTATAAACTCCACTATTTATTCCAACCATTACCGATGCGTTGTCTGTCCCTACTCTTTTTAAATTCTGGATATCCAATTTATATTTTTGTAATGCACATTTTAATGCCGCAATAATTCCGTCTGCATCAGCAGAGTCTAACTCTACTAAATCTAAGAAAGAATTGACAAGTTTTTTTCTTTTAGAACTATAGTACAAAATTGTATATTTGTCGGTTGTAATGTCAGTGGATTTGTCTAGTAAAAGACTATACGGACGATTTCCTACATCATCACGTAATTCCTTAAAAAAATATGGTGCGAAAATGTTTTTTATAATATTACCCTATTTTGTTCGGTGCGTTTGTATATATTCAGCTGCATTACATTTAAAACTATTTTTACATAAATCCGTAAGATGATGAACAATATTAATTGACGTATGTTGGGCAACAAAAAGGGCTAACCTGGATTCCGCCACTTTGAATTCATCTAATGTTGTCTCCTTGGGAAATGGAATTTTTAATTGTGATCTCCCCAAAAAGTTGGATACATTGGTCCTATGACTTTGTAAATCAGCATAACGACAGGTGATTATTTTGCCGCAAAACCTGCATTTTGTTTCAGCTTCACTTGTGTTTTCCACTGCTGCAGACGGAAGGTAAATGACGCAAGCGTCCCACACGAAGCCTTTTATGTTTTTTTTCATCTTATTCCCCTGGTTTTAAAAAGAACATTTCAAAAAATCCTCTGAGTCTTTTAGAAATTGCGCGCAAGAACTGTTGGAAATTGTATGGGATTCACCGCTACCATACTTATTTCTTGGTTTTGCTTCTCACCACTAGATGGAAGCAAAACAAATAAAACTAATTGTTATACAACCAACATTAATAGATAAAAATAAATTTAAAAGCACACAGGACGTTGGAACATCTTACATCTAGGGATTAATAAAATCTATCAAAAATTTACTAACATTTATTTAAAATCTACCAGATTTTCTACTGTCTACTAGATTGAAAATTAGCCCACTAAATCATAGTTCCATTCTATCAGATTTAGTAGAAAATCTACTAAGTTGGCAACCCTGAGTGTAGGTATACTATATGTCCCGTTTAAGTGGTATTTCTTGGAGTAATTCATCTTCCCTAAAGAATACTTTAGGACCTTGGTACAGTCGAACAACTTTCTCAGAGCATATTTCTTTAATAGAAAAAATTACTTGGCCTTAGAAAACGAAATAAACATTATGTAAACATCATCTATAGCATACCTCTGAAATCCAATGTTTGCTACATATATAGGATGATCCAAGTTAAATTCTCGCCATTGATTGCATCATTATTGATGCTAATGATTAAATTATCAAAGGAGTAGTATTTTAATGCCGTAGAAATCAATAACAAAAGATTGCTTAACGCGTTGTAGAGAAAATTCAAGTTTTAGCTTTTTTCAAATGGAACGCAAATCAGAAATTTTGGAAATCAACTTAATTTGTAATACAAACACTTTAATAAGATACATTCTAAGTCAAAAAATAAGGTATCTTCGTCTATTGTGAATAATACATCAAATGTATAAAAATCATACCAAGTTCCTATAATTTAAACATACATACTCTACCTACTAAAAGCGCCAACATGCTTAGCAAATATTTTTTGTGCTTTTGATTGTTAATAATAGTTTTTATTGGAAAATAGCCGATATCATAAACTTGTTTTGTATAGACGTGTCTTGAGGGCTAATCAAAATATACCTGACATTTTGGTGGACAGTATTATGGAAAAAGTTCTATTTTTCAAAAATGTTTTCAAAATGTCACTCTTGAATGAAGTAGAAATGGGTATAACCTTTTTCACTTCAAATGTAAATAGCTTGAGTACTATAGATTCTTCGAAAGCTCTTTTCAACGCATGTTAAGTAATATTTATCATGGATCTAGTGTGCACTAACTTAACCTAAATTAAATACTTCAATGCTCAGCTAGTATAAGAAAGTTCTTATTTGGTGTTCAGAAAATCTGGTACAATCACCCAATTAAACATCTTTTTAAAGGCAATTACAATTTTTGACCATATCTACATGTAATTCTTTAAAAGATCCAGGCAAAACCTAATTTACTGTTTATACCTAAATTCATTCACTTCCCACTTATTGCAAAAGATTAGTGTAATCGGGAATTTCCAGAAATAATTATATTTAACAACTAAATGTGCCTAAAACATTTTCGAGGGGTATAGTATTCGTTTTGATTTAGAATATACAAGTGATATAAAATGGGTTTCTATTGCATCTTAATTATATATAGTGACTAAATAAGCTTTATTGTAATGTTCATAAGCTTTATTAACATTGTTTCCCTTTCATGTCTAGTGTGTGCTTTTCAATACAATGTATTGTTATACCTCTTATCAAAACATCTGGACGTCGCTAGATAGTGAAAAGTATAATAATATTAAAGGCTATGATATTTTTGGGTTATTTCATATTCAAATAATCGATGCTTACAATTCAATCATGAAATGTATACTAAAAATGTAAAACAAATACATTAAGGTAGTTGAGTAAATGTTCTAACACGGCGATTTTTAAAATGAAATTAAATGATAGAAAAATATTATTAGTTGTCTGCTGTTTTGAGGTTATTAGATGGACGAAAAGAGAAATAGGCGCGAATAGAAACGATTTTTTCGTTTAAATTACGAAATTGATTTGCGTGCTGTGTTTTAATTACGCTAAATAACAAGTGTCAAGAAAACCAGAAAGCATAAATTACTTAGTGCGGTCAAAGTGAATTAATTGAAACGTAATTACATTATTACCTGCGCATCGGTGCCAGAACTATAAATAATTGCTATCGTTATATGTCTTTTTTCGATTAAACTGCGTTTGTGAAAATACATAGGAAACGACCTCTGTGCGCGCCGCGAACAGCTGATCGTGAGTACTTTCCTTTTCATGGTGGAATAAATTACTAAAACATGAGCTGAGCCGTAAAAGTACACTCGGGGGTGTTAGCAAAATCCCACGTTATAGTAACGCAACTCTAAATTTTAACTCTCGCTTAAATTGCATACCGTGAACGGCTGCTTCTGTTTCTGTACCTAATGCCAAAGTATAAATATATTTTGTTATACTAATTTCGGTTAATATATCTTTCGTAATTGTTCGAAAAGTAATAGTAGAATTGTGTAACAGACTAAAATTATTTGATATCTAACGTATCGAAAAGTGCATATGCAGCTTGTAGAAAGGAAATGTACCAAGCCTACACGCTCCTCACCATTATTTTCATTACTTATCACTAGAGCAACGCAACGAAATACGAGTTCTTCAGGAAATTTTTTGTTGAAAACTTTAATATGAGCTTTGGAAAACCGAAGTCCGATACATGTCAAAAATGCGACAAATTAAAAAAAAGT
This sequence comes from Dynastes maya, assembly GCA_029619315.2. Taxonomy (NCBI): domain Eukaryota; kingdom Metazoa; phylum Arthropoda; class Insecta; order Coleoptera; family Scarabaeidae; genus Dynastes; species Dynastes maya. The sequence continues at coordinate 45,851,701 of JAROYE020000001.1, forward strand.
AGAAGGTGCAAATACGGAAGAAGAGACAAATGCATTGTTTACAGAAAAAAAATACACGTAGCTAAAGCGGAGACATTTTATAATAATTTAAAAGAAAAAACACAGCTGGCTAAGTCTCAAAATAATACAGAAGTTATTTCATTTGATTTTCAACAAAATTTGCCACTTCCACTTACCTCAAATGGTGAGGTTTTCTACAAAATTAAGTTGTGGCTATATAATTTTTGCTTACACGTGGGAAGTACTGGAAGAAGTTACTTTTTTGATTATGACGAAAGTATGGGTGGAAGGGATCAAAATGGAATTATAAGTAGAGCAACGCAACTGCGCTGAAAGCCAGTGGCGGACGCATAAAAGTTTACACAAAATAAATTAAATGTGATACGTGCTCAAACACTTGCCGTTTTAAGAGTCCTCCGTGAAATCACAAAGTGGATAATGTCTATTTAATATTTGTAACATTAGATATGTTTCCAAAGTTGTTTCGGCAAAGTGAGTGCGGCGTGAAGAAAAAGTATTTTTGTATGCCGAAAACGAACGTTCTACATCTAGTGATGTTATATTTGCGTAAGTAAAATAATCTTTTAAATAACTTAACGGTTCTGTTGACGCACCTTCACAAATTTGTCTTAATGTGCCAAAATCAGAGTCTTTATCTAAAACACTTTCAAACCTTTCTAAAACACAAACATTTCTTGCGTCTTCTATCGCGCATTGCTGTGCGTGAACATGTTGCACTATCTGCAAAGATTCCACTAACGACACCGAAGAATTTTGTAGTTTTTCTATCGCATCCGCTAGTCCCACGTAATTGTTCTGAATAATTTTCAAATCTGTTTTAACTTGACTATCTTGAAATTTCAAGCGGCTTACCTTGACAGCCGCAGCTTCCTTTGGGTCGAATTCTAAAATCACGTTCTTTATATTCTCAAAATATTTAAGATAATAAAATGCAGCCTCTAACCATGTTCCCCAACGAGTAAGAATAGGTTGTGGTGGTTCAGTAATACCGGGGCATAGTCTATGAAATTCCCGAATACGTTTTGGGGATTTTACAAACACAGCTTTTGTATGTGCCATTAGAGCGTCTACCTCGGGATAACATTTTCTGATACTATCTACTACGGGACTGAGAGTATGAATTTTACATGTAATATGCAACAAGTTAGCACAATGTTTTTTAAGAGATCGGCCTACAGCAAGCATGTTTGCGACACCATCACTCATAAACATCAACAGTTGATTTGTTGAAAGTTCAAACTTTTCCAATGTATTTAACACCAACATTGAAATTACTTCGGCAGTGCATTGTTGTATTCGTCTGGAAGCTAGTAAAATTGAGAGTGACGGTCGATGTGGTTCCATTGTGCGTACCATTACATTAACCACAGAATGTTTTTTACGATCTGTTGTTTCGTCCACACATAACCTTTTTTATCTCGCAACTCCCATTAGTTCTTTTCTCGACAGGCTCACGAGCAGACTCTCTGTAATGTTCTCTCACTTGGTAACTTAAAGTCCGAATATTCATTCCAAAACGAGACGTATGCTACGTTTCTTAGTAAATGAAATGGTATATTACATGCAATAAACACATAAATTAAATTTAAATTTGTCATAATCTCGTGTGGAATTTTTTTGAAACATGCCCTGCACTATTTACGTGCCGTAGACAATCACTTTTCGACCAACACATTAAATCTATTTTACACACTACACATTGAATTTTAGCGCTATCACACTTTAAATCAGGCATTTCTGCAATAAATTCTCTTATTGTGTCCAACTTTGGTCGTTTTCGCGACGTAGGAAACATTTTCAAAATAAACGTAGAGCTACAATATAATATACGACAGCGTAGATGCATACACAACAGATCGGCTTTCGAGTCGCAGTTATACTGACGCTTATACCGAATTGTCCCGGCCGTGTTTATTTTGTGTAAACTTTTATGCGTCCGCCACTGGCTTTCAGCGCAGTTTGCGTTGCTCTACTTATCACCACTAATTCAATCGGTGCAGCAGTCTAAAAGGTGCTAACATTCTGAAGTATAAAATGAAATTCGCACAGTGATATAGGCGGGTTCAACATATTTACGCTATCGTTCAGTCTGTACACTTACTTTATCAACTATCTTGTAATAAATGTCACAATGCCATACTTTGGTTGATGGTTGCGATCTTATATTCCTTATTTTCAAAAAATGCAAAATTTATGTAATATTGAATATGTTGCTTGTATTTGACGCTATATAATATAACGTTAAAAAAAATAAATTTACCAGATTAGTACATATTGACAATCACGTTATATGCAGTTATCATTATTATTTAGTTACAGAACAGCAAGGAAACAGTAATTTCACGTTGCCACAAATTTCCTTCAACTCAGACAAAAAGTGCATGAGTCAGCTGCTAAACATTCTTGTACGTAAATTACTTCCCCAAACCCGACAAGCACTTCCCTTGCAATATTTCTTTCTTTCCAAGGTTTTTCGTCAGCTTTCGTGTGTCCTACGGACCCTTATTTTCACATCAGCCAGTCAATTTGTCCACTTAGTCCGACCCAATTGATTTACATCTATCTGTATTTGTCCGGCAGACTTTTTTTTACTACTTGTCACTGATCCGTTTTTCCTTGGTTCCTTTATTGAAACGGAGAATTCATTTGTCACAGTGGCGTATTGTAGGATGGTGGACTGTGAAGAATGGTTTGATAGTAATGTACTCTTTCTCTTTCGTAGAGATTACAGGGAAAATAACACGTTTTTATTTACGATATACTCATACAGATACTATGTACAAAGTTACGTAAAGAAAGTTATTGGATACGAATGATAACTTTTCTTTGCTTATGATATATAACGGCAACTTTTGTTGTTACAGTAGATGTATCGTGTTATTTATATCTTTTTCCTTTATCATACAAATATATAAAAATATAACATATGCTATATGTATAAGTGTAACATGCCAAAAGTTGTCGATAGAAATATGTTTGTAAACGTGGATTCTTACGAAATACGCTTTTAAAGATATATGGAATAGTTTACGAAGCAATATAATGCCTTTTAATAATGTATTCAAACACTGCGGCAATGAAACACTATACCCATACTGTGCATTCATTTGGACAGCTTCAGTAAAGAGTTGTCAATTTAATGAATAAGCTGATGGGGTACTTTTGCGGCTGGGACGGTTCGAGCTTCATTCTGTTTCATGGTGTAAGTTTCGCTTGGTAGTCTTTTTTACTATTCTTTTTACAAAAGATGTTAAAAGCAAATGCAACAATTTTGTGTACGCAGTTTTATTACATAGTTTCCTCAAGTTAACTGTCAATAAATATTTATTGTTATTATCGATATAAGATGCTATGAACACAATTTAAGAAACCTCAGTTTTGTAAAAAATTATAGATTTTGTATTATGCATTTTTTTTTTACATTAGGTAATCTCATAACGCATTCAGAATGAAGATGTGAAGTCACAACTACAAACAAAATTGGATCTGGCATTGTAACATTAGGTGAAAGAAAACAACTTCTGCAAAAGATTAAATTATAAAATGGTGTCAACCAATAAACGTTGATCATTACATGATAAGGATGACAGTATAGGCAAGGGCGAATTTTCCAACTTTTCTTCGTGAATTCGTTTAGACTGATACATTTCAAAATCCAATATGGTGCCGATAAGAAATAAGAAAGTTGATAAAGACCTGAAAGAACCGAAATGTCATATAAAAATTTCGAGTACATCATTAGATAGAAGATAAAACCATAGATAGGTAATACAAAATTAGTTGAAAACGTAAACAAAAATGTATAATTAAATTGTTACGAAGGCACCGAAATTTACAAAAGCAATGCTATTTTAATTAATTCAGATTTAGGGTAACCAAATTCAGGCTTTACTGTTTGTTGAGCTAAGTATGATCGCGGTCAGACTAACATTACTTAAAAGGTGTATCAATAGCGTAGGTTTTACTGAAGGCATTAGCTGAGTTATTGAAACGTGCGTCCAATTCTAGCGAAGTGTTGTGGTAAGGGCGATAGTGAAATGTTTCACTTACCGTCTTCTAGCGGGGTACTGTTATATGCTACAGTACCCATACTAACAATTAGTGTAAACTATTTCGTCTCTGTTCATCAAAATTCTCATTCTTCTGGCACTTGTAACTCCGACAAAGTTTGCGTCTGATTGAATTAAAATAAACACGTGTTAGTGCAAAAATTAATGCTGATATAACCCATGGTATTGGTGGAATCACTCCTATTCCCCAGAAAGAACTGTTAATAATAAGAAAAAGTCCCCTAATTTCTGAGGTGACAATGAGGTACAAACTAACCGCCAAAGTAGTATCTGAAACTTTCCAATTCAAATATGAAAAATGGTATGTTGAAATTCAGTTCCAAAGTGTAAATATTTGAGAATATTCAACTTAAACTAAATGTTAAGATTAAATCTTAAATTGATATAAAGTTAGAATTACAAATGTGATAATTTACTGTTGACTTTATTGAAAATAATTCTTTTGTTGTCTTGACTAAGAAAAATTCAACAAATGGAGCTGTGACCCCGAAACTTTGACAGAATTTGTATTTGATTTTTTATGTAATAAAAAAGCAGCTACCAAATTTATTTTTACGCTTTCATTGTTAATGTTGGGTTGATCAAGACTGCATTACAAAAGTTAACTAAACTGAAATGTTATTGCTAAATTATTTTAAAAACAGGTTACGAGTGTGACATTTAGCTGTAGACTGGTTGCTTTTTCTGTTAGCAGGTGTTTGCACGCTTATCATAAACCATGTGATATTTTTCGATGTAAGATAACCAGTAAATATGTAGGTTTTCCCCTAACTTCTTAGATACAATGAACCAGATAAAGGTTATTTAATTTTAGGATAGTAGTAAGTGCGTTATGAACGAATTGGTCGTTTATAGCAGCAAGGTGTAGCGTTGTACGTGCAAGGTGTGCGACCGTTGCGCGAGCTCGTGGATTAGCGCTCAACAAGCAGGTACCATGAAGAAACACTTAACGCTTAGACACGCATAGGACATGTGTGCTGTCATTGAGCTGATTTAAGAACGTCCGATACAACCAGATTGATCTTATTTTGTTTTTATTTTATTTGTGGAAGTACGAGGGCGTGCCTTGAATTTGTGAAACCCCGTGCCAAATCGAGTGATTTGTCGGACAACCAAATGCAAGATCGTGTCAAACGTAACAGTATATATATAATACATCCCACTAGCACTGAAGTCACATTTCGACAACTAAAAATTTGGTACATTACCAGTATCGGCGAGGCCTATATGTTGACATATTTGTTGCTTCTGGTTACACCGGCACTCGATACCAACTTTCTTATCTTAACTGGAGCGGCCTGCATATTATCACTTTGATTTCTACATAAAATTTTTAGTCAGGTATGTTTATAGAGATTTGGATATAGACATAAGGTTATTTGGTGACCGTACATCTATTTGCAAATGTTTAAGTGTGTATAATGTTAGAAATATTGAAATTGTTTTTTTTACCTGATTAAAAGATATTTTCACACTATGGATTCGGGAGGTTTACCTAGATACTCTTTCGACAGTTTAAAGTATAAATTACAGGTAACAGCGTTCACAAAAGACAAATTGATAAAAAGAAACTAACCTGAAAATTGGACGTTTACGCGCTCTCTCTCTCTATGCTAGCGCGTGACGTAACAAAATCTCGCGTTCTTGCAAATGACAGAACTTGAATTAATCTTGCACATGAAATACAATTTTAACAGTACTACACTTGAATTTACTTTGATAATGAACTACTTAATGAAATACGTCTTCTCCCAAAGGCGATTCGAAATAAAAAGGGCTAATTGTCTTAGCGTCTGTTCGCTCCTTTGTTACCTATAGTTTTTGTGAATTATTAATCACGACCAACTATGATCTACATTTCATATAGACAATATTTTATATTCTTGCAATTTACTTTACAATTAACTCGTTTTTTTTTTGACAATACCATATTACAGCTTGTAATATGCTACTACAGTTCGCGATCTAGAGCCTAACAAACTGAGACTAGTGAGTATCTGCAACCATAAAATATTTCCTACCGGACGTGACGACTTATTACCAAACCTGTGTCCTTGTGCACTCTAAAAGTGGATCTAAACACGTTTGATTCGATTAGTTTATGTTCTTTGGTAATACAGTGTTTTGTTCAAACTAATTACAATTTACTTGTCCCTCTGAATCAATCAGTTTATATTATTTGATAAGGCAATCGTGATTTGTTTATGTTTGCATTTGATTGTAGTTTAGTTTTCTATGGATTGGCTCAATTTTGGCGTATAAACAAACGTAAAATAGGAAGGTTCAAGTGTGGGGTTAGGGATTTTAATCAACTAAATCAAATTTATCGATGCTTTTTTTTTGTAAAATTAATAGAATCGTAATCATAGGATAATGGTTTAAGAATCACGACATTAGGTTATCAGCAAAAGAACACAGCTCAAGTGATATTTAATTTGCGTTATTGTAAAGACGAACTAGAATTTGTTTTGGCGCTGACAACAATTTTACGTTATTTTTAATACTACAGTATGTAATTATATGATTTTGCGGTAAATTGGCACTTTCGTGCGGTGCGTCAGCATCATAGTAAGTATTGAAATGTTTTAAAAGTGGTAAATTGTCGAAAAAAATGAAATTTTCGAAAATTAATCGATTAGTTATATGAACTGAGGGTTCGAAAGTGTTCCAAAAGACTTTTAGACTTTTTCGGCAACTTAAACGAATTTGAATATCAACTAATGAGATTTTAACGAAATTTAAAACTGAAAATTGAAACTAACCTGAATTTTATGACGATGTCAATATAAACTCTATGTTTGCATTACATTTACAGGAAACTTGCCTTCTCACCTACTTCACTTCTAACTTGAATTCATAATACGATTTGAAATATTAACACTTGATGCAAGTTACCTCGATGAAAATTTGACTCAATGTGAGAAAATCAATTTGCGTGATAATTCCTTTCCAAATACAAATTGACGATGAATTTGCGCTGAATAACGTTATTTTTAAATGTAACATAATCGAATGGATGTAGTGACGCGACTAGATAACTGAAATTATACTATTTTATGACCTAAAATACAACTGACAACCCAATAATAATAATACTTACTGACGACTGTGACAATAACATTACGATAGATATTTAATTTACGAAATTATGTGAGAAATACCTCTGAATTTACACTTGTTTGTCATAGGAAATTTTTTAATTAATTTTAAGAATTTACGAAATGGAGAAAATGATCAGAAGAAGGGTTTCTTCCCGTTACCACCTCACATTTGCCATTGGTTAGACCTATATTAATTATTTAGTACCCTCGCTCCAGAGATCGGAGGCTCGGGGAGGAGTAGGAGCATACTGAATACACTATACGTCCTGGAATGACAGCTGCGTTCGTCGATGTAAAATTTACAACACTTAATATACGCGCCCACAAACAGCGAGCCGACTGTGCGAAGCGAATATCAACATCGTCCACTGATCGGAGATGTATATATACACCACGTACATATATTTACACACAACAGCGGATCCGATCCTGTCGAATCATCCAGCTCTAATTATTATAATTATTAATGTGTCATATAGGAACAAGCAATAACGACTTTATCTATCCCATACACAAATATATTTCAGTGAGATACCTGAAATGTATGAAAGATTAACGTGTGCAATCCTCGTAAATAATATTTGTTTTTTTCGCACGTGCACATATTTTTTACTGCACTTTCGAAATTTTGTGGCATAGATTTTGATGTTTCATTATTTTCTAATATTCTTTGTTATACAGTGTGTAAGGTATATAGGGCGTTATCATAAACTAATTGAGAAATGAACCCAATATTCGAATTTATTTCAAGTTCCCCATTTTTTAAATAAATTTGTAATTTATGCTTCTTTTCTGCCACAATTAAAAGCATTTTCCAGTTATTTTGGAAAACAGATTTTCCTGTATTCATATACATATGTAGATACTTCAAGCTAATGATTGCTAATATGTAAATTTGATTATCGTTTACAAAACACAGCTGCAATCGTTATGGACATATTACAATTTCATTTTTAATATCAATAATAACAAAAGCTGTACAGTTCGACAAATGCATATTAGAAAAAAGAAGAAGGAAGAAATCCATTATTGGGTTCTAAATAGTGAATATGTAAGTTTTCATATCTTGAGACTGAAAATCATGTTCTAATTGATAATGGTTACAATATTTCCCGCATGTCACTAAAAAACGTGCCATTAAATAAATCTTTCCAAGTAAAATTTGTATGAGTTAGCAGTTTTTATAACAGTTAAGCAGTTATACAAAATAGAATATATCAAGTAATAATTTCTTTTGGTTTACGTTCTTATATATATAAACGCTGTCGCAGGTCACTTAGGCCCATAGCTGAGTTATTCTTTTCTATTCTTTTGGGTCTCCAGTTCACAACTCCTTTACCCCTCAAATCTTTCACTGCCTCGTCGGTTCACCTTTTCCTTGGCCGCCCTGCTTTTCTTTTTTCTCCCGTTTCTCTACTGATAAGTTGTTTTGGTGTTCTCTCTTCCGTGATTCTTTCTAGGAGCGCCAGCCACCTTAACCTTGCTGCCTTAGCCGCTTGACTTATTGGTGCTTCCCCATAGAGCTTCATAACTTCCGCGTTTGTTCTTCTCCTCCATGTTTCCTCCTCTTTTATTCCTCCATAAATTCTTCTTAGGATCTTTCTTTCCCATATATTATTTTTTTCTTCTTCTGCTTGAATCATTGTCCATGTTTCTCTTGCATATGGTACAATTGGTCTTAGAACCGTTCTGTACAGATTCGCTTTCGCTTTCCTGAATACTTTCTTTGATTTGAAGGTTGTGTTTAGGGCCCCTGCTTTTCTGTTACGTTTCTGCAGCCTGGCTTCCGTTTTAGTGTTCTCATTTCCATTACTACACGATTGTTCTCAAGTATAGATAACTATCTACTCGTTCAAAACTTACAGCCGTGCCACGCTGATCAAACACCAACAGGTCTTCTTTGGCTATTGGATCCTTCTGTGAATTCATTTCTAGGTATTTCCACTTTTCTCTGTTTATAGCTAACCCTGCTTGTTCTACTGTTTTCTTGAAAATGCTGCTCACCTCTTTTAACGTTCTTTTGAATCGAGCCAGAATAGTTACATCGTCAGCATATGCTATTGTTTGATAACTTTTAATCGGGTACTTTAAATCTGTGGCACTGGAACACTGAAAACTGAATTCAGTTTTACTGCTGATGATGATAGCTTGGCTCTCGAAACGTGCGTCCAGTACGAGTTAAGTATTGTGGTTAGGGATTTAGTGAACTGTTTCAGTGATAACTTTTTAGTTTTTAGCGTTCCTATTCTGTTTAGCTTACTTGTCCTCAATATTCCTTCCAGCATCAGATTAAACAAAACCGTCGATATAGGGTCACCATGCTTTAAGCCTTGTTTCATTTTAAAACTGTCAGAGATTTGGCCGTTGTATTTGGCTTTTGGAGCAACGTTGTTTATTGTCATTTTCACCAGTCTTACTAGTTTTGTCGGTACTCCCAGGGTTGTCATTACTTGTATTAACTTCTCCCTATTCATTGAGTCATACGCCTGCTTGGAGTCAATGAAGAGCATATGCAGAGGTATATTGTGTTCATAACTCATTCATTGCGTTTGCCTCATCGTGGAAATGCGGTCCACTCCTGACCTTGCCGCTCTGAAACCTTATTGATACTCTCCGATTAGCTCTTCCATACCTTCTTTTAACCTTTTCTGTAGACATTTCGTGAAAATTTGCTACACTGCACCCTACAATTAATAAAATGTGACATTGCCTTGTATTAACAATAAACTAACAATAATCTTGGTGCATGGTTACAAAAGATAATTACAATCACAATCAGTATAATAAGTATTACATCACACGAATATCTTATGATTCTTGACAAAAAATATCTTATAATTCTTACAGTTAAAATAATAATTACTACCTAAAAAGTAGTGTTCGCTAGCTAAGGTTGATAGTCTGCACAGTTGTGGTAATCCTCAGAGAAATACTTAATGCAGAAATATTTTTTGCATAATCCACACCTTCTTATAAACGGTGTCCCACAGATATCACAATTTGATAACAGTGACTCATGGAATGAGATATCCACTAGTGTTTTAAAACTTGCCGGATGTTCTTCAAGGTAATCACTTTGATGCCAAGTATGACGAGATCTTTATATCTTGATAAGGAGAATTGCAGATAATCTAAAGCTTGCAAGCTTAAAATGTTATCTCTTTGATGCAGCTGAATAGTAAATGATGTTAATGGTATCTGATAATTGACAAACAAATTGCTGTCAGAAGCGGAAACCATAGGCTTTTAAAGGTTGATGTAACCAGTGGTACCCTTTGGAATTATCTTAAGTATGACTAACTGAGCAGGTGGCACAGCATCTTCGACGTCTTCTGGGTTTGACCTGGCCATAGGTCCATTAGTAGAAGTGTCTTGTGGCCGACATGAGGAGCATATACCATGGTGGTCCACTCTATTAGTAAGTTTGCCAAATGTTTGTGGCCATAATGTACACATTTGCTGAACAGAATATTGTCTGCTATACCCTCGGCCCCAAACTGCCACTTGTCTTCTTCAAACATACTAACAGTGAAGACAGCAACTTCTCCGATGCGGGTATTATAGGATGAATGGTGTAGCTATGTATGGGTGCTATAACTCATTGAACTACAGCTTGCACCATCGTGGATGTGTTCGACCGCTATGCATTTCTAAATTAAACCCACTTTGGTCAGTATTGAAAATATTTTCTAATCCATATTCAGGTATTAAACTGTGTATACTTCTGATAAATGATACATTGTGAGACAATCAAAAGAAACCCAATAAAATTAATTTTTCATTGACAAATGCAATTCCAGCAATTAAAGTAGCAGCAAAACGAAACATTAATTTTATTAAAATGTACAAATACAATCGTAATAAAAATTTGGTTAGGTTTTTCAATCGTAAGATAACTCGCATCACATATAACCGTATTCGTCAGCCACAAGCAAATCCCGAATTTTTATCTACAACAACCACGTTGATTGGTTTCATTATATTTGCCATATCCAGACAATTATCAATGAGGCTCACAGCGCACACCGTAAACATGCATAATTTACAAAGTGTCAGACACACCTTGTACTGTTCAGTTGCAAAATACCATGTGCAAACTTCAGCACAGCAAACGTTTCAAAAACTATTATATTCAAAACGAAATCTTAGCAAAACTTGAAGATAACCAAGAACTGACTGTCTTAATAAAAAGCCAAACAACTAAAATTTTACAGCATCTACACAAACTCTACGTTCATCCAGGAATCATGTGGTTACATTTATTCTTTAGACAACGTTTTGATATAAAAAAGGATTTTATTCTGGTTAATGTTAAATCGTTAGATGTTAGATCGCGAACATATATGACATGCTGTAATTTAATTTGTAAGAATATAAAATATTGTCTATTTGAAAAATGTATCACATTTGGGCGTGATTTATATTTGAGACAAATGCTTTTGGGATCAAAGGAGCGAAGAGACGCCAATAGAATTTGCCTTTTTAGTTTGAGTCACCTTTGTGAGAAGACGTATTTGGCTAAGTTGTTAACTTTCAAAGCACATATGTTCAAATTTTATTTGAAGTACCAGGTTAATTCAAGTTTGATTCAAAGAAAGCGGGATTTTATTACGTGACGCTTTACCGAAGAGATGATATGTCCACGTCAAATTTTAATGGAACAAAAGCACTAGCTTTGATTCCATTAATTTAATTTTCGAAAAATTCCATTAATTTAAATTTGCAATTTAGCCATTTTAAACTGTCGTAAGAGTACTTATTAAAGAAAAATTTCACAAATTTGTAACATTACAATAGTTACTTTAGTTTTGCTTGCCAAGTGATCTACTAAAAAGTTCCCCAAGAGATTACTTATCAATTTACAAAGGATGAAAAAATTAACGTATACGTATTGTCAATCTATGGAATGGTACGGATATCATATAGAAACCAAAGATTGGAACTTTACAAATAAACACAAAACACAAATAAAAAGGAAACATGATGTTACGTAAAACGCATTGCATCAGAAAATAGTACTAATATATCGCCGAAGATGTTTTAGTGATTCTAAATACTTATAACAACTTATAATTATGTAAACCTTCTCATATATTTTACACTTTTCAAATAAAATTTATTAGATCTGTTTTTAATATTTTTGTGTGCTGACCGCATGTTCTTCCTTTTGTAGTACAACAGTGATTTATTACCAATGTTGGGATGAAGCGATAACGGCTTTCTATTAAAAAGCTTAAAGAACCAGCGCCCAAATTTTGTTGGCACCATTATTCCTTTTTAAAGTGATTTATAGTTCAACCGTATAGGCATTTCGTTAATATAGGAATTTTACGACGGAAGAATATCTTTTCACGTACACCTTCTCTTTTACCGGACTTAAAGACTTTCCTATGAAAGGCAATTTGTTGAAAAACCGTTTCCAGAGATACAGCTAAATCTTATTTCGCCTCTCCGAGAAGCAGTTAAAAGCGGCATTAAAAATTACGACCTCTCATTTAAATTTAGGACAAAGCCAAGCATGTTAGAATTTTTTTCATCCACAAATGAACATACATACATTTGCAAAAATGCAAAAATGATTATCGTGGTATTATTATCAATACCTATTGTAATGTTTTAAAACACGGAAATTGTTAAAAAAAAAATTAATTTTTGTAAATTAGTGAAATAATTAGATGAACTGGGGTTCAGAAGTTCGTACACACTTTCGAAATTAACGAAAGTTAAAATTGAAAAATGCAAACTCACGTGGATTTCTAAGACGATGTCATATAAACTTTAAGTTAATATGGAATTCACGGGGAATTGTCAGTTCTCAAACTCCAACCTTCACGTCTACCTTGAAATTTTACTATGATTTGAATATTACTTTGAAACTTGGAACACACTCAAAATACAATTTGCTTCGATGAAAACTTGATCAAATGAAATCAAATTAATTGGCGTCCCTTCCCTCCATTATTTTAATCGCGATGGCGATTGTTTTGTCCACAGCAAATTTTGATAATTCCTTTCCAAATATAACTTAACGATGAACTTCCGATAAATAAACCTATTAATCTGGCATAATGTAATGAATGCATGCAGTGACGCGACTGGATGACTCAAATATGATATTCTGTAATCCAGTATTTTAATAGCAACTGTCCAATAATAAATTTCAATTACGTACTTGTTAAAAACGTAATGAAAGATATTTAATTTATGAAATCATGCTCAAAATGCCTCTGAATTTACCCTGTTGTTCGTTGTAGGAAGATGTTACATTGATTTTCAAGATTCACCAAATGGAGAAATTGTACAGGAGAGGAGTTTCGTCCCCATTGCCCCACATTTGTTGTTGTCTGGATCTAATTAAATTATTTAATACCCTCATTCTGTAAATCGGAGGTTCGGGGAGGAAAGGAGGCTTCCAAAAAAGAACTAATATCCGCCAGAGGGAATTTCATATTGACCGATTGGCCATACTGAATACTCTGTACATGTTCGAATGACAGCTGCATTTGACGATGTAAATATGCATCACTACACTGTATATATGTTTTATATTAGCTTTGTTCGCGGTAACGATTTAGAACTCATTCGGAATAGAAATTATAAATAAGGTTAAAACTCTCCTTCAAAACAACGACTACCCTCCAGATTTAATAGAAAGAATAACAAAGAATAAACTTCACGCGTTTTACAACTCTAAGCATGCGGCCAAAAATAATAACATCGAACCAACAACAAAATGTCAGCATTTCACATGGGTTATTCCATGTCCAGTGATCAAGTCCCCACGCTCGACCATCTCAGATTTTTTTCAAATTTCGTGAATAGGTTCCACAACTGACTAAAGGTAATTCCCGAAATTCTTAGCTCCTGATATGCAACACATGACCTGCAAGAACCTCTTAAGTGATGGCTGGTAAAACGTCACGAATGCTCCCTGACACTTTCTGCCATTTTTGTCAAGCTGTCATTCTATAAGTAAGAAAAATATTTGCCTGGAAATTGCTGTGCTTGCTTAGTAGTTATCAGTGTCCCAAACTTCCACATTTTAACAAAAACAGTCAACTAGTCCTCTTGCTTTTGGTACTCAAACTTGGCTGAAAATTTGTCGAAACAAAAAAAAATCATAATTTCTGGGAAGTCTATATTCCAGGGAAATCAAAGTAGAAAGCTCATCTTCTGTATAACTAGTGAAAAAATAGCTGTTTTAACTGTTTCAAATTTTAAGCTTCTTTGACAAATAGTTTGTGAGATACTTGAAGATGAACGTGACTTTTAATGCAAATTTAGCATATCTTTGAGTGTCTATATCTCAACTGGAAAACCTAAGAGTTTCTTGACTCTAACCATTTAAAAGCGCCCAGTTTTCTCTACAACATACTTTCTGTGTTGGAATCCTTTCATATAAGACTAAAGAAAGGAAACAAAGTAACTGCTTGAAAGGGCATTACCTAAAAATTTTCCTCCATCTTTGTCATCATACAATCCAGTAAGCTAACAAGATATTCTGATGAAAATTAGTGAAGCTGTTTAAAAATAGATAGGGTGAAGACTGCAAATATTAATGAATTTTAACAAATCCTTTTCATACCACATGCTGTCAAACTTAACAAAAAAACTTTTTATGTAATTCATATTCATTGTTTGAAATGCCATTTATTACGGTTTCAGTTCACTTAAGTGTTTAATTCACGAGTAGGCTAGCTCAATTTCTTACTTAGGGAGCATGGGACAATTAGTAAATAAACTGAAAACTGTAATTTCACAATGAAATACATTTATTACCGTACGAAGTATAAGGAAGGTGAGCTAAGGAAGTAATTAAAACGTCGATGTAATTCTAATTTATTCTCTTAACCGTTGCTGAGGTCAAAACTGCATTCGTACGTTTCTTCACGATTAATCGTACAGAATTTAGAAATATCAGATATTGAATGTTTTATTGAGTAATAAACATGGTAATGAAAACTCAGATCCAGCGCAAAAGATACAGACATGACCGATTAGGGGCGTGTGCAAATTGTGTGCTATTGAAAACAGCGGGAGCACCGACGATCTCATTGCGGACGAATCACATGCATTTCACCTGGAAGCACCCTCAGTAGCAACAGCGCTGAGGCGGCAGTACTGTTTTCCAGATGCGGTTGTTCAAAGCATTAACAAGAAGTTTAGCTCTTTGCAGTAGTATTTTGTTTGTTTTTATTGTTGTGTAGTCAGTTGTTTGGCTTGGAAACCAACAAAAACAGCTCACCTGAGGCTTGGGAACCTCGGCTAAGCTGCCCGCTTAAGGCTTGAGAGCCTTGACTAAGCTACCCAACCTGAGGCTTAGGAACCTCGATGATAGTATCCTACCCGTGGCTAGACTTGCCGGAGCGTGACCCTTGGCGATGGGGATACCATTTCTAAAATGGTAGCGTCAAAAAGTCACCATGGACCACTGCAAGCTATAAAAGTATTAAAAAGAACCACGGCCAGATAAAGAAAGCATCTGCTGAGATTTCAACATTGTCGAAACTGCATTTTCCCCCAATTTTTTGAGTGCATGTGGTAAGAAGGGATTTTAATATTGTTCCTTAAACTTTTCAGCATCCATACTCTACTCAATTTTAAACAGCTTCACTAATTTTCAGTAGTGTATCTTATTGGCTTACTGGATTGCATGGTTACAAAGATGGAGAAAAAGTTTTAAGTAATGCGCGCAGTCCTTTCAAGTAGTTACTTTGTCTCCTTTTTTTAGTCTTATAAGAAAAGACTCCAACACAGAAACCAAGTATGTTGTAGAGAAAAACAAACTCTTTTGAATGGTTGTTAAGTCGAGAAGCTCTTGGGTTTTTCAGTTGAGATATAGATGCTCAAAGATATGCTAAATTTGCATCAAAATTTGTTGGGGTCACGTTCATCTTCAAGTATTTCAGAAACTATTTGTCAAAGAAGCTTAAAATTTGAAACAGTTAAAAACAACTATTTTCTCACTAGTTACACAGAAGATGAGCTTTCTGTTTTCTGCGTTGATTCCCTGGAATACAGACTTCCCAAAAATTAGGATTTTTTATCTCGACAGATTTTCAGCCAAGTTTGAAGACTAAAAGCAAGAAGACTAGTTCACTGTTTTTGTTAAAATTTGGAAGTTTGGGACACTAATAACTACTAAGCAAGCACGGCAATTTCCAGGCAAATATCTCTCTTACTTAAAGGATAACAGCTTGACAAAATTGGCAAAAAGTGTCCGTGAGCATCTGCGACATTTTACCCGTCATCACTTAAGAGGCTGTCGCAGGTCATGTATTGCATATCAGGAGCTAAGAATTTGAAGATTTACCATTAGTCGGCTGTGGAACCTACTCACAAAATTTGAAAAAATTTGAGATGGTCGAGCGTGGGGACTTGATCACCTTACATGGAATAACCCATATATATATTACAATTATCAGAAGAAAAATAACAAAATTTTAATCCTTTACAATATTCGAGTAGCACATCAAAATTATAGCAATTTAGAATATGCATTTTCGAAACTAAAAATAAAATATCAATAACTTAACAAACCCATGTTGTTTACAATATTCAATGTAACAACTGCAATGGCGTTTACATAGGACAAACATTACAACATTTAAACGATAAAATGAAAATGGTCATAGATACCACAACAACATGATAGCTTTAAAAAACACAATAAACACAAGACGTACATGTAATTTTGACAATGTATCTATACTCAATAAAGAAGTTAATTACAAAGCAAGAAGTACGCTAGAAATGATTCAAAACTGAAATCGAAGGATTATCCAGAATTTATTATCCGATTTTGTAAAGTAAGCAGGTAATTTCATCTGTATAAAGTAACCATGTATTATTCAAAATTTCGTTTTGTACCAATAAGGAGCAATATTATACATTAATGTCAATAACATTTTAAGTTTTAAAGCTTTCAATAAAGTTTTATGGGATTTAAGAAGTCACCTACGCTTGAAAAGCAGGATAAGCTAAAGAAATGATAATCTTCATTTGGGATCGAGTCACCCGCGTAGATGATCTAATATTGGCTTTAACATATCCCCTATTTTAATCAGTTCTTTAAGTAGGCAACGGGGAAATAAAAATATATAGCCGGAGGAGACAGAAGTACGGGGAGAAACCCTCCTTAATCGCACGTACGCCGAGGACCAAAGTCTAAGTTTAAACCGGCGGCAATGATCGAGACAATTGCAGTAATTTTCCGGGTCTGTTTAAAGGCAGCACGGCGGCGGTAGCTGAGCCACAGCGTAAGCATACAAGGCAGGAGATGAGTGCGAGGGTTGTTCCGCCGCAACGCTGCTCCGATACACAGTACAATGGCTATATATTTTTTAAGACGTATAAGAATTTAACTTAATAGCTTTTCATTCTTGAAGATCCAAATTAAATTTGCTTTCGCTTAGTCGTCGCAAACATATGTCTGTCTGCCCTTATAGTACAGATCCCATTTCAAGTTTATTTTATTGCTTATGGCTTTACTTTAATGATTTAAATTAGGCTTTAGTGCATGGGTTTCTTTTCATTCTTAAATTATTTTTTCGAGGCCAGAAAGGAAATAGTATATTCATTCAACAAACACTAAATTAGACCAACTTAATATGAAAAAATTTGGAATAGTTTTTTAACAAACTAAGACAGGAAATTAAAAAAAATGAAATATAGTGTTTTTTATAAAAATATTATTGCTTTTCAAAAAGTCACTATAACAAAGTTATGAGTAGTGTGCATTACTGTATCGATACACCGTATTATGTTTAAGTTAAGTAAAATGGTTGGTAATCATATATAACCAATAATGCTTCCCTTAAACCAGAGATCAGATGAAGCGCAAATAATTTTATTTGCGGATGAATAATCTACATTGTACTTAACAAAAAATAACTTGAATAAGTGAGAAAAACTACAATGCTTATATACACATTGGGAAAATGTGAAATTAGCTATATCTAGTGAAATATTTTATTCCCTGAGACAAAATATTTATAAATTTTATCTGGACTTATATTATTAATATAATGCCCTCGCCCCAAGGCCAATTGACTGGGGGGAAATGGCAACGAGGAAATTTCCATTTCTTACCGCAAGAGGAATATTTAATTACCAAGGAGTGGCTAACCTGAATACCTTAATCGTTCAGACATTGACAGCCGATGCTGTAGTTGTCGTAAGTATTGAACATTATAACTATATATGTATGACGAGAGAGCGAGGAGGGGATTGAGCGGAATCCGATCGATTCGATGCGGGTCGCGTGTTAGTACTTAGTGCCAGCATTGCCAGAAACAGTGCTAAAGCACTATTTGTAGTACTTTTATAGTGCCGCAGTACCAAAGTGCTACTTTTAGAAAACGAATACTTTTTTGTAGAGATGCCGATTTTCTGTCACACATTGAAACGCTCTTCTTTTTTATAAACTAATTTATTACACTTCGCAACGTTCGTTATCCACGGTTACAAAAAAAACATATTCGCGCCTATATTTTTGACTGCCCTTCCTCTCCAAATACATTTCGCTATACAGTCCTACCAACCTAACACGGTTGGTAAGCTAAAAATCTTACCATTACATTTGGGCGGTTAATTTAATTTAAAGTTGTCAACCACTTTTTCATTCGATCGTTCAAAACATTCGGATGCAGAGGAAATTGTATTCCTACTACGTTCCTTTTTTATACAATATAAATTTGCTTGTTAAAATTTGTGAAAAATGTTTACAACATTGCGCTTTTTCTCGTAATTGCCTAACTATGCATTTATATACTGAAAAAAATATTTTAATATAGTTTTGAACAGGAAATAAAGAAAAGGTGGTAGAAAAAGATGTAAATTAAATGTATTATTAATCTGCCGTAATGAAATCCTAAAAAATAGGCGGTTAACTGGTTATTTGAAGAAGTCAAATGATGTCGTTTGGGTAAATACACGATATAAATGGAATGTGAAAACAGCAGGTGGAATTAGTACAATTTAGGGATCTTCAGTACATTTTTTGTCTTGCTAAAGTATCTTTATATTGGTACCCCTAGCAACGCTGTTTAGTGCTTAATACGCTTCTAACAACGTTGGGATGTAGACCTACTGTGTGCAAGAACGCACGTAATAATTTGAAGTCATATTCGCCTGGAAATGAGAATTTCGTATATTTATTTTGTTGTTGCTACGAAGCTTAGACGGAACTAATAAGGGATTTTAAAGACGAAAATAAAAACAGATTCTGATAAAATAAAAGTAAAGAAAAATAAATACTCTAGATATTCTTACTAAGATCGTCCGCACACAATGCAGTCTACCTCGTAACTAACCACATCGGTAACCGTCGTGTGCCGTCGACTGCCGCTAACTCCTACGCGTGTGCTGAATCACCTATTCGCCGTTGTCGCACGAACGCTTTTTCGTATAGCTAAGCATTTTCTTTCCCCATGTGTATAGTACAGAAAAAAATACAAAGTTATAATTTATATAAAATGTAGTACCATCATATATCATAAAAACATATATTACTGTAATATATAATAAACTTATGTACAATGTTACTAAGAACAGTGGACAGATTAGGTAAATACATTCAATATATACAGTAATGTTCAATATTTACAACAACAACAGCAGCTGTCAATCTAGAACGAATAGGGTGTTCAGGATAGCCACCCGATTGTGATGAAAGTCGCGGGTGAAAAGGTAATCTTCCAATCCACAATTTCCCCCCTGGCCCATTGGCCTGGAAGCGGGAGTATTAGAAATAAAATATAAGTCTATATAACGACAATCATAGGGTAATGTAGATAAAACTCCACCTTCTGTGCAATTTCTCCAGTTGTAAGTCGTCAAAATTAATGTAAAATTCATCTAAAACAAACAGCAGGCAATATTCAAAGGTATTTCAAACACTATTTTATAAATTAAATCTTTGTCCTAATGTTATTAAATAAATCGTTAGTAAAATTCGGCATATTTATGTTGTCAGTGGTTCTCTTAAGCATAAAGTCATCTAAATGCAGTCATCTGGTAGCGTCACTGCATTCATTCTCTTATGCTATTTCTATAAATAACTTCCTTTCATCGAAATGCATCAGAAAATTTATATTTGGCCAAAAATCATCAAAATTTGCGGCGGAATGAAACAATCGAATCGGGATTAAATAAAGGAGTAGAGGGACGCCAGAGAATTCATCAATTCTGCTTTGAGTTTCGCTAAGTTAACTAGTGTTTTGACGACGGTCTCAGTTTAAAGTGTTCAATAGTGAACTTAGGTTCGAGGTTAGAGCTGGCAGATTCATGTAAATGTCATCATAAACAGAGTGTTTATGTGACATCATTCGAATTCAAGGTTAGTTTGTATTTTTAATTCTAAAATTCGTTAATTTCAATTTGTTTATTTCAAAAGTCATAAAATTGCCCAAAAGAGTATCTAGGAATACTCCCGGCCCTACAAAGAATTTAGAATTTTAATTAAATTTAGAAAATTCAAATTTTTATATGTATGTAAGTTCGCTGTGTCGATAGGCATTGCCTAACCTCCAAGAAGAAAAGGAACTTGCACATACCGAACACCCCCTCCTTTAATGAAGCCTAACAATAATTTCTTAAAGTTGGAAGAAATTAAGAGGAAAACTGATTGAGTATCTGTAGTTGATGCAATGGTAATTGGCTTAATATGTAATATATAGAAAACGTACAACCGTATTTCGATATAAGAATAGAAACGCGTGGATTGGATTGAGTAACTTTGCGTAAGTGACACATCGAGAAGATTTCGTGTATTAATATAATTAATGTCCTTCTGTTGCTATGTTCAAAGGCGGTTTTACGTCTATTATATGTTTACCGTACAATGAATAAAGCACTTACGGTGTACGCGGTATTTTGTGATGATTTTGAATTTCTTTCTGTTTTAAAACTATCCAATTGCTTTGTAAATTTAATTCTTTTCTCAACCTTTGGTACTGGTTATTTCATAGGATTTACCTCCAACGTTCAAGGTCAATCTCGTTGTCCTAATATAAAGATAGTTCATATAAGCACTACATCTACATATGTAAGTCAACCAAACATATGATGCATCCCCAGCTTTAAAATTCTTAAATTAAGACAATGTTTTACTTAATGGAACAAAATATTTTATCAATTTCCCTTTCAACTAAATGCTATACTTGACTAAATAATTTTTCATTCAACACAAATTTTTGTTTGCTATAGTTGCTACAACAAAAGCAGTTGGTCCAAGCAAATTTCCTTTAACAGCATAGATTTAGTCGACTCAACCATATTGGTTTTTCAGCGTATTAGCTTGATATTCGATTTACATTAGTCCGGTATTACCTGGATTTTCGATATACCAATTGATAACCAAATCTGACCTACATACGTATCTAACAGCGAAGGGAATACTTTGTATGTATAGAATATATGGTAAACGGCACCACTTAACGTGCCTACCAAAATACTCTTTTCTCTGTTCGTTACGTAGCTATTAAATTAGTTTTGGTTGACAACGCGCATACTACTCCGATGTTACCTTGATATTCAGTATATTAGTCCAATATTAGCTTGATGTAACTTTAGTAAACACTAGGTATTTATCATGCAGGATTATCATGTGCGCTATCTCTCACCTACGCTCATGTCTGTTTACGCTGCTTGCTGACCATGAGGTCAACAAAGCTAGTATTGCGTTTGGACAGTGCCGTAGAATTCTGGGAGGGATCTGAGATCTTTCTCCAAAAGTAATGATGTGGATTTACGATGCAGTTATCAAACCAATGTTAACATGATCGCTTGGTGGCCTAGCGAAAGAAACACGGTCGTAGCCAAACAACTAATGAAGATACAAAGGGTCGCTTGCCCCTAAGTATCACGGACACATTAAGATTTACACAAGCAGGGGCAATGGGGATCACACTTTGCCTGCCGCCTCTTGAGTTGCTTGGCATAAAGAAAAACGATGTCATAATACCCAGTGGAATGCCCCGCAGACTCTGCAACAGATTGCCGATTCTAGGTCGGGACAGATAACGTTCCCCCTCTTTATCTATGACCCACCAGCAGACCGAGCGATGAGGACAGCCTATATCTCTTCGCAGACAGACTAAAAACTAGCAATGGAGCTGGAGTAAGGGTATTTTCTGAGGAGCTCCGCCCAAAGGAATCAGGGCTGCTAAGAACAGAGATCACCCTTTTCCAAGCGGAAATCTAGGCACTGATCTTGGCAGCGCCCTGATCTTAAGATCCTAGGCAAAAACGTCAACCAGTTCACTGTCAGCAAGCAAGTAGTATCAGCATTAAACCGAATAATAACGTCGAATCTGTTATTAGACTGCCACATGACTCTATCCTTAGCCTCGGAAATAAACCATATCAACGTAATATGGCTGAAGGGCCACAATGGAAACCCTGGTAATGAAAAAGCGAGTTGACTGGCCAGAAGGGGTTCGTGTATGGTGGTACACAACCCAGTGCTTTCCATTCGGCCGCCTGTACCTGCGCTTTATGAAAGGATCGGAACTATCATCCATGAGAACTTTTTGAAGAGATGGGATGAAATTAATTCCTGCTGCACCGCTAAAGTCACTTTAACGTATCCGGGCAAGCGGGCAGCATTTAGATAACTGAGACTGTCCAGAAAGGATTTTCGCGTGGTTTTTGGTATCCTTAATGGACATTACCGGCACATCTATAGGACGGGGTTAGCCGAAAGCCTGTCATGCAGGGGCTATCAAGCTGAAGACGAAACTGCAAAACACTTCCTCTGCAAGTGTCCTGCGCTGACGTTAATTAAAATGGCCATGCTGGGTAATGAGCAACGCCCTTAACCTATGGTAAGGCAGTAGGCTGGTTGACGGACTATAGTAGGCTTCCGGTATCAAGAAGACGCATAATGGGTGTGCTGTGGTCTAAATTCTGTGACATCTATCCCACCCTGTCACTGTCCATATCAATGATACACTGCTTGCTAATCAGTGAATATCGTGTTACTATAATACCTTACATTAGATGTATTAGTAGTATCTCCATATTACTAATATCTTAACGAATTCTAATACATTCACCGACTTCTAATTTAAAATTCCGAATGAACAGTAAGATTAATCATGCAGAGGAAGCAAGGTGTTCTTGGATTATATATCGGAGTATATACAAATACGAGCAAAGTGTCATCAATGAATAGAAACGTGCCTAATGTTTGATTCGTTTAATTCTAAGGAAAGCGTTGTATTTCTTACGGAGTATAAAATTATCTTTGAACAAATGTAACACAAATGGGTATAAGACTAGATTATGTATAAAAAGATATAAAACTTACTATACGTTAGTAACTATAGAAATTTACGGTCTACAAAGTAGAACATCAATGATATACAAGATTGACTACAGAGGACACTAAAAATACTATGGATATACAGCAAACAATAAAATTATTGTACGAAATACTTTCATAGTATTAGATAAACAAATTTGCGATTGTATGATGTTTTGTAGGAATTAATTTTGAAATGACTAAATTACCTGCCTGTTTACAAATTTGTGTAACACCGAATTTTTCTAATTTTTCAACGTTGTGTTCCAAGAAGTATGTTTACAATATCTCCATAACTCATTAAGTGCCACACTTTGAACAAATCGGTTATTTTTAAAAGTGTGAAAATTGCTCTCCTTGTGCGCGTATGTGTACATATGTAGCTACCTACAAACCATTTTATTGTCTAACATAAATAACTTTTTTTTGCTGACTTTAAGTCTCTAATGACGCAACTCTTATAAATAAAATAGAACTACTCCCAAATGCTTTTTGAATTGTACCAAACAGCTTTTGTGTCATCTAGTGTACGTCTGTGTTATGCGCTTCGATTAAAGCAGAACTCAAAAGACCGGAGTGTTACACCCAGACTGGTCGGCCCACGCGAACAATCTGACTATAATCATCGACGACATGAGTGTTCAGTGAACAGGCATGTTTCCGTCCACCGATAAACCGTTAAAAATATTGTAATGGCAATTTATTCAAGGCAACGCTCTTTACCACAGGTTCACACCTTACTTTTGTACTACCTTCGGACACAGACAGCGGACTGTGTTGAATCTAAATCGTTAGCGACCCTTTTCTCGAGAAATACGTACATTCAGACGATTTATGTAGAAACGTAGTCCTCACATATGACTTTATTATAATTTAAAGTTTTCGCATTCTATCAACATCACTCGTTAGCATCATTTATTTGATTTCCAAGGAATCAAACGCTTTTCAATCAAACGCCTCCAGTACTCGAATTATATTATCTTAGTGTAATTACCTAAAATGTATATTATAATTTCTACATTTACTCCAAAGGTCCAAAGACAACGTGCTCAGAAATTGTACATACCTCCTTTAGAAAGTAGATGAATATTTAATGTGATCGCTCCCCAAAACGTATACGCGATATACAACACAACAAAAGCAATACTGCAATAATATCCGGAAGATTATATTCAAGTTTTCGCTTTTTCCCCGTTACAGCAAGATTTTTATCGCTCAGTCTTGAATAGATCTCTAAATTTATAAAATGTACCGCAGAAGTACAGGAAAGACGCAATAATTCAGTTTTGGTGGCTGGCTCTCCTACACTGTAAAAAATGTAGGTAAATTTACAAAGCAGTCACATCAACTAGTGTTATAAAATATGCATAAAAGTTAATATGAACATTTGTGAATGTATTGGGAAACTGTGCTAAATTACTAAAACTTTAAGTAATTCCACATGAATCAAGTTATGTTGCATAAGATGTTACTTAATAACACAACGTCATATGCAAATTTACAAAATGCATTGTGTAGTGTGACGCGCCTTTGCAACATTTGCAAATATTTTGTGTTTACTCTTACTTACAAAACGTTTTGTTCCCATATATGAGCCCAAAAATGTTATATTCAAGTGTGCACCAATACTTCCGTAGAAATCGTGTTGAAGTTTGTAACACCAGCCCAGCCGACTATGCTCAATAGAGAAATGGGCTGGGTTATTAAAATAAAATAACATATTTGCAAAAACAAAGTAAAATGGGTGCACGTAATTTGTTATACAAAGCCATGGATTTCCCCAGTAAATTACGAAACTGTAAGAGTTCAAAATGAAAATGGGAGGGAATATACACACATTGACCAATAACAACAAGCAGTGAGATGATATACAAACTTTAATGAGATGAAACAATATGTAAACAATTACAATTGTTTGTCTCTACTTAGAAAATACACGAGTAAATATCGTACAGTCCGAAAAGTTAATAAAGTATTCACTGGCGAAGCAGATTAATCTGAATTGTTCTTGAATTATAACTAATCTGGGCAAACAGCGGTAACAGTCAGTGCAGTAGATATGTGGTGCGATTATTTATTTCACGCGTTCACAACGTCAGTACAAAATCGATGCAGTATGCGAGTAGTTCTTTGTATATGTAGGCTGTCGTAACTTATTTCGTAATTGTACGCTTATGTTTGCTTTAAAAATGTCGCAGTTAGGTACGTCGCGAAAACGAACAATGGCAGACACAGTTAAAAACTTTATAGTGGACATGCCGGACTTAATTTTTGATGGCGCTAAAATTCAATGTCTAGTTTGTAAAATCCCTTTAATGTGTTGGTCCAGAAGCCATTGTCAACGTCACATCGAAAACACACAGCATTCTTCTGCAAAAAGTGGCATACGAGACCAAGAAAACTTTACATTTGATTTATGTGTTACTCTTATTTTATGTAATCTATTGTTTCGTTTACTAAACAATGAAGCATTTGTCTCCTTCCGGAATAAATATGCGGACTGTAAATTACCTAGTCGGACATCGAAACGAAATGTAGTGCCATTTGCCCGTGAACACATAGAAAAACGAATGAAAACGGAATTGAAAGATAAAAAACTGTGGTTGTGTGTGGACGAAACAACAGATCGTCAAAAACATTCTGTGGTTAATGTAATGGTACGTACAATGGAACCACATCGACCGTCATCCTCCTTCTTACTTGCTTCCAAAAGAGTTATAAATTGTACTGCCGATGAGATTTTAAAGGTGGCGTTGAACTCATTGAACAAATTTGAAGTTTCGATGTCGCTAGTGGATTCTGTTCAAATTGTGAATGATGTTCACGCATAGTTATGCGCTGTAGAAGACGAAACAAATTGATTTGTAATACGAAAATTTGAATATGTTTTAGAGAAAGACTCCGATTTTCTTATATTAAGACAAATTTGTGAAGGTGCGTGTGAAGATTGTTGTTTCAAAGATTATTTTAAATATGCAAATTTAACATCGCTAGGCATTAAAAAACATTTATTCCGCACGTCGTACTCACTTGACTGAAACAGCTGTGGAAACATATCTAATGATTCAAATATTTAACAGATGTTACCCAGTTTGTGATTTCACGGAAGACTTTTAAAACGGTATGTGTTTCAGCACGTTTTATAATTTATTTCTTACCTTCTATTTTATGTGTAAACTTTTATACGCTCGCCACGCCTCTGGCTGTTGCCGCATATTTGCCCAGGTTAATTATAACTATAATAATATATCCATTGACTTTTTAATCTTTAACTAATTTTACGATTTGTGACCAAAATATTTTTAAACAGAAATAGAGGGAGATTAATAACTAAATACGTATAAATTTCACCCAGATGTCTTCAGATTCCTCTTCAAAATACGGCCCGATGACCACTACTAGTTGTGCAGTTGCCAATGAAATAGTATAGCAAAACTAAGATAACGGGCCTTTTTCCAATAAAGGGTCCTATGGTCAATAAATGGTGTGGTTGCAGCCACGTGATGGACCAGACCAACGCGCTCTCGTGCGGACTTTTAAAACCTCCCTCGTATATATATGTATCATATGTAAAAAAAAACGTTATTATCATACCTGAAGTGTTGGGCGGTTTATTTGCGTAGTCATAAAAGTGGCAAGAACAAAATCTGGAAAACTCCGTACGCTTAAAACCAAATATCTAGCAGACTAAAATTAAACGATACAATATTAATGGAGAGAAAACAATACTAAACTTCACAAATTCTCTTTCTAAGAATTAAGCACTTAAACTTGACCGACTTCTATGGCTAATGCAACTTGACTCTGCATATTGAAAAATTACCACCTAACGCCGCACGTACACCTCGCAAAAACGTGTGAGTACCAACCCAGGTGCGTTCGAGTAAGTTTTTGTTACTCTTTAGACTAACTCGAATAGCAAACTAAAATATAATTTATTTTTAGAAACAAAATGATATATAAACTTATGTCCGTTGAAAATTGGACACACTTCCAAAATTGTTGAACGTTAGAAATGGGAACGTTCGAAGGATAAGCAAATTATAAATGAAACTTGATAAATAAAGTATTTGTCTTTATGTCTTTTGATTGATTAAAAAAAAAAACAGTTACAGGTTATGTACAAATGTGCGCATAAAAGCAGTTTTATGCAATTGAAGACATGTATCCTTTAAAAAACATTTGTGTGGCCATCACAGTGTCGGGATGTTGACTGTAAATTGCACTTACAGGATGGATACTGTTTAAGTACAGCGCATACCGCTTATTTGCCACCTTACAGTTTTTAGCGTCTAAAAATAACATTCGTGTGTCTATAATAAAAATATATCGGATATGTTCGACTATAAGAGTTATAAATTGTATATTTGCACGATAAATTCGCAGGTCGTGTAGATGCATTCTTTGCAATCAACTCGGTTTAAGCGATGTCATTGGAAAGAATTCGTCCGACTAATTAGTCTCCACTAACCACAAAATGAATTTACGCACAAGTCATAAATGTCACATGTTTTAGATCTAGTTAGTGGTGTTGATGATTTTTATCCACGCGAATATAAGGCGAGACCAGTCTGCTTTAGCACATTGTTTATGGTTCTTGTAAACACAGTCGGCTTGTTTGTCCCGAATTTGTCGCCACTGGCTGGATACCAAATCGGCAATATAAATTTTTCCCCTATCGTTTTTATTTTATGTAGCGTAGACTCAATAAATATCTCGTTTATAATAATGTTATATGAAACCGAAGTCGCTGAATTACAGTTCGCCTGCTCGTCTCCATTCTTTTTGGTATACCGTTCGCATAATTTTATTTTAAGCACTTTATTTAAGTAGCTACATTATGGAAAGTATACTAACTCAAGTAGATATCCGACATGTTAAAGATAATGATATAAATGATGAATATATGATTGTCGTTCTAGTAAATTAAAACATAGAAAAATATTTATGTAAAAATAAAAGGATAGGTGCGACGATTTCTTAAGAAAAGCGCACTTTACCTTAAGATCTCATTTTCTGAAATTTGTAAATGATGCAATTTTTAAATCTACATGACCTGTAGGTACATAAAAGTGAAATTCAACTTCAAACTATATTGCTTCTGAAGTAGTGTTAAAAGTTGACCTTTTGTAATCATTTCCTATGAAAATATAATTTTTAAACATTATAGATATACATATATGGTGCAAGCGTGTACCACCGTTTTTTTTTAATTAATTATTTTCACACCTCAGTTTGTATATAAAGAAATTGCGGTGGTACTCGCGTGCGTTCGTAGTATAAATAAATATAATAATATAAAATATAAATAACGTTTATATATATAATAATATAAAATATAAATAACGTTTGCTGGTCTAGTGGAAGTGACATTGAAGACTTCGGTTAATACAAGTTTCCTTATTTTTAGTTTATAGAATGTTTTTGCATAAAATACACGTTCTTTAGTTAAGATTAATAAATGTAAAAAATTCAAACCTCTAATAGTGCTCACCATCTTAATATTCAGAGTATAAAAGGAGTCTATAAAAACTAAAGTGTAAACACAAACCAAAGAGATATTATATTCTTTTATTGAAAGCAGTGAAGCCGCTTTTATGAAGAACCCGTCAAAGGCCCATTATCAGCTAAATTAGTGTGAGAACCTTTGGAGGTAATTGTATCATTCCTGATTTCAGGTGTAACTAATTATAGTTTATGCAAGTAATTTTGGGCAACAAGGAAAATTCAATAATTTTCTGAAGAATTCATATATATTCTACGGTTTCTCTAAAACAATTAATGAGATATAAAATAAGAATAACTGACAAATAAACGAATTAAAAATCTAATATAATTTTACATCTGCCTAAGACATCAGCTGATAATTAAGAGACGTTGACCTATTTCGATTAACTAGCATGTTCATTTTGTGCATGTCAGCAAGTTAAGTGTTAAGCATAGTCTTGTGTATATAGAGAACAACATAATTGCAGCTACTGTTCAATATTGTCATTACCAGAATTTTATTTACAATTTCTAAACATCTTAACAATAAAATCTATAATGCAATTTCTTCTTACCTTCAATTACCTTCAGGCAGGTTAACAAAGTATCATTTTATATACTTTTTGTGTTCTACATTACATTTTAAATATTTTTTATTCAAGATACGCTATATCTAGTTGCCTAACTTTTATTAAGCCCACACTGCACCTATCTGCAATAGTTCAATAGATAAGCCGAGTGCGATAATGTTTTTGAGTGGATAAAATTTCTTTATTGGCGTGTATCATACAATATTTTTTCCAATACCCCTCAATTTTCAAAAAAATCTTATTACTTAGGTAATTCATTTACACAAATGTTTATTGTACTACTGCTAATGTGGTGAACACTTAAAGAAGGAAAGTTGACTCTGCTTTCGTCAGGGTCAAGTGCAGTGGAAGTTCCATGCCCTTCATTTGAATTTGCATCTACAAACATTTTTCTTGACGTGGATATTTTTTGAGCAACTGATTCGTCGATAGTGTTCTGCCACTGTAGGAGACTTCCACCCTCCGTTTCTTTTAAGAGTTAATGTCAGCTCTTGCATTGGCTAGTAAATTTGCAGAAGTCCATCGAAAACAGTGGCCGGTATAAAGATCATAATTTTTGGAAACTTCAAATATTTCGCTATCATTTGTGGTATTTTTGCAGAAGTGTTAATACCGATAGGAGGTTATATTGTGCACGTTTGATTTCGATAATAGAGAAAACATTTTCTATGTGGTACACTTTGTGGACATAAATCTTTGTACTTCTTGTAAATTTCTATTAAATTAACTTGACAGTCTTCATTGATAATTGTAAATGTGCGTTTCTTATTTGTTTTAGTGTCCGGAATCACTATCCGGATCGATATCGTCTACTCGAATTTTGTGTAATTCGTCAATTCTACATCTACCAGCTACACCCATAATTAAGACTACCTATAAAGAATGAAAAATTGGAAACGTATTTCAAGGATGATTATAAAAATTCTTACCTTCATACATAAGTACATTTCATTAGGGGCCTCGGATAAAAATTTGTAGAAGTCTGTTGTTTCAAATGTTCGAGACTTTGTTGGTTCGTAACCTGAAGTCTGTCTTTTTCTAAAAGCGATGAACTTTGAAAACCTGCAAAACTCTATAATATCTAATTTACAATATTTAGGCTTACCTACTTGGAAATATCAATATTTTCATTTATGAATAACGTTGCTCTGAGCATTGAGCAACGACACCATAAGGTGGACACCTTTTTTATTGTCTTCCATTCACAAAATGTTTTGTACTCCTTTTCGTAAACTAATTTTGATTTTTCTGACAATAAATTGGATACTGCAATCGCAGCTTAGTTCAGAACATCTTGTGGTATGCTTTCTTCCTGGTCATTTGTTATTTCATACACACTTTCAGACTCTTAAATCGGCAAATTGAAGAATTTGCGTGAAGTGTCACATGTTTTACAAACAAGACATCCATAGGAACGAAAATTTCAAAGGTAGTGCGAATTTTATTTTTTTTTACTTTATTCGTGTTGTCAATAGCAGTGTGAATAAAGTGTTGCTGTAAACATTTTATTCATCCTTTCGATTAGACTATTGTTTTAATAATGAGGTTTAATATATAAAATAAGCATTTTACTAATAGGAATTGGAAAAATTACATTTACTTACAAAGTGAGTACACGGCGGATACAATTCGGTCGCGGGTTCTGCTAGGAGATTCCTATTTTCACATTTTCTTCCTGTTTACCTTTTTCTTTCCTGTCACTGTTATTGTTTGCTATATTTCTTGTCTTACTAGTTTGTCAAGTATAAACAGCGTAAGTAGTAAGAATAAATTTCGGCCTTAGAGTGGAATTCCATCAAAAATTGAAGAAGAGACTACAGAAGGAGAGTACATTTTTGTAATACTGTGTGTTTACAAACTCACTTTCATAATGCTTTTTTTCCGACTACCCTACTTTTAGAGGTAATTAATGAATGGAATGTCCCAAAGAAACAATAACCAAAAGTAAATAACCGCCTATGATAAAACTACGAAAATAAATATTTTCTAGAGAAATGTAGGATCTAATGAAGTAATATACACGGCCTACTATTTAAAAAATTAACTCAGTAGTGCTAACAATCTACAGGTAACCTTATGAAGTTACAAATTTTTCTCTGATAATTGTCATATACTTCTGTATATCCCGAGTTTTAATTTAATTTTTGTTTGAAAAACAAATCGACCTCGTGAAACTATTGATTCACCCTGTATTATATATCTGCCAGTCAATACTTTTCCTCATGGGCAAGGAGTAGGCATTAATGGGTGGTTTAGTTTTAACCTCCTCGGATCTTATGTTTCATATATGATACCTTCGCAGAAAAATTGCTTTTAATGTTTTTATGTAACTTAACACTTTTACCATTGGCATAATATGCGATAGGCTTCTGCATAATGATGAAAACTTAGTTCTGCATAAAAATTCATTCTAACTTTAGTTTTGTTGAAGTTTGTATGGTATGTTGCTTACGAAATGGGTGCTCCATAAAAGATAATTGTGGATTGAAGTAAGTAGATAGGTTTTAATCGATATTTTTATTTTAAGTTATTAAAGAACATGGTTGTGATGTATGGAAATCTACAAAACCTTTTGTTCTTGGTTTGCGTTGACCGATCACTCACCTCAAGTATAATAGGTGATACCTCGGTCATAAGTCGGCACAATTTTGACGTTAGGTGTAAGTACATGCTTTGAGTTATATGTTTGGATTAGAGTGGCGATTTTAAATTTGCAAAATGGATTACATTCAGACCGAGTTCGTTTGTATTACGTTTGAACACACCTTTTCGACAAATGTTGGCAATGAAGTTACTCTGTTTTTGGTTTTTAGGAGACCCACTAACAGATCGTGAGCTTCTGGAAATAAGGTTCAATACAAATCGAAACTAACCCGATTTAGATAGGGATCTAGATGAATCAAGTGAACACGATGGGCAGCATTTTTTTATTCTGTCAATAGTATCCAGCTCACTGCAATTGGGTGCTGATGTTGACAGTGACTCTTCTGATGATAATTTACCTCTCATAAAATTAATTCAGTCTTCTAGAAAAAATGGAATTAACAGCCACGCCCCACAATTAACGGCGTACAAAACCCAATGGAGTTTTTAAATCGATACCCCAGTAATAACTTTTTCAAGTTTATCGTTAAATTTACTAATATGAGAGAAGTTCTTACTACAGGAAAATTGCTATATATTTCCGCGGTTGAAATGGAAATTGGTTGTTTTGTAACTGTTTGTAGGCTCTTCGAACTCGTCTTAAGTTAATTGACGACATGTGACTAATGTCAAAAGGGAAATAGATAGATTTTGGAGAGTCAGACAAATGCTAGATGCAATCCAAGAAGCTAATAGGTTAATCGAAGTCTTTCGGGATGAACAAATGATACGGTTTCACGGTAAAGTTTGGTAACGGTTTTACGGTAAAGTGGGTAGAAAACAGTATATCTGCGGAAAGCCAAATCATGTCGGACTAAAAAAATGTAATGACTACTCCTACAGGAATTCTTCTGGAATTTCATATATATGAAGGCAAAGGAAGGTATAGGCAACCAGCCTTGGTCTTGACGACAGTAGAATTGCACGTGGGTGACAGGATGGTTTTGAAACTAGCAGATTCTTCGCCTTTACGGACATCGGTATGTACTGGCAGATATTTTGCATCGATTTCCTCTTATTACTCTCTCACTATGCTCAATAACACTAGCTGGCGCTATTATGATTAATCAAATTCCTCGTGAAATTATGTTTAAGAAAGACATTGAATTTAAAAAGTCCGGAAGGAGTTTCAATCTTCTGGTTAGAGATGAAAAGTGTGTGTATGGTAAAATGGTTTGATACCAAACCAGTGTACTTTGCTTCCTCTATTTGCGGAGCTCAATCAGTAAATATGTGCAAATGGTGTTCTAAAATTTGAAGGAAAATATATTGGTACCAATCGTCGAGCAATTGTAAATCTTTACGACACAATGGGAGGGGTTGATTTGCTTGACAGAGTATTAGGCAAATACCTTATGAATTCCAGAACGAAAAAAATTACTCTTACCATTTAGCATTTTTTTGATTTTAGTATAGCAGCAATGGATTATTTCAACTTCAAATTTGAAGTGGCGAAGTCTTTGATAATCTCTTCTATTAACGATACAGCAGATGCAGATGTAAATGTAGAAAGTGGTGACAATGACCAACCAGTTGTGAAAAGACGAAATGTGCACCCTATTCCCGATGGAAGTAATAGGAAGAACGAACCGAAACCTTTACCACCACATATGAGCGACACCCAAAGAACAAGGTCTAAGTGTAAATATCCTAGCTGTAAAATGCTAACATTTGTTAAATGTAAAAAAATTATTGTTCTTCTACAGATAGAAATTGCTTTTGCATAGACTAAATTATCATGTATGATACCCAACATTTTTTTTATAAAAATAAAAAAAATCCTTTTTAACTTTGGTTACATTATTTAAGTTATCGCTAACTGAAAGTAACGAAATAAATATGTATTTTTTTTTACATTTGTTAGTTTTTGGACCGGACGATGTGAATTAGTTGCACCCAAAAATGTTAATTACCAGCTATGAGAAATACAATACCTTCCCATATACCTTGTGGAAGTAGAGAACAGGATCGGATATACAATATTTGTACGGGTACTTGTTTTGTAGTTAATTCGTCGTGCCCAAAAGAAAATAAAAAATTGACAGCACTAAATAAACTATGGTCGCTAGGTTCAATAAACAAGTAGCTACTCATTTGAAATAAATAACTTTATGAATACAAACATTATCAATGCTTTGCAGAAATTCATAAAAACTCTAATTCAATCATTCATTAGTTCGAATAATCCTTTTTTGATGATTTCTTATCTCACGATTGGATAAGAAAATGCAAAATGTGGCAGTTTCGCAGTGTAACATTCGACTATTACCGTTCGGGTCATTTCCGACCGGCCGGTAGGTAACTAATTACTTTTGCACCTCTACTATTTATAGAGAGCCAGATTTTTTAATAATAGATATAAAATTATACTGGAAATACCATAGATCGGATATTAAAAGTAACATAATTGTAATAAAGCTTACTAACTTCCTGATGAATCTCAAAATCACTTTATCTATTTTTCGAGTATATAGCAGCACTCTATTTTTGTCTCTAGGTATAATTTTGCTGTATGCTCTATATGTTATGCATCACCATCACCACCACCTGTATCTGTGTACATACAGTCCCTGGTCATAATACTTGAAACATGTCATAAATCAACCCTTTTACCTGGAAATTCCGATCCTATTATAGTGATATTCTTTTGCTTTGAATCCGATCGTTCATAGGGGAACTAGATTATTGTATCAATAAATAAACATACCAGAGAAATGATATTTAGAAGAGTAAAGTACGTATATATAAATATTTCAGTTATCAACTTACATTTAGCGAGTTCACAGTTTAGAGAATGCATCGATATTTTTAAAAATATTTCGTCATAACCGTATAGAAGCTAAGTTGTGGAGTATCGTTAAGTGTTTTGTGTTGATATATCTTTATTGCAAAGGTAAAATTGTTATTCTATCTCTCTTAATAATTAATTATTTGTAATTTGAAAAGAATAGAAATATTTGGAGTTTTTTGTAGAAAATGCCCGGGAATGATTTAACAAGTGAACAAAAAGCCGCTATACAAACTCTTCTACAATCAAACAAACATTCACAACGAGAAATTGCAAAATTACAGAAAGTATCTCCTTCTTCTGTATCGCGTTTAGCTAGAAACTTAAACGAAGGAGCCAGCACATCGACACAAACACGGGCAAAGTGCGATCGAAAAAGAAAAACTTCGAAGAGATTTAACAGAAAAAATGAAATTTGCTCGTTTCAACTTCGCAAGAGAATATCGACATTTCACAGACGAGAATTGGAAAAAGGTAAATAACTTAACAACATGATTTTTACTGAATTAATGTAATTATTTAATAGGTTTCCTTTAGTGACGAGTGCTCGCTCCGTGTGTTAGTGCAGCGAGCACAATTTGTTCGTAGGCGACCTGGCGAACGTCTCACAGAGTCCACGGTTCTTCGAACTGTAAAAAACCCTCCGCATGTAATGATTTGGGGAGTGATTAGTGGAGACGGACCCGGCCCTTTGTATTTTGTAGAAGGTACAATGCGCCAAGAGCAGTACATAAATGTGTTAAAAAACACGTTATTACCGTATTTTAAGCCAGGACGTCGCATATCGACAGGCGTATATTTATGCAAGACAATGCTCCTTGCCATGTGGCAAAAAAGGTTAAGAAATTCTTTGAAGACAATCACATACCTCTTTTACGTTGGCTCGGAAATTCACCGGACCTCAATCCCATCGAGAACGTATGGAATCGACTAAAAAGTAAGGTATATGAAAGAGAAAACCCTACAAAGGAAATATTAATGAAGAATATAAAGGATGTATGGGAGAACGATGAAGATATAAAAGAGACAATCATATCTTGCATTGAAAGTATGCCCCGAAGTATTAAGGGTGTTATTAAAAATCATGGGTTATGGACTAGATATTAATTACTTATTTAATATTTACATATGTTGCATATTTTTACAATATATTTTATAAATAAAAAATATAACACATGTATAGTTTATATTTTATTATGAAGAAACTACAAAATATTGAGTGTTTCAAGTAATTTGGCCAGGGACTGTACATGCAGTCCGTTATTTACCATTAAACATTGAGTACAAATTAGAACTTAACTTGACGAATAATTATTGATTTCCACAAAGCCATATATTTTAACTATCACCACGCTGTGTTGACAATCGACGCTTTGTTTATTACTATTACTATATTGTTTAACAATAAGCGCAACAAAAATCTAGCACTACATATTTTTTCATCATGTTTGTCTCATTTATCGCTTGATAAACACGTACAACTACTGCGTTGGTCAAGATTTATATTGTTTTGCTGCCAGGAATGTTTATAATCGGCCTTGAGTAACTAGATTTATTAGAGCAACTAATTGCTTCAGGACAGCAATAACTAAAGAGCTCATGTGGTTAAAGCAGTCTTTAGACGTATAGAAGCCAAGGTCGACAAATACTAAATTACAAAATGCACTTTATGTCGATGCTATCGAAGTGAGCTCCATAAAAAACGATAAAAGTCAATTGTTTTAATCACCTTTCGTATATAGTTGAGGCACATAATTGTTATTTTTTTTGAAAATTCGTTATATAATGTTATATATTATTAAACATGAATAGTTAGTCTGTCAAATAGCTCAAACCGAGTAAATAATAATACATTTTAACAATCAGGAAGAATAAATTTGCTTTTTCCGTTTAATACATTTCTTAATAATAGACTTTAACGTAATAAGTGGATCTTATCTAATGAAGACTATAAACAGAGAATCAAATCATTCGCCGCAAAGTTTTGCTAATAAGAAGGAATATCTTAATCTCACTTGTTTAAGCTTTTACAGTTGGAGGTTTTAAGGGGTTATTTTATGTGTTATATTTTAAGAGGGTCGCAATTAGCGAGTCAGTAGACTGGAATTAAGTAACATCTCAATTTAAATATCTTAGCAACCCCAGTTCCGTTTCAACCCTTTTTCTTTCTTCACGAACACAGACGAAACTGCTGTTTGGACTCTGTTTTTCCCTCTTCCAGAACTTCGAACTCCAATTGTAGCTAATTAAAAAGATTGACCCATCTGTGTGTTGATGTGTTACTTCGTTTAAGCTAAAATTTATGACCGCACTTTTATTAAGGGAACAATAATTAAATTTTTAAGGGGTTACACCACGTCTTATTTATTCTCTTGAAAAAGTTTGCATTTTATTAACTAATAAAGTGAAAATAAAATTCGTGATTAGGAAGGGACCTTTTTCTAATTTCATACATCTACATCCCCAAATATAATTGAGTGTAATTTGATTTTTTTGGCATAGGTATGGTAAATTATTGGTAAAGTATTATGTACATACAGTCTAGAAATTGATACAAGGAACTAAATTGGCACACATATATGAAGGAAAACATAAAGATTGAACAAATAATTGCATATGACACATTGTTTCGTTGCACAGTACGATTCAGTTGTAAGTAAAAATTTCGATCGTGAAATCTTGCTACCGCATGTATGAGGCCGTATTGATAACTAATGCCTCCATGGCTATAAGTTTTATAATGATGGGTCAGACAGTATCAAAAGTGGTTTGCCATTTACCTTAAGCAGCATCGCATTTGCACATGACAGTTCTAAAAATGGCGACCGGCATGGGCGTGCAGTTAAAGCAACGAGCTGTCATCGAATTTTTTACTGCGGACGGTGTAGCGCTCGTTGACATCCATCGAAGGTTGAGTGAACATCATTACGGCCCTGAAATGACACGTCAGTCCATGGAGTACAGACATAAGAGTTCGCCATAACCGAAAAAATTTAAAACAGTACCCAGTTCTGGGATTGCGTTCATATTGAATTTTTGGAACATGGCTGTGCTCCGAAGGATATGTTAACACCCTAACAAATCTAAAGCGACGGCTGCGTAGGGTTCGTCCAGACAAAGTGCCAATTCTGCATCATGACAACGCTCGGCCTCGCACAAGTCAGAGGACGCGTATAGCACTGGCGAAGCTTGGGTTTCATGACGTTTTACTTCATCCACCTTATAGCCCAGATCTTGCGCCTTGTGACTTTTTCCTCTTTCCGAAGCTTGAGGAACATCCTAAAGGCAAACGTTTCTCTTCGGATGCAGAGGTGATAACGGTGGTGCGGAAATGGTGCCGTGCGAAGACTTCAGACTTTTTCCGTGACGGATTTGCGCGACTCGTAGTACGTTGGCGTAAATGTATTGCTGTCAATGGCGATTATGTGGAAAACTGATTATATCAGTGGGTAGAGGATAGTTATCATTGCACACTTATATGTAAACAATATATCTATTACTAATAAAGTTATAGACATGGAGGCATTAGTTTTCAATACGCGCTCGTATAATGCGATGTTATTTCTTTTATCTAATACTATTTGCATTTAAATATTTTAACATAGGTTTATATACTAGTTGAATGTGTATGTACATACATACATATTGCAGTGATTTTATTATTCAAAAGCGTATGTTCATTTGAGGTCTTCATGTTAGTTGCTTATGGTTGCTTGTGGCCCCTTCCTTTAATTTAGCCTTAGTTTATTTTTATGTGTCTGCACGGAGATAAATATACCCATAGTTCATACAACATAAATATAGTAAAATGTCACAACACAATTTTTGTTAGAGAAACTACAAATTCTGTTGGATTAAACACATGTGTTGTACTTCTTACTATAAATTATTATTATTTTAAAAATACGGGGGATTGTTGCCCCACATTTTCTCAGTGTGTCTTATTCCAATTTTGTTCTTAAAAGAGAAGAGTCCAGTCAACAACTTTTAATATGTAAATTGAAATTCACTGTCGTAAAACAGAATTATATTTTTTCAACATAAATTTATTGAATGTATTGTATGCTAGTGCTCGTATTGCTACTCACACACAGTATTTTAACTTCTAAACTAAACATTGAGACCACTGAAACCAAATCGAACTTCAAAATTTGACATGCGTTATTGTAGAAGCGGAACTCTCTTCATACACAAATTAGAATCATATAGGTCGTTTAATTTATGAACATTTATATACATTGTTTCATTTATGAAGTAGACATTACTTTTGGATTCGAAAACAGTTGAGGATGGGATTTGAAAATGTAGACTGAACGGAAACTATCTAAATTGATCGAGTTATTAAAATACAAAAAAAATATCAAACAACATACGAGGTAGACGCCATAAATTCTCGGCCTGGCAGGCTAATACAGATTCCAGCGTGTTCAAACTCCGTTGCGACATAGTTGCACATGTGCGAAGCCTATATTATATATATTACGGCTCGAAGAGTAGTAGTTTTTAGTAGCCAGCCAGTCAACGTGACTAGTGTATGAAAATGTCTCAGGTAACGAAAATTGAGTACCGCGCGGTTACTAAATTCTTAACGAAAGAAGGGCATTTGCCTAGTCACATTAAACAACGTTTAAACGGCGTTTATATTTCACTATAAAAAAGTGGGCGAAATGTTTCCGTTTGGGGCAAGAATCCCTTGAAGATGATGAGCGTCCCGGTCGGCCAATTGAACTGATAACGCCTCAAAACATTTCAATTATTGAAGAAATGGTATTAGCAGATCGCCGTTTGAAGGTGAAGGAATTATCAGTGGTGCCTAACCTTTCTGAAAAAGTACTCGCCGAATTCTCCATAACCATTTTTGTATGAATAAAATTAGTGCAAGATGAGTACCGCATCTTCTTTCTGCTCTCCAACGTGAACGTCGGGTCGAATGTGCGCGCTCGTTTTTAAGCATGTGTGGAGACGACTCGAAACCAATTTTGGAGTCCATTGTAACAGGACATGAAATAATGGTTCTGTATTATGATCCTCTATCCAGAAAGGAATCGTTTTAAGGACGATAGTGAGTTTCAGCTGTAATACAACATTTTAAGGGAGGAACTTTAGAACTATGTTTACAAGGGTATAGAATTATTAATTAATCGTTGTAATAAATGTATTGAAGTTAAGGAAGATTATATTGAAAAATACAAATGGTTATATTTTGCCAAGTTTATTCTTTCTATATCAGGCCGAGAATTTATGGCGCCTACCTCGTAACACAAATGTGTAAATATGATAAATTGGGATATTTTGGAAGCTACTAATTTGAAAAACACGAGAAACTACTAAGAAGATTTTACAACAATTATTTCGGAGCTGGAAATATCGTTGGTAAATGAGCTTGGGAAAGGATTTCGAAAATTATTTTAACTTCAAGAAGTACTGTGAGTAGTCAGAATTTATTATTGGCATTTAAACATTGTTTGATTTAACTGAAAACGCATTAATTAAATTGCAAGATTTTATTTAAATCCCAATTAAATAACGGATCAGTCGCATGGGCCGCGTACTACAAATAGTGTGACTCATCCCCTACAGAAGTGAAATTTAGAAATCAATACCCTATGGTAAAAAATAAAAACTGACCCAATAAAAATCTTGGTAAATAAAGCGAATATATGCACGCGTTGAAATATTTTTATTGCAATTTTTTTTTGTTTGAAAACGGCATTTGTTATGTATGTAATGTGATAACCGCAAAAAGTAAACAAAGTAAAATCTGTTGTACTTAATACTATAGGTATGTAGTAAGAAACACTTTTGTTTTTCAAAGATAACGGATACCTATACCGATTGGGAAAATGTGAAATTAGCTATATCGCTGTATGTACGGCGGGAGAGCGAGGAGGGGATTGAATGGGATCTGATCAGTTCGATGCGAGTCGCGCTAGTCCGCTTTCAGCAACGCAGGGGTGTAGACCTACTATTTGCAAGAGCGCACGTAATAATTTGAAATCACGGTCGCCTGGAAATGAGAGTTTCGCATATTTATTTTGTTGTTGCTACGAGGCTTATGCGAAACTAATAAGAAATTCTAATGACGAAAATAAAAACAGATTTTGATGAAATAAAAGAAAAGAAAAATAAATCAAAGATCATCCGCACATACTGCAGTCTACCTCGTAACTAACCACATCGGTAACCGTCGGGAGTTGCCGCTAACCCCTCCGCTTGTGGTGAATCACCCATTCCCGCTTACCGTTGTCGCATCCAGGCTTCGTATAGCTAGACATTTTCCTTATGTGTATATGTATTTGCATTGATTACTTTTAAAAATTAAGGCTCTTAATTTTAATACGCCATATAAGAAGTTTCACTTCAATAAATAATATAATACAATAAATAAGCGTAACTTCTTAACAGCGTGGATAAGATTGGTGAAACATTTGCACCATCAGGTTTGTTTCCACATTTTTTTCGGTGAAGGATGGTCACTGTGAACTTTACGCAATACTTTAGCTCCATCATAAGGTTGGCTTCTGCA
Organism: Dynastes maya; assembly: GCA_029619315.2. Lineage (NCBI taxonomy): Eukaryota > Metazoa > Arthropoda > Insecta > Coleoptera > Scarabaeidae > Dynastes > Dynastes maya. The sequence goes on from JAROYE020000001.1 coordinate 45,893,233, forward strand.
GCCGATTTGTGATAGTTTGGTGGGGTTAATCTACGCATGCGCGAACTAAAGCTGGTTTGCAACTGATTTAGCAATTTAGCTTGCGCCATATTTACAACCGGTTCTCTGTTATTTTCATATTGTGCCTACTTACATTTATCAGGTGGTTTATAAGTTACAAGCATATTTAATAGACTTGAGAGAAAAAATAAACTCGAATATGTAGATGATAACAACAGATTTATCTTACATTCAAATACTACAAGAGGTAAGCGAAAACAGAAATAACCGCGAAATGTTTAGACAGGATAACAAATTTTTTATAACATTAAAGAAACTGTTAATTCGTAACAAAACCACAGACATGTATAAAACACGTGTGAACGTATGCAAGAAAAAACTAATACAACTTTTCATTTCACAGTATAACAATGCGCATGCGTCTGATGGATTACTGGACGATAATCTTCAAACTGGAGGAACCATTAGCAAACGGTTAGAAATTAATTTGGAGATTTCCACGAACGCCACACTACATCAAACTAAAGAGTCAGAGTTTGACATTTTAACTGCACGAACACTATTTTTGTAATGCGCATTTCCCTAACGATATCAACTGATTTGAAATCGTTAGAGAAACAAATCTATAATTCAAATCCGGAAATTCACTGATAAACTTAGTGACTTTATCAGCCAACGGTCGTCGATTTTCCTTGCATACGTTGGACATGCTTACATGCATATACATATTTATCTTTATAATTACGTGTATTGCTGCGAAAGGTTGAAGAGTAACTGTTGCAATAAATTAATAATTTTATTCCCTGAGGTAGCTCGTGACGATTCGTCTGCAGGCATGCGTCGCGTCGTGGGTCGGGCAACCAACCTTACTGCTAACCTGGCGCAAAGCGCTCTGTGCCAGGCTTACTCATTACAATATATCCAGGCCGTATAATTGGCCACCATATATATGGGGGTTAAAGGGCCCCTTATTTCCTTTTTGCTAAATTTTAGCAGATATTAGAAAAAATACGGATCGCAATGATGCCCTATATATCTGTTCTTCTTACGTTTATTTTATCCTAGTGGCCACATTTCCAACAATATTCAAATTTTTACAAACAAATTTGCAGTTTGGAGTTAATTTCATCAAAAATTCACTGTTTTAGTAGAAAATCATGATCCTAAATAAATTTCGATTCAGTGATTGAAACTGACGTTCTTAAATCCATCTTATTGTTTTAAGTTTCGTATGTTTGTTTTGGATAAATTAATATTCTATTCACCGTTATGCCTAAAAGCTATTTCAATATCTTACAACTAGAAACAGAAATGCTTGCTAAGTAATTATGATAGTCATATGTACATACGTCAGCACTTCCAAAAGTGATTCATCTATGAATGTTGCTTTAATGATTATTGATTTTAATACTAGAAATCATTAGCACAACTGTCTATTGAACCGCCGACGCGAAAAGTAACATGTGACCCTTTCTTCTTTGATCAATAACGAAACAAATTAATATGTTAAAGTACGTAATTTGGGAAATGTTATTAATAAGAGTCGTTTGTCCAGATTTCAGACATTAATACTTTTAAATTAGCGATGGAAGTGCCTTGAATTACAGAGAAGCCAGCTTTCACGGATGCCTAATGTAAGTTCTCCTTCAAAACAAAACACCCGCGAAGCTGGAGCATTCCAATCACGTAGGCTGCGAGAAAAATTGCGACTCACTACCGTAACCCCGAGGCGGAGCGGTGAAGGGAACGGTGTGGTAGACAGGGTTTATCGGAGAGCTATTTGAAGGGTGGAAATATATATATATTGAAGTGAGGGAGGTTAAAAAGATTTCATTTTTCCGAAACTGAACATGTTGCGGTTAGAGCTTTTATTGGAGATTTTTTATATTCGTAACTTTTCGAGGCGAAGTACTGTGAAGGAAGCGATGGATGATTAAATCGTACACATACACTCTGAAATTTCGTTTGCAAAGCGCGATGTTTTATATTATATTTTAAAAGAATCGAATATGAATTTAGTTTGAATTCAGCAGTACTTCATATACCCATGCTCAAAATATTGACATATAGTAAGCACTTTGTGAAGTACGTAAATATGAAATTTGATGAGCTGAGTTATGTAACAATTGCTTCTATATGTGCTGAAGAAGCCTCAGAGCAAATACTTCTGATATGTACAGCCTTGGCCTTATGTCATAGATACTCTAAAAGAACTCATTATTTGCCATACAGTTAAACTTCAAACAGAACAAATGTTGTATGCAGGTGTTCACGGATGGACCTAACCATACTTATAAACCTATTACTTTTAATGTTTGCGGAAAAGGCATCTTTATAAAATGTTTTGCTTATGTTGAAGAGTGTGCACTAAATCTATGGGATAATTAGAAATTAGGATAATAAAAAATTATGTCAGGGGTAAGATACTATGTTATTTAAGAGTATCCTGAAAATAGCATAAATAAAAGTTATTTCAAATGTCATTAGAAGTCCGGACATAAAATGTGAGTACTGGTCTTCAATGCTGACATTTTATATTAACTTGGTTAAAGTATTGTCGATATTACTTAATCGTACGTTAAAGATAACTGAGCGTTGAAATACTACTATTACCTTACAATTAAAATAATTATCTAAGCCTATTTCCTTTTAAATTTCCTGTACAAAAGGAACAGTCGTACACCTGTTATTATTTTCATAAATCTAAATACTTTATTGTACTTTATATTACTTCCATCTAATAAATGATTATAGTAAACAACAAATGAAATACGGTTTTCATAGAAACAAAATACTTGGTGACTATTGTGCAGTAATTTAATATAATCAATGAAGAATAACCCAAGTTTCATATCTCCCTGTAGATTTATACAATATTCTGATTATACATCCATTCGTCGACACATTATATATCTACATACACGTTGGTCCAGATACGAACGGGGTATTGCCTTTGTGATCAATCACGTAATACGAGGCGTGTTTTTAAAATAAGTACCGTTTTCAAATAAAACAAAAACAAGTAAACTTTTCTTAACAATTTTATTTTTACAACCTACAATGTACCTTATTCTACTTTACTACATAATTTCCACCAATATTGAGGCATTTATCGTATCGTACAATCAGCTATACAATCCCATCGTCATAGAAGTCTGCTGCCTGATTTAACAACCACTGGTCACAACTTCATAGAGAACACTTCTGGAAACTTGAGGAAACTCCTCAGATAACGATGAAATCGTAAAGTGTCTGTTCTCTTTCACTTTTTCGTCAACTTTCTGAACCAAATCTTCAGTAAAGACAGAAAGTCGCCCACTTCGTTCCTCCTCATAGACATTCGTGCGGCCATGTTTAAAAACTGTCACCCCTTTCCTTCCCCCCACTTCACTGATCTTACACTTAATGTCGGCCGATTTAATGCCTTTAACACTAAGAAAACGAATCACAGCGCGTATTTCGCAGTTGGCGGGATTCTCGATCGGCGGAGACATCTTAAATAGTGACAAACAAACGTAAACACGGTCGAATCTTTCTGTAATGGCGTCTGTGGTTTGTCAACAGATGTAGGTACACAGCGCGCAAGTGTAGAAAGCCGCCGCAGCGCTCACGGTAGCAGAATTTCAAAACGGTACTTACTTTAAAAACACTCCTCGTATTATAATTCAACGCCTTCTGACAAAATGTATTAATACAGAATCACTGCGTCATTTTTCTGTATTCTCAGATTATGTTAGAAAGTACAGTTTCTTATATTCATTTTGTTGGTGTTATGCAGGAGAACAAAAAAGTAATTCTAAGTAGGAAAATAAACAACGATTCTTATAAAATTATACTAAAGAAAACTAAATTCGATAATTATACAAAATAAATTGAAATTCTAACAATGCTACTTTATGCGAAGCACAATTGAACTACCAATGGAGAAAGATTTGCTACATAGGCTCTTAAACCTGATTGTGGGAACTAACCTGTTCGAGTAAAACAAAACCGAAGCAGGAATAATACAAAAAGCTACTAAGCTTCAGTGTTAGGGATGTAAAGACCAGCCCTGCTTTGGTAGAAAAATCAATCAATCAATGTTACTTTATTAAGGGGAAAAATCTCCTGGCAATTTTGAACTTTGTAACTTTTGTATTTGCTGTGTTTCAAAATACGTTTCACAGTACTTTTACTAACGCCGATTTCGTCTGAAATTTGCCGGCTAAAGCAAGGTTCGCCCATTTCAACTAACGAATAAGCCCTCACTGCTTCTCTCCTCCAGCTGGGGGTGCATTGGATGGATTTGAGGCTGTTCGTCTATTTGTTGGCATTTACGGTAATTCCCAAAATACCATATAATGATCTGGGATTGTATAACCCAACATAATGTATTCGAAATCCACGATCTCTTATTAGCACCTAACGAGCGCACAGAAAGACAAAGAATGCATCTAATAGGCCTCTCTGCGGTTGCGCGCGGCGAGGCTGGCCAGCGGGGATAAATGCAAGGACACCAGATCGCGCTACGTGTAATATATCTCACAGCCCGGTGAAAACTGAGCCAACGTGTACATAAGTTTAAATGAGTAAGAAACTAACAATCTGTTGTTTAAGATATTAGGGTCGTTGTTACTGTGACCCTCGCAGGGCCTCGCTTGGTCGCTAACTGAACATACGTGTCATGTATTAAAGATCATGTCAGCGGAAGAAAGTTCTAAACGTAAGTCAAGAGAGCTAGATGCTGTTATTAATGCTAAAGCTAGTGCAACTAAATCTTTATCAATAAAAGACCTCAAAAACCTTTTCTATCGAAAAAAGGGTTCCTTTATTTCTCATAGGTAATGCACCTGTAGCTGTTAATCGTACTGGATGTCTAGTGCATGCGAAGAGAGATTTCAGTTTGAACATGCGACATAAATGTTTGGTTGGTGACCAATTGGATACTATTTACAAAATACAGTTCGATTTTGTACCAGGGTTGTACTCTGCCTTTCTGAAAAATATTTGTGTTTGCTTTTAGTACCTGTTACGTAAGGAATGTTCCATGTAAGAGTAATCTTTTTATAGCATTTTGCATGCAACTTGTGTTTTGCAATTATGAGCAGGCGTGTTGAAGAACTTCGGAAAGTTTGGTGACTAGATATAATGAACTGCTAATGTTTTTTTGTAGCGACGTCGGAAATTTTGCTACTCTCTAAGTTAGATGTACAAGAAAATAACTGCAATTACGCCATCAACAGTGCTGGGTGCATTCTTGGGAGTGCCACATAACTGCCATGCGAAAAAGTTGACGCACCTCTGCGTATTTCAATTCGTGTATAAAATCTATAAATTCATTAAAGATGTTGGTTATACAAATTTTAAATTTCTATATTTGCCTGATATAAAGGAAACCACTAGCTAATCAAAATTGTATAAGATAATAGTTGTTAATTTAAATTTTGATAAGTGAACAGATTAAAATATGACCAAAGCGTTTGGCACTTAAAACACTGTGTTCTCAAACCCTTTTTTTCCTTCGTATCCTAAATTTTTTTATATATGGGCTCTTCAGAATTATGTTCCAATTTTCACTTCGTGGTGAAGAGAATTCGTTACTTTTAGTCCAAGTTGCTGTAGAGCAAATTTTATCCCTTTCAGTGCTTTTTACATGTCAAAAGACAGGTCAATAATATTGATTCTTTTTTCTCTCGAAAACTTTTTCTAGATCGTTTGTTTACCCCCAATTGAACGTATAGATTAAATTTTGCTTGGTATATATGTAGCATAATAAAACCATTACAATTCTTCTTTCATATGCTAGTAGTTTTATAAATCAAATTTTACCTGTGTATGTTAATCGTACTTTTCAATTACCTTATAGTATTATATACCAAATAATAGGTTGTAATGTATATTATCCTGAATAAACGTTTCAATTTTTTTTTCTTTTTTGGTGTAAATGTTTTTAAGAAAACCGTCAACTATAACAATAAGAACGCAGGATAAAAAAGCTATATAAGAACTGTAGCAACTATGACAATAATAAAATATGCTTACCCTAAATATCTTACGAGACTATGTATAAGTAAACATTATGTTGTAGTCATAATTCACATCCCGTTTTATTGTCTTTGTGATGTTCACTCTGGTTATTGGCTTTTTCAATAATTCACCACAACGTTGTCGCTGTATGAGTCGCAGTGCATCGCGGCAAGGTTTTCAACCCCTCTACTAAATTCGACTATCATGCGGTTGCCCTAAAACATATACGCACATATACACACATTTTTACCAATTGGATTTGCCATCACATACAGCTCTTGTCGAAAGATAATAGATGTGCGGGCGAAATCCGAAGATGTTGGATAGTGAATTGAGAACCTCTATACGTACATATGTGCATATGTCGGTCACAGATTTACTTATATTTCTCCCACGTGATTACAAATTCCACAGCTTTACTAGATTTCCTTTTTAATAAAGGCATGATAATGATTTCAATAGTCAAATTTATATAACAAAATGGCTCCAGTAAGTGGATGCAACTTAATGGTAATAGTGGAAGACTCCAAAATTTTCAACAAATCTGTTAATTCGAAATGCATTATCGAATTGCACTTAAATACAATGTACAAACATTTGGATTCGTAACTAGATATCACAGTGCATGTCTTAAGTAAACATCACTCAAATCAGCATATGGAATGTATGAAGGGCGTTAGATTGATAACTAGATTGATGTAAATAGATAGATCCAAAACAATCACTACTTATACACGTAGCGAACAGAAATCAAGCAGAAGCACTATATATAATATACGTACATACATCCAACGTATTTATGTGTTTTGTTTATTTACACTGTATTTATTTACTTTTCTATATCTCTAAATTCCAGGCATGGTCAGTCTACCGTAACTTGTGTGTATATGGGTTAATTTTAGCTTACATAGTTAATTCAGTTTTGCTGCTGAAAATAGTAGCTTAGGAATCAAAACGTGGGTCTAGTGCAGTGTTGCAGTAAGGTGGTAGTGAAGTATCTCAATTCCTCAAGATAGTTGGAACTACCGAAGTGTTATTTTTAAATCCTTCAAATGTGTGACTAAAGCGATTGAATGATGTGATTTGTTAAAAAGAATATCCTGCATGTGAGTGTTTAGATAGTTCGGAATAACATAACTAGCGGTTGATAACATTAATCACCACTATGAGGATATAAGAAGTACCCGTGTTTGGAGACAGACAGCGCCTTGTGCCAAATTTGCATTACCGACTAAATACCATTCTTTAGTCGACGTCTGTCAACATTTCGGAGAGACTCGCCAAGTAGTGTTGTTTTAAGAGCAGTTGAAAGTGACCAAGTTTCCGTATTTGTGAAATCATGCAAAAAGAACATTTGCGGTCAGTGACTTGACATCCTTTTTTGGATGGGAAAATGTGTACAGAAGTCAAAGAGAAGTTGGATGCAGTTTATAAGAACCATTCACCTTCGATGACTAGTGAATTTAATAAAATTAAGCGTGGCCGAACATCCGTCTTTGATGATAAGCGACCAGGTCGCCCCATTGAGGTCACTGCGGACGACATTAGCAGACCGCCAGATGAAGATTAGATAGATTGCTGATATGGTAAACATCTCAATTTAACATGTGCAAAACATCCTTCACTAAGAATTGAGCTTGAGGAGGCTATCGGCGAGATGGGTGCCGCATCTGGTCCACGTTTGATCAAAAATGGAGTTGCGTGATAACTTCAAAGCAATGTTTGGACATATTTAAGCGCAATACGAGTGAGTTTCTTGCGGCGTTCTGTGACTGTGGACGAGACGTGGATACATCACTACACGCCAGAAACCAAAGGCCAGTCGGCAAAACGGGTGTTTCCTGGCGAACGTGCACCACAGAAAGCGAAGACGATGCCATCAGCCGGAAAAGTTTTGGCGACGATTTTTTGGGATTCCCACGGCGTAATCTTAATTGATTATTTGGAGAAGGAAATGAGAATCAAGGGACAGAACTGTGCTTATTTATTAGACCGATTCGACGCTGGACTAAAGAGGAAGAAGCCCCACCTAGTGAAGAAAAAATTCTCTACCATCATGAATTGATGTCCCATCCACCATATTCGTTAAATTTGGCCCCCTGTGACTACTTTCTTTTTCTAAACTCGAAAAAATGGTATGGCGGAAAAAGAATCACGTCAAATTAGGAGGTCATTGCCGTAATACAAGCCTATTTTGCAAATCCTATTTGGATGGCTTAAAAAAATTGGTACATCGCTGGACTAAGTACATAACGGACAAGGAAATTATGTCCAGAAATAAATTTAAGAAATGCAAAACAAATGCGTTGTTTTCCTTAACACAGATACTTATTATACCATTCTCGTGTATTAAGCAGAGTCCACTGTCTTAGGTTTCTTACAGCGCAGCGTTAATTGACTCTCAGCGAAGCAATATATCTCCCAGGCAGGAACATTTAACTAGATTTACACCTAATGTAATTAGAATATATACTTGCTTCGCCTTCCGTGTATTAGATACTATTAGATATTAAATGCTGAGGCTGTATTTCGTTCAATTTGAACTGATAAATATAACAATAATGGCGTACTCTCGTAAAATCACGATCCATGCATAGTCAGAAGGCAAGCGGCATCGACATACAGTAACGATAGTGTATATTATTATCATATTGTTTGAAGATGAACTTTGTTTCATGAGGTAGATATTTATGCTCGAACAATCCCAACTTTATTCGTGATCCCAGAGGGCTTGTTTACTGAACAGCCCACCCAGGCAACAGATAGTAATCATTTTGAGTTTTGAATTATAACCAGTGTATTTACTGCTGTGTACAACTCCGTAACGTTACAAATTTCCAAAGGTGCAATAAACACTTATTCTGCGAGAGGAAACATATTGATTGAGTTGGTTGACACCAATTATTATTTCTCCACCTACGCATACTCGTACATTCATTTTAGGTAGAAGTTCGCACGTTCGTCGTCTATTTTTGTGATGGTAAAATGTAATAATATTTATAAAATTGAGAAATTAAAAAAATTACAATAAATTAAATTTCGAATACACCCACATATACACACACCTGCAAAACCTGAAGAACGGTTTGGCTGATTGAATTAGTTGATGTATGCTATTTACTACTTATACAGTATGACCCAAAGTTATATTACTGTTTGAATTGACAACAGTACAACAGTAATTTTATGTATAGTGGCATAGTGCTCTTAGTGTGCTGTAGAAAATTGAAAAGGCTTTTAATTATTATATAGTCTAGATGTAATTAAATATACGATATATATGTTACTATAGTTTTGTTATTTGATATTTTGACTAGTTATTATGTACAATACCTAGCTAGGAATAACTAGGTATACCGGGTGATTCAGCGTGCATGTTCCAGTACAATATCTTTGTCGTTAAAAAGGGTATTGTTTCAATTTTTTTTTTCACATATGTAGTTAGAATTTTACATTTTTCTGATATTATCAATGAGGTATCATTTCCGGTTTAACTAGAAGTCGTATCAACTCTTGTGTTTTAAATGGGATGAAATTTTTATTGCTTTTTCGATGGAGAATTTTTTTCTCATTTCAATGATATAACATGTGCATATTCCTTTCGATAGTATCCTCAAAATTAATTCAAACGTTTTCATGTAGCAACCGCTGTCTGTATCTAAGTAAACCGATTTCTTATACAGTAGGCTATGGAAAACAAATTTCTTTTTGACAGCTTCAGTTATTTTATTTGTAAGTTCAGTTTCTTACTATTATAGATTTTACTAAAAGAGAGAAATATGTTATGCTTTCAATATTTGAAATGTCGTTGGTCGTCGTAATCGCCGTACCACCCGCAAATTATATCAACGTTTTCCCGAAAGACGCGTACCCAGTGACATGTATTTCACTAGGCTGACGAGAAATTTAAGGGAGCAAGGTTCATTTAGAAGAAAAAGGACTGTCTTGGCGCAAAAAACAACTGCAGACGACAATATTGGTGCGGTTGTTTTAGCTGTTTCAAAATCGATAAAATGGCGTACCATCATACAAATTTTATTAAAAGAACTCTATTTGAGGGAATTTAAAATCATTATAAAATCGTTTTTTTTTCCATTACTTTTCGTAAAATACTATCTTGTAATATTTTACCTACAGCAATGCAATAGTGGCCGAGTTCATTTTGAAGCTTTGAAGTTCTCTGAGAATCTATTGCCCCCTTCTAAATACATAAGTTAATGAAATAAAGATAAACTGTAAGGACTTACAGCTTCTAATTGAACTCGGCCTGTGCCTTCGAATTTTAAAACAAAACTTCAATAAAACAACTTTATGATTTAATGAATTAATTTATATTCGTAGTATTTATACGATTAAAAAGAATCTTAAAAAAGAACAAACACAAAATATCCATAAAAATTCTAAATTGTTCAAAAATGTTTCAGTCTCTTTCCAAGCAGAAAGAGCTTGCGCGTCTCCAATGAGTTAACTGATAACAGTGATAACTTTGAGAAATTTGTTCAGTACGTATAATTTTATGAAGACTGAAATTCCTTCATAAATTATTACGAAGGCATTCATATTATCTGTACAAATATGCAGTTGCAGTGGTGCAAGTTACACATGAAACATATATTGGGAATAGAATCTACAATATATTGTGAATCAAGAGTTCTTCTTATTAAGGTTGCAGTTTTTACTGGAAATAATACGGATTTTATAATTTTTTTAAATAATTTCCAAACAGGGGAATTTAGATGTAGAAAGTAAAGTACGCTCTATCTTTACTTTTTAGATTAGAATATTTAGAAATGACCATAAATAAGGATTGCTATTAAGAAAACTAACTTTTCCCTAGTTGAATTTAACCATGCTTGGACTGGATTTAATACCCTGCACAATAATTTTGATGTTTAATTATAACCGTAAATGGCTGTTTACAGGAATCTCAAAACTGATTGAAATATCTAATGCCAAAAAAGAGATCTTTGCATCTGCCAAAATTTTCAGATTAAAATTGATTTCTCAAAGTTCGTGCATTCTATGATATGCTATGTCGTTTAACCCATTAATTGCCAAAATATTAGAAAAGAATTTGAAATTAATCTATGTCTGTCGTAAAAAGTCTTATTTAAATAATATTTTGTATATTTAAAATAAACAAAATAGTTCCAACATGGTGAAAAATAATGTTTCGAAAACGATACTTTGACATAATGTATTAACAAATATTATAAGGGCAAGGAAGTCCGTAATATCGATTTTTTGTGTAATTTCAAAAAAAACAGGTTGAATGTATGTGAATATTAGATTTACCACGCATATACATATGCATTGTTTGTTGTGCGTAGTCAACAGCTTATTCTTCCACGGTCCGCCTGATCGTAACGCTCCTTACTCAGTACCATTAGATGGCCGCCTCCAGTGATCCTTCCGATCTAAATTTTACTTACGGCATTCCAGTATTATACGCAATGCACTGACTATTGCGCAATTTAGTAAATTGGTAAATAATGGCCACGTAGATTTTTTAGCTTTTATAATTTGCAACAGCACTATCGAGTAAATCAGCACCACCCATGTGTTGGTTATAGTCGTTTAAAAGTTATAAATTTAGTAGGCCAGCCAAGTGTTATAAATTATAAGACTTGGCTGGCCTACTAAACATTTTTTACGCAACTTCTTATTGTATCTTTTTACGTTGATGGGTGGATGTATTATTAGCTACTGTTACAAATGAGTTGTCGTTCCTTCTTGTAACAGCTGCTCCTGCTTTTTGGTCATAATCATTGGCGAGATACTCTCTATTCTTTTTTGTACTACATTCCCGTGTTGTAATGGACAATTCACCAGGCAATTTTCTCTCACTGTGGCTGTAACAAACCCTTTTCCTCCAAAAGACAAGAGTGTAGCTAAAGAAAAAGTTATCTCAAAATAGAGCCTGTGTTGCGATGAATTTAGAACCACGGCCAATATATCTGACAACTATACTCTTGTGCATAAAGAATGTTGTGATTTATGTACTTCAAGAGGTACTGCTCCATAATTAATAGAAATAAAGAAAGACAGCAACTTTTAAATCCTACTACACAGCTTTCCCCTTGATGAACAGCTCAGCCGAAATAACAACAAACTTAAAAATCTCCGCTACAAACACAGAAAGCAACCATGTATTTTGTTATATATTCTATTACAGAAAGGCAACAAGGAAAATAATTTCTGCTCGTTTTTTCTCGATATCAAGTCACTAATGCAACTAGAATACTCCACAGGATGCCTTAGCAAAGAAGGATAAAATATAATGACTGTGGGGTAGTATGGCAAACAAGAATATTCTCGGCACACTCCGCACCACACAAATTATTAATTAACTCGGACAGGGCGTTTCGAAGACACATGGGTCTTCATCTTCAGCCGCGTACTGATTGATGTGAGAGAACGTACATTAAATCTAACGAATCCGCCCTACTCTTCAAGAAAAATGTATACAAGTACCTACCTTTGCCGCTTAAACAAGAAAGCAAGTTAAAATAAGGAGAAAAGGCGGAAAAGGTCTTGTCACCACGAGACGCAAGACATATGGCCATCCCACCCTAATAAAAATATAAATCGAGTGAGGCAACGGTTGTGTCCTTTCTATTGAAATTTGTGTTCTTTCCGCCTCTACCCTTAAAACTAAAAACTGGGACGTCTCTTATTATAGGACAACCATAAATCAGATCTCTATCATAATAAATCGAAAAGACAGGAAAAGTGTAAAGGTGCCTTCCTCTTTATTGATTAGGTTTACATTCTTATTTATGTAAATGGTCGCATAGGCGTCCAGTTCAAACGGCGAAATCACGCTTTTAATTAATTTTAGGTTTTCTAATTTTAAATTATGTCCGGTATCATTTATATGTTGTGCTACACTTGACGCTTGTATCTTCCCGTAGCTGTAACACCTGATGTGGTCCAATGAACACAAAATAGTTCCTATGGTAACACTTTACTTCGTAGATTATGCCAAAGTGTCGATAGCAAAACAGTACTTAATGTTTTACTATGGACCAATGTGAATTTTCTCATAGTTGTATCTGTTATCTCTAGCTATGAAAAGTACTTCCCTGTTGCTAAAACACCATTGAGTAGTAAAGATGTTTTGTATATGATAACTGTATGGAAGACACTTTACAATATTTTGTGTAAGGCGATGCGTGCTGACGCGAAATTATCAATTTGATTTTGAAACTGTAGTTTCTACATCGAAACCTTAATCTGGTACATCCAAAGCGAATATATTGTTGTCACAATTATTTTAAAATATATTTATTTTTAATTACTTTCATTTGAAAATGAGATTATTTACATTTTTAGTAGCATATGGTTGCGAGGAAAGTAGTGCTAGTGGCCTCTCCCCTCAATTTCCCTCCAAATTCATTGTTTGTTTTATACATGAAGGTCCCATTTTTGTTACAGACCAATAAACAACATTTAATGGGCAAAACAAAATTTATCATCGGAAACCATAATTATATTTCTTAAATTCAAAATTATTTAATTGCATTGTGCATCAGTGAACGTATTACTACTTACATGCAGTAACTAAAATATAGTGGTACACAGAGAAAAAAAAGTTGTTGAATGAAACAAATATATATCTTCGAAATTATTTATTTAATTCAACAAAGGTTTATTTGAGTGGAAGCACATTTTTTATGAACAACAGGTTGAATTTGTTTGAATGTACAAACGTTTTTTGAGATAATTTTGTTGAATCAAACAAATACATATTAGAATCGTGGTCATTGCGCATCGTCAGCAATTTCCGTTGCGTGGACGTAGTACAATCGCTATCGTAGTCTAGTTTGGGTTATGTGAGATGGTGGCTAGTAAGCGGTGAGATGTAAATGAAGAAAATAATAGGATAGTAGAATCACTAGTTCAATAGAAATTAGATTTTTTCGTACATTCGCCATTAAAAGATGAAGCCAAATGAATGGTAAAGAAAAATATATTTGTTTTAAACTGACGAAGTTCTTTAAAAGAAAGAACTGTATTGTTGAATCAAACATATTACGTATATTAAATCAAACAGATATTATAGATTTTCAAATCAAACATGAGGTTATTTGTTTCAAGAGATCGTATGTTTGAATCAAATAATGTCAAAAAAATAATTTCTTTCAATTAAAAAAAATATGTCTTTGTCGCCATTTAAATTTACGATTTGGTTGACTGAATGCATATTTGAGTCAAGAATTTTTTTTCTCTGTGTAAATATGGTAACCACTGTGACTTATCGTACTTCATAATTTCGACAAGCAGCGTCTCCATGGAAGCGAAAGGCATTTTTAATGGATATTGGAATCAGGAAAAGGTTATTATTTGATTTTCTTCATATAGTAAACTTTGGATCTGTATTAGAAATACAAGTAGATGGGATAGACAGTTTTTGACTACAACGATAATCTTTCAAAATTCTTCAGTTAATTGAGAAGATTCAAGATTCAAACAATATGAAACTATATCGGCATTAAAGTTTTAAACGCCAAAGATAAAATCAGTTTGGTTCTTTCAGCATCAGAATTATGAAATGATAAACAAGATTTGAAGTCTGAAGTCAGCAGTAAAACTGAATTCAGTTTTACTGCTGATGATGATGGCTATCGAAACGTGCGTCCAGTACGAGTTAAGTATTGTGGTAAGGGTTTTAGTGAACTGTTTCAGTGTTCCAATGCCACAGATTTAAAGTACCCGATTAAGATTTGAAGAACGAAAACATTTGGATTTGATTTGGGTGTACCATCGAAGCAAGAAATTCGCAAAGAGATATCGAACTACATCTTTCAATTGAAGAACTGCAGTGAGTAGTTAAAATTTCATTAATTATTAATTAAATAAATTAATGGAAACAATGGTCGGTTAGGGATTGATCTAAGAAACTGTTAAATTTCAAAGTTTTGTAAGTAAGAAATATTATTAGATTTAATAAAAACTGTACACTCTTTTGGCATTAAAAAATGCTTAATTTGGATTAATTCTATTCGAAAAATTACAAAATAGAGTTAGATCCCAGGCATTTAATATTGCAATCAACTTTTATCCCTGAGTTCAATTTTTGCTTTAGTTTAATTACAATATATTATGAGAGCAGTTCAGTACGACATACACGGTAAAAAAAAATATTGTCTCGTTTATGATACTTTGTCCAGTAATGGGTTAATGGGCAATTAAACGAACTATGTAAATAATCTGAAATGTACAGGTTCTGTTTGAAATAAAAAAGTTGACATCCGCATCGGCTTTAGTTAAGAGTGCATGGAGTTGGAAATATTTATAGGAAATAGATCCTTCACCAAAATTTCAAGAAGATATTTTAGTTACTTTTAGAGATATATCTGATAGACCGTCGTCGTGTACGACCCTGTTATATAAAATATGCAATTTTCGATTACATACTACTTTCCTTTTTAATACGTTACATGATGTACTGCAACATTCGTTTCTTACCTTCTTCTTCATAGTACTGTATCTAATTTCGAAATGCCGTGAGAAGAATTTACGACATTGTAAGAGATATATCACTGGACGCTAATGCGGTTATAGCTTTGATTGACGACCGGTATTGACAGTTATCTGTCGTTGGGGAGGAAGGAAGTTACCGCAGAGACGTTCAGGAACAGGAAATATTACCCTGTTACGCTGTCACTTGTTACTTGGTCCATCATGGACCTTAACCGCCAGTAATTTAAGGATAAAATACGATACGTTTATTAGTATTCGAAGGTGTATAAATTATAGAGCTTTTAAATTTATTTAAACGATAAACTAGATAAATCGATTCTATCTACAGACTTATATGATTTCGAAGTTAAATAACATGGATGTTACTAAAACTTTATTTTTTCATGCAAAATTCCGAAGAGAGTTTTACTATAAAGCTATTTGAGGACGATTTAGGGTATTCTGAGTTCAGATTGCAAATATTTGATTTGATAGAAGAAGATGTATGTAATTCTTCATTTTCAACATTTCGATTTCATCTAAAGGGATTATTCAATAGAAAAAGGAATTAGCCAGTACCTCCCCCTATTAAACAGTTAAAATTACAAAAAAAATGGTGCTGCTTAATTGTGATAATTTTTACAACACCGGTTGTATAAATCCCATTACTGCGTTGTACATTAAATATCACGTGATTTATCTTCAAACTGGCTAACAAAATACTGGCAATATGACAAACAACACTAAAGTATCGGCACACTCCGCACCACACAAGTTATTAATTAGTTCGGAACAGCCGTTTCAAGGACTCCTTAGTCCCCATTTTCAACCGTATGGCCGAATATTTGCCATACTACCGCATAATCTTTGCTATCATTACTGGCAATAGATTGAACTTAAAATAGAATTGAGTGACATATCTAAAAATAGTTATCACTTCTAATAGCACGAAAGGTATAACTTTATTCTAACCCAGATAAAGCAAAACGTGTCATTTAACTATGTAGAAATTTATCTTCTCGGTTAGATTATGTACGTACATAATCATTACTATAGATTTCCGCAGCCTTTGCCGTCCGAAGACTGATCGTCAGTGTTGGAATAACATCGTTTGACTATAGCCCAGAAGAAGCCTTATGCGCGTGGGTGCGAAATGTCGACAGTACAAATCTGGCCTGTTGTGAATAGTTCTTGTGCACCTACTGTTAATGCAACTATACAGAGTGTCACAAGTGTTGGGGAAATTATTCTAACGGACATTGCCCACAAAATAAAAACCCTTTTATAGGAAAATTATTTGTATAACAGTATAATATGCTACTTCAGAAAACGTACTTCTTAATAACTGCGGGTATACTTGTAACGAAAACGCAGTAAATGCACTTCAAGAAATACTTATGGATCATCACTAGAAAGTTAACCCGTTAGACAATTTCGATATCGGTCGTTTGCATCTAAATATCGAAGTTATTAGTACAGTTGCTCAATTTGCGCCAACAGCCAGTGGCGGGCGCATAAAAGTTTACACAAAATAAATGGTCAGGAATAAAATATAATACGTGCTCAAACACTTACCGTCTTAAGAGTCTTCCGTGAAATCATAAAGTGAATAATGCCTGTTAAATATCTGCAACATTAGATATGTTTCCACAGTTGTTTCGGCAAACCGACTGAGGCGTGAGAAAAAAGTGTGTTCATATGCAAAAAACGAACGTTCTACATCTAGTGACGTTATATTTGCGTAATTAAAATAATCTTTGGAACAACCTACCGGTTCTGTTGACGCACCTTCACAAATTTGTCCAAATGTGCCAAAATCAGAATTTTTCTCTAAAACACTTTCAAACCTTTCTAGAACACAAACATTTTTTGCGTCTTTTACCGCGCATAGCTGTGCGTGAACATGTTGCACTATTTGCAGAGATTCCATTAACGATACCGAAGGATTTTGTAATTTTTCTATTGAACTGAATAGTTTTTAAATTCGTTTTAACGTGACTATTTTGAAATTTCGACTGGCTTTCGTATTATAATTTTATAGCGTTTGATGTAATCGATATTTTTTTATAATAAATCAATTTTTGCTTTATACTGATACAAAATCCTAAAGAATTTAGCAAATATTCCTTAGGCAAAGCAGGCAATTGATAAATTGAGGAGAATTAAAGTCGATAGGTACTTTCCAAATTATTTAAGACTACAATTATATAAATATCCTTATTTTTTAACTGTACTTATAGCAATTCTTACAACTCTTCATTGTGACACATTCGCCTCTGAAAGATGTATAGAACGATTGCCTACGTCACCCTGTTGTAAGAAATAGAAGCGTAAGTATAGCACTTACATTAAATATTTGTTAAATCTGCAATAAAATTGCAGTTAATACCGCAAAATATGAATGTACAAGTTGCATTTCTTTTACGGTGAATTTTTAACACTACATTGTGTTAACTTTTACCACAATGAATTTGCGACAAAAGAAAAGTTAAATCTAACGCACGCAGTGGTTGTCACATTAATTAACGCGCAGTTGTGTTGGGACAAACACAATTGCGTTAAATTCAACAAGAATTTTTCTCAGTAAGTGTGCGGTAGTATCACTGTTCTGATCTTTTAGTTAAATGATGTCACCAGTCCTCGCAGATCTGATATTTCCCAATTATTGCATTTGTAGGTAATTTAGTAACAATACGTTTTTGTCGCTGTTGAATTTGACATAGTTATATAGTCATAATTACTTGAGTTGTGTTTTCTGTATAAGTTTGTATACTCTAATGATCTTTTAATCCCTAAATTTGAGGATTATCCATTGCTTGTTGAATCAATGCATTACTACTGTCGTTATTTTGTTCAGATAATTAGTCATTAAACAATGTGAACAACTATTGAAGAGTCAAGGAGGGCATCACACGATAATATGCTCTTGAGGTCTGCTGAAGAGTAAAATTTTCTACAATATAGAAAAGAACGCCATATTTAATGTGCCCGGCGAATTGTTTATTTATTTTTATAACCTTCAAAGGTATATTATTCATAAGAAATTCACTACCGAGCGTAATCTAGTGCGTGCATGGCAGAAGGGCAGTGGGACATGCCGGCAATATTAGACGATGATATACGATTGGGGGATGAACTCGGCTTTGGCTTTTACATTGATTTGGTCACGTTCTGACCGCCATCATCCTCTTAGAAACTGATCCAAGACATGGCCGGCTTACTTACTTTCTTGATCTTAATTAGATTTAGTTCGGTGTACCGAACTTAGACTATGGAACGAATAGAAATAACTATCTAAATGTATGTCAACCCGATACAATAAATGCTCGAATAATGTAAAGTAATGAACTAGGATAGCAGCTGAAAGAGATGTATAATTGCCATAAATCTATTGCATTATTAAGTTCAAAGCGTTGTAAATTTCTATAGTACCAGAAGAAGACAGCTTTCAGCTAAAACACGTCCAGAAACTAAGCTCTGTTTGGTAATAAAAACAAAACTAGTACAGATACAGAAAAACTATTTTTTGGAAAAGAAGCGACAAACCTTAAACTGTCTTTCTACATAGCTCCTACCATTTTGCAGGCACTTGTCATAGTGTGGCACAAGTTTTTGTATGCCTTACTCATAAAACGTTGCCGCCTGCGTTGTTAACCATGTGGTAACATGTTCTTTGAGCTTTTCATCCTTGTTGAATTTTTGACCACCAAGGAACGTTTTCAGGTGACACAACTGCGTCGCGCAATACAGAATAAGTTCACAACGGTATTGTTTTGATTCATGACAATGTCCGACCTCACACTGCGAACAAAACACAACTCTTACAGGACTTTGGCTGGACCCAGTTTGGCTACCCTCCGCACAGTCCTGACCTCGCTCCTAGCGACTTCCATTTCCTTTTGCACCTGAAAACGTTCTTTGGTGGTCAAAAAGTCAACAACGATGAAGAGCTCAAAGAACCACATAGTTGACAACACAGACGGCAACGTTTTATGAGGAAGGTATACAAAAACTAAAGCTATGTAAAAAGATAGTTTAAAGTTTGTAGCTTTTTTTGCAATAAATGTTTTTTCTGTCTCTGTACCCGTTTTGTTTTTATTACCAAACGGAGCTTAGTTTCTGGACGTGCTTTGTATTATAAATTAAATTTAATATTATGTGTGCTTTATTTATTTAGAGAGTATGTCAACGATTTGGTAAAGTCCATTTATTCTGCAAACAAACATGAAATTAAAATCTGTCGTATTTAGCCGCGTATAGGAATTTTCAGTGCATCGATTGGTAGTCCTAGAACCGCGACACGTCTCGTGTTCAAATTTTCAGTTAGGATTTGTTGGCATTAACTCCAGGAAATTCCAGCGATTTGTTCCAATTCCTCGATTGTTCTGCAACGATCACTTACGATGGCATCGCGCACTTTTTGAACATTTTCGTCTGTTCTAAATGTTGCAGCACGTTCCAAACGGGGTTCATTTTCAAGTGACATTTCGCCATGTTTGAACCGAGCAAACCACGCGTAAATTCTTACCTGACTTAGAGTTTCCTTCCCATAAGCTTCCCGAAGCATTGAAACTATTTCTGCAGTTATTTTCTTTAGTAGGAAACAAAATTTGACGTTGACGCAAACTATATGGATATAAAGTTTACCATCCTAAAATCGCCGAGAGCGTTGGGAGTGACTTCAGATAATATAAATCTGTGACAGGTGAGAGTGTCTAGTAAACTTGCCTACAGAATATGGGAAAGGACTTGTTCCTTTGGACATTTATTAAAGAATTGGCTTTGGGATTTTTTAAAATAAAACTGATAAGAGGTAAAAAATTAATTCCTATGATGTGTGGTGTTGCCGTCTCAATTCTATTTAAATTCGTAATAAAATAAGGATAACGTATAATAATTTACTGTTGATAGTTGTTTTATAAAAAGTGTACATTTTGTCCAAGGGTACATAGACCAACGCGTACCTTTGGGCTGATTGGTTTGTACCTATGGACGTAGTATACATATAATATTCTAAGAATTAATGCTCACATTTTGCAAAAATATACAACATAAATCCATGTATTTTCCAACATAAAACAAAAATTCTGAGATAATTACAAAAAGAACATTCAAAACGTCTCTGGAATAGGAATACCTGCTAATACGAAAATTAAGACATATTGTAATTGTCGAAGGAAACATCAAATAAAATATGAGAAAGTAGTTTTGTTAAGTCACCAACCTGTCGAGGAGATGCAATATCATCAGCGTCTATCTCATAAGGCTCTTCTTTTCCTTCTAAAAAGTAGTTACTATCCTTTTTCGTTTCGTAAAATTTGACAACATAAGCAAAATCATTGGCTTTTTCCACCACATTGGCAACATAATTTTACTATTACAAAGTCTCCCTTCTGTATTTTACATGATGTTCCTGTCGACAGTATAATATTTTACTGGCTCAAAGTAAAACTGATCATCAGAAATGCCAATATTAAAATCATCATTAGAAGTGTCTTGAAAAGATACACAATCCTTACTTACGTCGTCGGACGAGGAACTACATAACTCATTTATAATTTTTTTTATTTTTTTTTCACTTTGTCTTCATTTACTTTCTTTTTGTTTATTTTATTAGCGCTCTCTAGTAACAGCTCATTCTTTTCTGGTATATCTGTTAGAATACGTGTTTTTCCTTTCTTTCTACACCCTTTGGCATTAGTTTTTCTGGCGGATGCTTTTGGAAATGGCATTATAGATTCAACAGACAGAAATGGTGAAGGCGTGAACTGGGCCTGCTTAATCGGAAACACAGAATTTGAACTTGTGCTTGAAATTGTTTCAGTTACAGACAAAGTTGGAGTTGATTCAAACACAGATACAAAATTGGGATTTGTACTTGGACCCGGATCAGTTACAGAAATAGGATGTGGAGGCGTACCTTGAGCTTATTTTGTCATAGATTCTGGTCTGTCTGCCACATAATATTGGAGAAAATCTTGGTCTGTAAATATATTACAATTCAGTGGCCACAGATCCGCCACTTCAAAACCCTTAATAATATTATTGAGCGTAAATGCTTGCAAATAGGTTTTACCTGCAATTTCATAGATTGTTATAGGTCTGCCGGGGTTACTGAGCGTCCAGTCTTCAGCAGCTTTCCTATAAAAAGTCTTGTACGGCCCAAAAACCGTACGGTCTAAGGGCTGCATTTTATGTGAAGTATGTGGATGAAATGTCAATAGTATTGTACCGTTTTCCTCGACTTTGTCAATGGTAGCAATAGAGATATGCGTCTCATGATTATCCATCATCAGCAGCATAGGTTTTTGTTTTGAAGGTTTAACTACAGCAATTATATGATCCATAAATTGGAGAAAAACAACGCTCTCTGTTGACCATCCAGATGGATTTGCTGCTCCTATGCTACCAGTTGGTGCCCCTTTCAACATATGATGTTTGAAATGCACTCTAGGAGGAACGGTAGTATTACTTCGTCTGCGGAGCAGTACGGACATTTTCGCTGCCGGTCATTTGCGCAATTGTTTATCTGTCCTAGAAAAATTATGATTTCGTCAGCAAAACGACCGCGGTCGGACAAACTTCGAAAATTTATTGCAGAAATTCCAGACTTAATATATGAAGGTGCTAAAATTAAATGTGTAATCTGTAAAATCCCGTTAATGTGTTGGTCCAGACAACATTGTCTACGACACGTAAACAGTGAAAAGCATGTCTCAAAAAGAAATTGCGCACGAGACAATGAAAAATTTATATTTAATTTATGCGTTACGTTTATCGCATGTAATATACCG
The DNA here is from genome assembly GCA_029619315.2 of Dynastes maya. Lineage (NCBI taxonomy): Eukaryota > Metazoa > Arthropoda > Insecta > Coleoptera > Scarabaeidae > Dynastes > Dynastes maya. The sequence goes on from JAROYE020000001.1 coordinate 45,915,498, forward strand.
TTTAATTTACTAGACAAGGAACCATTTATCTGCTTTTGGAATAACTATTCGGAGTGAAAATTACCAAGTCGAACATCGTTACGAAGAATTGTGCCATCTGCGCGCGAACATATTGAACAAAAAATAAAATCGGAGTTGAAAGATCAAAAATTGTGGTTATGTGTCGACGAAACAACAGATCGGAAGAAACATTCTGTTCTTAATGTAATGGCACGCAAATTGGAACCTCATCAATCGGCACCTTCAATTCTATTAGTCTCCAAAGGAATACAACAGTGTACTGCCGAAGTAATTTCAAAGTTAGTGTTAAATACATTGGACAAGTTTGAACTTTCAACAAACCAACTCTTGATGTTAGTGAGTGATGGTGCTGCAAACATGCTTTCTATAGGCCGGTCTCTTAAAAAGCATTCTGCTAATTTGTTACACATTACGTGTAAAATTCATCCTCTCGATCTTGTGGCGGATAGTATCAGAAAATGTTATCCTAAGGTAGACGCTTTAATAGCGCATACCAAAGCAGTATTTGTCAAATCACCGAAACGTATTCGCGAATTTCACAGACTGTGTGCCCCCGTATACCAGAGCCACCAGAACCTATTCTAACTCGTTGGGGAACATGGTTGCAGGCCGCGTTTTATTATCATAAATATTTTGACAATATTAAGAACGTGGTTTTACAATTCGATACAAAGGAAGCTGCCGCTATCCAGAAAAGCCAGTCGAAATTTCAAGATAGTCAGGTTAAAATGGATTTAAAAATCATTCACGACAATTACTTTGGGCTAGCAGATGCAATAGAAAAATTACAAAATCCTGCGGTGCCGTTAGAAGAATCTCTACAAATAGTGCAACATGTTCACGCACAGCTATGCGCGATTGAAGACGCAAAAAATGTTTCTGTTCTAGAAAAATTGTGTTTTTGAGAAAAATTCTGATTTTGGCACATTAAGACATATTTGTGAAGGTGCGTCAACAGAATCGTTAAGTTATTTGAAAGATTATTTTACTTACGCAAATATTACGTCACTAGATGTAGAACGTTCGTTCTCTGCATATAAACGCATTTTTTCCTCATGCCGTACTAGTTTTGCCGAAACAACAGTTGAAACATATGTAATGTTGCAGATATTTAACAGACATTATTCACTTTGTGATTTCACGGAGGACTCTTAAAATGGTAAGTGTTTGAGCACGCGTTATTTAATTTTTATTTAAAAGATGAGCGAAATTATTTGCGGCAGCAAACATCTCTATTAGCAGAATAACTCTAGTGGAACGCGAGGCTTGGTCGACTCTGCGCTACTGCGCGGTACCGCTCGTGGCCAGCTTTAATCATCATTCATGTGAATTTAAAACCAATTGTAGTATTGCACTCTCACTACATGATCATTAGGCTTAAGTTCATGCACAACATGAATTTTATATGAATATTTTTCGAGATCTAAGAATAGATAAGTAGATAAGTACCATATGACAAATTAGTTTCCTTTAAAAGCTTTCTAATTGACTTTTTAGGTGGACGATCTATACGCCTCATCACATCCGCAATAGTTTCAGCAGTTCTTTTCTTCAGTCTACCCGTACCGCTTTTGCGACTTACTGCAACAGTTTCACTATATTTAACAACGCAGCGTACAATTTGTTGATATAAATGAAGATTTTTCTGCAGTAATGCGTCTCGATTACGTTTTCTATGATCATATGGTACCTTGTGTATGGAGCTTACAAAGTTATGTTATTAAATAAGTCAAATCTACAGTAAAACGCCAAATAGTACGTGAATATTACTATATATTAGTTGAATTCTAAATCTTGGTTGTAGCGGCTTTTTTACTTTATTAAAGGTTCAAGATAGTCTTGTATAAAATTAAATTCACGTGTACGTTTCAACAATTAGTTTTATTGTCTTCTTCAGATCACGTGTATTTTTTGTTTCATCTTCTTTTATAATAAAGCATGTTACGGCACTAACACATTAAAATTGTAAAAATTGGAAACAATTGTTTACTATTGTTATGTTTGAATTTAACATTTTGTAAAAGTTATCAACTTATGTATCACTAGCTAGCGGAAAGGCGAATAAAAATAACGTTGTTGTACATAGTTGCAAGCTATTTCTCATTTAATATGTTGAAAAATATCTTCCGATTTGTACTTTCCATTATAATAAATCACATCAAATTTACCCTTATTATAGTAAACGAATTTAACAAATGATATTGCTATTTGCTATATGAAAATATGTCTAAGTAATATAAGAATTTTTTTATAGGAATAGCAGTGCACCGATTATTCATATTCGTAACACTTCCAAAGGATTTCATAGGATAACAGGAAGCAGCAATATTTATTCATCTATTTCTCGTATATTAAAATTGAAACGCCGTAGAGTGTTTCCAAGTAGTTTATTAAACGTATGGAGACTATAAATTAATTAGAGTTTTATTTTCAGGAAACCAGTCCAGTCGGCTACCATATTAGGACGAATTTAATTTTTGCTTCCACACAGCGAAGGCTGTTTCTTCGATTATTATTTGATTTTCTTTTTTGATTGAAACGTGTGCACTATTAATTATTCCGACTTAATGAGTGGCTTAATAACGCAACTGAATGCTTCACTTAAATATGGGCATCGAGTTTTTTCTGGTTTCCCAACTTGTACACGTTATTTATACAATTGCAGTAATTTGTTCTTAAATATTGACTAAGAGAGTAATTATTTACGTAAATTCGCACCTATTAATACACATCGTACATCATATGTATAAAGAATTTAGTTCTGTTCGTCTATTAAGTATTTTAGTTCCATAGTAAAATTGAAGGAGCGTATATTGAAATAATTATTATTGTAATGAACAAACATAACCAGTAAAATAGGAAACGCAGTTGTACATTACATTCGTCACTGTCAATCGCGGACACTTCTAAATAATTCCTGTATACTTCTGTAGCTCAATACTTATTATTCATTATTATTATAGTCGGACCATGGTACAGATGCCTTTAATCACTGCGACCTTAATAGATCTATTGTAACAAAATGCCCTTATGTGTGTTGGAATAGTTGGAGGCTTTTAATAAACCTTAGTACTACTCTAGGATCTAATGGCAACACATTTACATAGGATGTGTTCTGCTGTCTCCAGATCTTCTTGGCATAGACGCCAGATTTGGTCTTCAGCTTTTCCTAGTTTAAATAAATGATATTTTAGGGCTGCATGGCCCGTCAGAAATCCTGGCAGTAGTCTAAGATCCCTTTAGCTGAACGATAGCGCCATTTTGGCTGTCTTTGGCGAGCCTGATATGAGTGCTTTCGCCTACTTTTGTTTTTGAAGATTTTTCCAGAACGAGGCTTTTTGATTGTCGTCCCATGCCTTAATTACTTGTTTTATGTGGCTTTTTTGGAGACCACAGAAAGGGTTAGGACCAAATTAAAGCCACACTCGCTGCTTCTTTGGCCAACTTATCCCCCTTTTCATTTCCTTCTATCCCTTGGTGGCTTGGGACCCTTTCCAAAGTAACGTGGTTATTGCGTCCCAATTGCCTTAGATTGAGTAGACATTCTTCTTTATGGCGCACAGGCTTGAAACAGAAATCTCTGCTTGAAATATATTAGTATGGGGTCCTGTAGGCATTTTCAGGTGATCACTATTGCTTATACCTGTTCCAACACCTTCTATTTTCGAGCCGTCCGTGTACCATTCCAGGCTATCTCTTTTGCATTGAGTCTCACTGGATACCCACCCAGTACGGCTTTCAATGATCACCTTCTAAGGCTGATCAAAGTTGTATTGCATCAGATCGTTTACGCTGGCATCTTCAAGGATTTTGAGGTGTCTCCTAAGATCTCCAGGCTGTAAACCTTTCGTTCTACTAAGAGTGAGGGCACTCGATATAGCCTGCTTCTGAATGTGGATGTGAAGGGGCGTTATTCCCAGTAGTACCTCTAGAGCTGCTGTGGGTCAAGTACGCATCAGTCCTATGATGTTGAGACATGCAGGTCTCTGAATATATTGAAGCTGCTCTTGCACAGTCTTCTGAGTTGTTTTTGGCCACGAAACCAGAGAGGCGTATGTGATCATGGGTCTGATTATTGCTGTATATGACCAGAAGGTCATTTGAAGCTTAAGATCCCAGTTCTTACCAAGCAACCTTCGGCATACTAGTGACGCCGTGATGGCTTTTTTTCTGTAAGTTGGCGATGTAGGAGTTCCAGCTTTTTGTCCAGCTTTTTGTCGAACATAACTCCCAAGTATTTAACTTTATCGCTGAAGCTAATGGTTTTCCCTTCGACGGAGGATGATTTAAGACAGACTTTTCGTCGCCTTGTAAAAGCAACGATTGCAATCTTTTGCGGGTTTATGCGCAGGCTATGATTTTGACACCATCTATAGGTGTCATTGAGAGCTCTTTGCATAACTTGCAGTATGATATTCTCATATTTTCCACGGATCATGATTACCATGTCGTCAGCGTACCCTTGCATCTCGTATCCGTTAGAAGTTAAGTTCTGTAGGAGATCATCTACAATAAGACACCAGAGAAGAGGTGACAGGACCCCCCCTTGGGGGCAGCCTCTGTTAGCTCTAATTGTTTCCGTTTCGGATCCGAGCGTAACGCTTATTCGTCGACTTTGGTGCTTGAATCCATTTTGTAGATGACGGGTGAAAACCTTTAGTAGAAGTTACTCTCTCAATGATGAAGGAGGTGTTGCAAAGCACCTTCTACGTCCAAGAATGCACAGGGAGCTATTTCTTTTGCCATAAGTGACGCTACCAATTTGCTTGTAATAAATTGGAGGACCGTTATTGTTGATTTTGCCTTCTGCTCAATATTTATTGGAGTCTCGCATATTTAACGCAGACGCATACGTTACTTATACTGCATATACAATAATTTAAAGTACTACATTAATGTTTACGGTTTAAAATTCCCTTCTTGTCATACGAAAGTCCGTCGTCCAAAATAAAGCAACGTCTACGTTACGCACCTGAATGCCACGACTATCATGCGGCATCACAACTATGTGCATTATTACGCTTCCCAGTACGCATTTTTCAGACAACATTTGAAGCGGCATGGAAATGTGAGTTTTTAGAGCCTGTCCGATTTTTCGTGAAATTAGAGGTTTAATAATAATAATTTATTTCCAACGACTTACAGAAATATAGGAAATGGTCCAAAGAAATACAAGATGCAAACACGAATACAACAGTAATAATTTGAAAGGTTTCAAGCCTAATACAGAAACAAGTATTTCTTTGTCAAATTCAGGTTTATTTCTCAACATAATCGCTTATGTAAGTTGATATACTTTTCCCAGCGAAGCTTCCATCCCTCTAATCCGTCCAAATAGTAGTTGGAATCCTGTTCTGCAAAATAATCGTTTACGAATGTGATGGCTTCCTCATTCGATGAAAATCTTTTGTTCTTCGAGTGAAACCTTGAGTTTAGGAAACAGAAACAGTCGCTGAGGGCCAGATCTGCTGAATAGGGTGGGTGGTCTATCAATTCGAAAACTAATTCGTAAATTTTTACCATTGCGACCACAGAAGTGCATTGCCTTGGTGGAACAAAACTCTTTTTCTCTTCAGATGCGACCGTTTTTTGCAATTCCTGCCTTCAGTTTATCAAGTAATGATGCGTAGTATGCCCACGTTATTGTTTCTCCATTTTCAAGGTAGTCGGTTAACGCAACTCCATGACTATCCCACAACAGCCTTCGCCTCTTTCGGACCCGTCCACTCTTCATAGCCCACTGTTCCCACTGTGCCTTGGCTTCAGGAGTGTACTGGTGTATCCAAGTTTGATCTACCAGACCAAAACTCCGTCTTGTTTCGCTTAAACTGTTTCAACTGTGCTTTAGATATGTTCCTTCGAATGCATTTTTTGCCCTGATTGGGTAAGCGCTTTCACATTACAAAATCTTCGGTCAGTATATGACAAACACGTTCTGTCGAGATGCCCACAGCCTCTGTTATCCCTGTAACCTTAATTCGATGGTCGTCTAGCACCATTTAGTGAACTTTTCCGATGTTATCGGTAGTAGTTGCAGTTTTTGACCGTTCCAAACGTTCAGCGTCAACCAGGTTAGTACGACCACATTTAAATTCAGCTGTTTAAAATTTCACTGCAGCAAATTATGCATTCCCGTAAACAGCGTCCATCTCAGTTTTAATTTGCGTAGGCGTATTGTCTTTTCACTTCCAAAATTCAGGGGGAATTGGAAGAAATATTGTATGATACATGTGAATAGAGAAATTTTATCCACTCAAAAACATTATTGCACTCTGCTTCGCCTCGTGCATTAAACCATTTTTTCCTGGATAAAATTCGTCTTTACTCACTTATACCATAAATAGCTATCTTTCGCCATTTTATCTAATTCTACTTTCAAGGGTTTCATCAATTGACACGGTATACGATGACAGGGTGGTACAATTGGCGTGTAATTCTCCTTTAGTATAAAATCATATAGTCCTATAGTCATTCTCCTTAAGCCTTGAAATAAATCTCTATTGTTTCCTACTACTAACTTCCAGTCATCAGAAAAATGTGATTTGTTTACTTGGTCAATATTTACTTCGAGCAAATTAGTTTTAATAATAGAAATACCTAAAATTGGAACCGCTTTCACATCAGTTTATTATTGCAAAATTTGAAACAGACATTTTTTGTTTAATTTGAACAGTGAATGGACTCTCTACTAACCTACTTTTAACCTGGCACCTTCGTAGTTTGTTATATTAAGTGAACTTTTCTTAAGCAAATAATTTAATTTCAATTTTGAAAAAATGTGGTAGGGTATTACGTTTAGTTGCGCATTGGTATCTAATTTAAGAATAACATTTCCATTACAATTTATTATTAGAAGTTCTAACCGTAAATCATTATCTTTAGTATTGATCTCAAAATTATCTTTTATAACACCAAGCATCGTTCGAATTTTCGTTTAAAGCAACATAAACATTTTTATTAGAACTACATTGATTTGCAAAGTGATTTCGTTTATTACATTTTTCACATTGTTTATCCATAGCCAAACATTTTCCTGAGACAACATATGTACGACTGCAACGTGTACACTGTCGTAGATTTCCTCTGTCGGTCTCTTGCCGCTCCTTTGACGCCTTGCGCATGCTGCTGCGCCACTGTCAATTTCAATGTTCCGCTGACCACCTATTCTCCGTCTGTCTTTCACATTCGCTAGCGCTGTTTGTGTATCTCGATGCCGGGTTATTCGTCGAAGCATTCATCCGCCGATTAGAAATTGTACCTACCTCCAAGGAATTTTGATTATGCAGATTTTTTATATAAATTGCAGTTTTTTCTGCTGATTTGCAAATATCCATTGCTTTTGCAAAGAAAATTCTATTCACGAAGTAACCTGTCTTTTTTTTCGGATCAGGTATCCCCAAAAAATACGATCAGTTAATCACGCATTGCACCAAAATTGCAATTTTGTATAATTTTTCTTAATTCGCCGACAAATATATCAAATGTTTCTCCTGGTAGTTCGATTCTCAAATTAGACCGATATCTTTCTGCACTCTTGTTTCTTTTTAAATTTTTAAAATAGCTTCCGGATCTCTTCTTTCTTTTTCTATAATGTCCGTTATAGAAAATATATCTTGCTTCTTCACCAACGCAATGTAATATATCTCCTTCCACCTTCATAGTTTCAGACTACGTTAGGAACTTCATTTTGTTGTATTTATTATTTTTTTCTTTTTTAACCTCACTTTTATTTCTTTCTTTCCACTTCTTCTCAATTATTAATTACTGTTTCACTAACTGCGCCATGTTATGTTTGTTAAAATAAAATACTAATTAACCATTTGTAGCGTGGCCGATTCTTTCACTCATTAACTTTGATAAAGAATAATAACTTCTCCTTTTTAATATTATTTTAATGTATGGGGAATAGAATAACAATGTCAACAGTCAAAGTGTGAAACTAAAGAGAAACTAGTTCATTTGTTTGTCACATGGGGACGCTCACAGCTCGGATTCTCCTGACAGAGCATTGCCTCAATGCTTGCATCCTCTATTAGATGGTCGTCTCCTTCTTCGATCTCACCAACCTCGCTGAAGTCGTCTTCATTTTGGACGTCTTCTTCAGATTCGTCTTCCTCCAAATCTGCGTACTGGATCCACGGCTTGATTCTGTCGGGTGGTGAGACACTACTGCATGGCTTCTGTCTCATCTGAAATCCTGGTATGTTGGTAACTAAATATCGATCATTGTCCAACACTTTAGTAGTTTGATATGGACCAATAAACTTTATATCCTTTTTCGGGTTACAATCACCAGGTCAGATCCTACTTATGGATATATAATCGCCTTGGGAATATTTGTGATGAGGTCTCCTCTTCTCGTCGTACTTAACTTTGGCAACCTCTATATATATTTTCGGTTACTCTGTCCTGAAAATTCGCTCGATCATTCCGATGATTCTCGACTTCTATTTGTTCTTTGATTATCTCTTCTAAATCAGGAAACGGGGTGATATTCAATTCAAACCCAAACATGATGTCGACTGGGCTATATTTCGTCTTCAGTAATGCTGGCACAACCGTTTTATTATAGCATTCGATTTGTCTATTTAATATAAGTTTGTACTACTACATTCTCAGCTACTATTTTCAAAAATAGTACTAGTCGCAATAAGATTCCAAATAACCGTATCCAGAAACGTCGTCCACTGTCAACCGCGTTATCCGGCACCACAATCATTGCAAGTTCATAGGAAACAGCATCTATGATTGGAGTGAGTTTAGTTTCTAACGAACTGCGTATTTGATGTCGATTAAGTCCAACTAAAGCACCATTTTTCGAAACACACGGTAAATTAGGTTTCTTGGCAGCTGTCTTTTATCAAGTTAGCATTTGAACTAGTTTCAATCAATGCGATAATCACTTTTGTATCTACTACCAAAATTTTGTGATATTTAGTTGTTCTTACTAGATATGATGTTTGCTGAATGCTATTGACTTTCTCCGTCCTTTGTACCCGTCGTAACTCCAATTTTATCAAAAATGAGATTTAACTGTTATCTGATAATAATAAAAAAAAGGTTTTCAGTATTATTTTTTCCCAAAAGTCATTCAAATTATTTTACAATAGCCTCTAAAAGAGAAACAAGGATTTACATTGTGAGCATATGAAAACCAGTTTTTTTGGTCTCCTGTAAATTTCCTTTTAATGGAGTTACGTGCTTTTCTAACTAAGGTGACTGAATGTCTAATTTCATTTGGTCGCGTTGCATTTGTTTTCGAAAATTGTTTATCCCGCGCATCTTTTGAATTTCCCGCACTCTGTAACACATCACGGTTTGTCTGTTCTGTTTTTCGCGGTGCACGTATACCAACCTTAAGTTGTAAAAGTTTCATCGTCGCGAATAAGTCCTTTAACGTAGTATGCCTCGCCATTACAAGTTGTGTTCGTAAGGTGAAATTGTCTACACCGCGAACGCGATATATAACATACGATATTATTTCAGCTTCGGTCATAGTTGCCTTTTTCGCTAACCAGTATTTCTCATGAAAATAATCTTCAAATCGTTCCGAATTTAACCATTTGCGGGCCCGTACACGATCCACTAAAGTTGCAATGTCCTCTTTTACTTCAAACATATCGAACGAAGAAAGTATGAGTTCTTCCCACGTGCAAGCAATTAACTAACTAAAATCATTAAATTTTCGCACGTTGCCGGTTAGTTTATTACTCGCTAATATTTTTATTACACTATCCGGTACGTTGTAAATTTACATTAAATTATCTATACACTTTACCCAGTCTTCAATGAATATCTAACCTAGTTCGCCAGTAAATACGGAGATTTGAGCTCCGATTTCGTTAAACTTAAGAGCATCTAACTGTTCCCGAATTCTTTGTAAATTCATCCCTGCTGCTGATTCTGCCCATAGTCAAGTCACTTTTCTCCTCCGTCTTATGTACATTTCGCGAAAGTTTTTTACTCTTTCGATCCATTTTTACGTTAATCCAGGAAAGGTTCGCAATGACGACTATACAAACACTGCTGTCTGAAGAAAAAAAACTTTAACCCAAACATTAACCAAACTAGTTTACTCGTATTCGTGGATTACTTTAAAATCTCACTTCTGAATTCTTTCGCCGATTCTTTTACCTATTTACTTTGCTAAAGAATAATTCTCATTTTTAATATTGCTTTAATGTATGAAAGGAAGAATAACAACTTAACTACATGGAATAATACCACCATATGAACACAACTAACTACTTCAGAAACTGTCAAGCTCTCAAACTAAAAAGTTGAAATTTAAGAGCACTTCTTAAAGTGGAAAATGTAAAAGCGTGATGCATGAAAACCTCACGCAGGCATTTTATAGGATTATGGGCGCCATTTTCAAGGTGCGCCTGACCTTGCGACGCATATATGCTCTTTATACACGAACAGCAACTAAAGACGTATACGGAATGAATACCAATTGCAGAAAACCTGAAGATATTTAATCGGGTAACTAGTAAAGAAAGGAAGTGGCTGGCAACGTTTGCGTTGGTTAAATAACTGAAGATCTTACTAGAGATTATTAAAAAATAAAAATTGAGTAACAACTGGCGCTTGTTGTAGAAACTTCTTATTGTGAGTTCGGGCTAAATCTTGCAAAAAATATTTATTGTAAAATGAGGAGACTCGGACAATTAAATGACAAAAAGCGAACAGGTCTCTTTTCAATACAGTTAGGAAACTTTCTTGTTTCATTTATCAAGATGTTAGTTAAGCAACAGTCATAGGGAAAGCCTTATTAGAGTTGACAGTGCAAGTTGCAGTTTTTTTTAATAAGATCGAAATTATATTCTAGTCCGATACTAATTTACAAAAAGCTGCAAGAGTGTGCTAATATATAGGCATTAAATTTTACTTCTACAATTTAACATTCTCTGTGCTAGTCTATCCTTCGACAATTATATTCCTGTACATCTATAAAATAGATATATATTTTAACTTTCATTTTCCACAGCTCATAACTGTATCTAGATTTTTGTACTACTTTGGACTTACGAGGATTGTATGAAAAATATCTATGTTAAGGAAGACGATACAATTGTTGGTCCAGCGATGTTCCAACTTTTCTAAGCCATTCGAATAATAGGATTTGTCAAACTCAACGGCAAAATAGGCCGCTTTCCGCCAAGCCATTTTTTCAAGTTTGAAAAAAGAAAGAATTCACAGAGGTCCAAACTTGGCAAATATGGAGGATGGGGTACCAGTTCGTACCGTAACTGGGATAGTTTTGTTGTCACAATTGCCGATGAGTGAGACGAGGCGTTATCATAATGATAGAGATTTTTTTTCTTCACCCGTTATGACCTTTTCTCTTTAGTTCAGCGTTGAATCTGTCCAATAAATCAGCATAGTACTAGTCTGTGATTATCCTTACCTTCTCCAAATAATCAAATAAGATTATGCCTTATGAATCCCAAAAAAGCGTCGCCATAATTTTATAACTAATGGAATCGTCTTCAGTTCGCTGGAAAAATACCCACTTTGCCGCCTGACCTTTGGTTTTTGGGGGTGTAGTGTTGTATCCATGTCTCATCTACAGTCAAATATTTTACTCTTTCGATCCATTTTTACGTTAATCCAGGAAAGGTTCGCAATGACGACTATACAAACACTGCTGTCTGAAGAAAAAAAACTTTAACCCAAACATTAACCAAACTAGTTTACTCGTATTCGTGGATTACTTTAAAATCTCACTTCTGAAATTCTTTCGCCGATTCTTTTACCTATTTACTTTGCTAAAGAATAATTCTCATTTTTAATATTGCTTTAATGTATGAAAGGAAGAATAACAACTTAACTACATGGAATAATACCACCATATGAACACAACTAACTACTTCAGAAACTGTCAAGCTCTCAAACTAAAAAGAAACTAGTTCATTTATTTGTCACATGAGGGCGTTCACAGTAGTATGCTTATTACATAGAATGCAGTGTAACACCAAGGCTGGTAGAATACATTTACTCTAAAGGTGGTCTCAGTTTAAAAATAGCGTGCGCAGTGACGTCAGTGGTAGTGAAATATAGAACATATGAGATCCATCAATTTAAACGTTGTTACAAACAAGTATATCTATATATTACTACTAATGATGTCGAAATATGCGTCCTTCACCCCTCCGCCCACAAACTTTCGGTCAAGTATTGCAAGATAGGAACCGAGACAGCCTTTAGAGTAAATGTATTCTACCAACCTTGGTGTAACACAAGAAGTTACACGGGAGCCATGTCGTATACGTTCTGTGGTTGTTTGCACAGCGCCACTGACTTATTTACTGACCGAGTACACTTAGCGACCCTATTGAACATGTATATGTTTAATTTAGCATACAATAATGCGTCTATCCGTTACTTCTGAGAAAACAAGGCTAAACAGCTCTGACGTCAGCAGGCTGTGACGTATTTTGATTTAAGTCAATAAAGCATTACTACCGGTAAGACAAGGCTTAATAGCTTTGGCGACAGCAGGCTGTGACGTATTTCGATTTAGGCCAATAAACGCGTTTACACACTGAGACCATCTCTGCGTTTTAAATTGATTTATCCAAATTATATTGGTTTTATTTTTTTAAAATGCTGTGTAGTGATATTTCCGTACTTTGTTGATGATACCTGCACTGTTTTTCTAGTATTATAAAAACTAGCTAACCTAACTTAAGATGGTGTCGGTTGTTTTGTTTGTGAGTTACAGTTTGTAAATAAAAGAAGATATTATTTATTCTTCAACAGCTACAAATTCAAGCACCGGTGAAACTATAAGTGTAAATTTAAAATATCCTAGGCTTAAAAAATATGCTATTCCAACTGAATTCCCTAACTGTCCGTTTTATTTGACAAAAAAACGTGAAGATGTTATTGGTCAAATAGTTTTATATTCTTACGTTACATTTAACAAGATTATTTTTGAATACGAAGAGATGTTTTTAAATGTATGCAATAAACGTTCTGTTTTAATACAATATATTTTAAATTATATCACCGAACGTAGCCATTTTGGATACTGGTATATGGAAATGTCATATTCACAGCAGTGAGCGTATTGCAAATTAGGTAAAACACCACATAATAAGAAATTAAAGCTGCTGGTTAAACAGCATGTCTGTAAATATTCTCGTGAAATTGAACAAAATTTCGAATAAAATTGCAATTACTGTATCATTTCAACCTTAGTTTCGTCCAAATACATGTACAATTACAAATAATAATAATTAGTCGATTAAATATCCACCATAAATACATCTTTCACGAAAACGGTGCTCGGTTACGTGTTTGGTTTTTGCTTCGAAAGTTCGTTTTTTACAAAATAAAATCGAATGGGATGAGAGGAAGGGCTCAGTTGACGACCGGCATCCTCTTTAAATCGGAAGTGCTTCACAATTTAAAAAAAAAGCAAAAAAAATGGTTCTTTTACCGCTTAAGCTAATATCGTGCATGGCAATGCATCGCCTTAACAGCGTGACGTCATCGAAGAGCTGTGAGGCCTTCTAATTACGGTGGTAACGATCTTTTCCAACCATGTTGCGCATCGATGTTTCTTGGAACAACAACCGATTTTGTCCCACCTTCAAGAGATTGATCACTGACGGAAGGCACGACCACGGCGAAATTCTGTAAACCAGTTGTAAACAGTGTTTTTTGATGGTGCTTCATTACTAAAAGTTGAACGCAGCGGCCTTTACTAAGATCGTAAAAAATCATCCAACGAAAACGTCTACGTGAAATTTCCACTTTTTCACAAAATTGTTTTTTGAAACGCTCATTGTAAACTACTCCGCCGATTTCTGTGCTGTCACTGTTTCAACAATAACAAATGTCATACCTTAGGTAAATGGTAATATCAAATCTCAATAACACCATCTAGTGGTCGTTTGTTAAAACTTAAGGCGCTACCCTCGTAGTAAATGTATGTTAGACCATCCTCGCCAAATTTTCTTTACTTAATACTTATTGTCATCTCATTATATAACACATTAAATAACTGCGGTGTGCTTCGTGTTTTAGGATTCACGGCCTTACTCACCATGCCTCGGTTTAGTTTTCGTTACATCAACGGTGATGCGACTATTAACAGACTTATTAAATACGTGTTAATAGATTTCTTTCACATTCACTTTCAATTTATTCAGTTTCTCTTTTGAATGCAAGAGAAAGATGTTAAACTTTGACGTTGCAATTGAACGCAACAATGTGAAATTTGTTTTTATTGCCAATTACATTTATTATCTAAGTTTTGAAGAAAAGTAAGAACTAAACTAAACATCGTTATTTATTTTCACAAATTAGACAACTTGTTTTGTTTCTATGAGCGCATTTATTTATAATTATATGCGCCGTCTAATTGCTCTTTACAATAAACAATTAATAATAACTAAGGAGATAATGATATAGTCGTTAGTATAGAGAATATGAAGTTTTTTTTATCAAGGTCTCTTTGTGCTGCTTGAAGGTGCCTTTGTGCTTCTAACTACAGTGGTATTAATGATATTGATCAGATCGGGCTGCTACTGCTGGCGTCCCGTAATATGTATGTATGTAGGTACTTATGTACACATATAATAAACCGGTTACAACTCTGGTATATTTTGTGTAGGCGTCATGGTGTGTCACTGTGAACAAATGGACTACACCGGTACCGACAAAATGTGATGAAGTAATACCGTTTTAATAGTAATATGAATTGTTATCTCTCCTTTGTGTTTAATGAAGAAAGGAAATTATGTTACAGCCATTAAAGTCTTATTTAAATTGTGAGACCCACACATCTTCACACACAAGGGAGCACACCCAGCTGCACAGATATAAAGTACAATGATGAAAATTGAAGTCTTAAAATCTCAGGATTATTCTTTCGCAACGCGTTCACACAAAAAAGGTATTCTAACCACGACAACGTTTTAAAAGATTAACCTTTTCCTTTGTTTGTATTTGAGTGGTGTAGAATCAAAAATGAAGAAAAATTTCTTGCGCAGTATAAGAATTTTTCTTGCAATGTAATAAGTATCATCGCTATGTGCAAATATCAAAATATCTACTCGCCAGCATTCACCAAAAATAAATTCTAAATAGCCAATTACCACGGATTTCCTAAACTTTCAGAGAATGTAAGTTTTGTTGCGTACATATGGGAAGTAGATTTTGAAGTTTAGTTCGAAAAAGCTTGTGTTTAGAAAGTCTTAAGCTTGAGTAAACCTACATATAACACAATACCAGCCGGTCGGAAACGGAACCGAAAGCTGTAGTTCAATGCTACACTGCAAGACTGACACGTATTATTTTTATTTAGACGTTAGAGAGTCATCAAAAAAGTATTATGGGAACTAACGATTAACAGACTTGGAGTCTAAAGCCCATTTAATTCTCATATCTGTAGAGTTATTTGTTTCAAATGAAAAGTGTTACTTGTATAACGAACCTGGGAATCATACTTTATTAGTGCTAATGTTCCTTTTTTTTTTGTTCTTTCGAGTGCAACAGTTTAAGTACAAAGTAAATGTTCATATATATATTACACGTATCCGATCCAGTCGAAGGTTTCTACGTGCTAAGTTTCCAGCATGTCGCCATCTCCGTGTTTGCCTTCGGCTTTTATGAGTTACTGCTTTTACTACAGGGGAAAACAACAAATTACATTGTTTCTCTATATGGGCAGTGGTAAAACCTCTTTATAATGTAATAAAATATAGTACAATTGAATAATAATGTATGCAGTGAGCACGTAGATGTTAGATGATTGAAATGCACCCGAAATTAGATCCATTCAACCTGAGGTCATTCAAAATGTTTTTACAAGAGTCCATTTAGGCTATTATCAGTAGAAGAAGGACCATCTCATCACTTGACATAATTTAAATTTTCTTATTGTTTCAAAGAGAACAAGTTTAATAAGTTACTTTACCTTCTAAGTTAAAGTTTGGTTCTTTGAAAAGCGATTGAATTTTGTGTGCGGATTTCAAAAATTTTGTATAAAATTTTTGAAGCTTTTGGGTTTTCATTTAAAAAACAATCTAAGTGATCATACTTATCATTAGAGCGGTTATTTTTTAAATTTCGCGGATGATTTAAGTTGGTAGTTCCGGCAATAAAGGATATATTTGTTTGTAATACGTTACCTACGGTATACATAGGGCCTGAGCGCTTTGTCGTCGGCAGTCTGTGACGTAGTTTGAAGTAGGTCGTTGATCATTCACGCGTTCACATCGTCTCTTGCGTTCTGAATTGGTTTATCCAAATTATATTGGTTTTATAAAAAAAAAATACTGTGTAGTGATATTTCCGTACTTTGTTGATGATACCTGTAATATTTTTCTAGTGTTGTATAAGCGATAAAATCTTTTCTGAAACCACAAAAACGAGGTAACTTAATCTAACGTGGCGTCGGCTGTTTTGTATATTTTGTTCGTGAGTTACACTTTGTAAAGGAAGATATTTATTTTTCAACAGTAATAATAAGTCAAATATATCTTTCAGGAAAACGATGCTCGGTTACGTGTTTGGTTTTTGCTTTGAAACTTCGTTTTTCCAAAATAAAATCGAATGGGATGCGAAGAAGGGCTCAGTTGACGACTGGCATCCTCTTTAAACAAAAAAAAAAAACGATTCCTTTACCGCTTAGGCTAATATCGAGCATGGCGATACATCACCAACCCAGGGTGACGTCATCGAAGCTGAGGCCTTGTTATATCGTAAGTAACGGTATATGTCATTTATTGCCGGAACTACCAACTTAAATCATCCGCAAAATTTAAAAAGTGCCCGCTCTACTGCTCATAGGTAGAGAATGTTAATTTTGGAACGTGTATTCTTAATAATTTAGTATTTGTATAACAAAGGGTTAGAAAAGGGTTATAGATTTTGTATTATTAAACAAGATGGCAGTAATAATCAATGTTCGCAAATCACGGTTCCTGATCATAGGCATTCGACTGGAAAATGCGTAGCTTTATTCAAGTAAAAATTTATGTTATAATTTATAATTAACGTAATACATATCGAGAAATGCTTATCTAGTAAATATTAAACTTCGAATGTGTTAACTAAACATCCGCATCATGGCGTACGTTTCCATAGTTGTCTGCCTGAGGCTTTTTGTAGTGGCTTTATATAACGAAAATAACTGTTCGACATGTCGTGACGTAACGTTTGCATAATTGTAATGGTTTTTGAAACAAGTAAAGTATCTGTAGGAGCACTGTTATTACAAATCTGTTTCAATCTAGCCAAATCTTTATTTTGTTGTAGCACACTATCAAATTTTACTCTAGCACAGACACTTTTCTCGTCACTTAAGGTATCTAGCCCTCTTTGTACGTTATTTACTATCTGCAAGGATTCGACTAACGATGATGAAGACCTTTGTAATGCTATAATAGCATTCGTTACTTGGTAGTTATTGAAAATAGTTTGTAAATAAATTTCAACAATCAATATAAATTGCAAGTCTATCAAATTTCAATTGGCTTGCTTTGATGACAGCAGCTTACTTTGTATCAAGGTGTATCATTAGGGACTGAAGTTGATGAAAATGTTGAAGACAATAGAACGCAGCTCCCAACCACGTCTGGTCAAAATTGGCTGTGGAGGTAAACTAGAGCATTGTCAGCGAGGATTAAAATACGAATATTAATATAATTAGAAAAGGAAAGGTACGCAAATAAAATTAAAAATCAATCCATCCAAAATTTTTTCCCAAAATATGTTTGGCCTGAGAATGAATGAATATATGCCAAACTGTATGAATTCTGTGTACCTATGTAGATGCCCTTCATTGTATGTACGATGGGACAAAAATAGACCGACGACTGGCAAGTGGTGAGGTAGTATCGGCCGTAAAAAACAAGGCTCAGTTTCGTATAGGTTTACGGCGTATCGTCCATGTTTACTGTTGTTCCATTGTACGTACAACGTACTGCATGTTAGCTAATTCAGATTAAATACACTTCAATGCTACAAAACTGGTTTTTATGTTGATAATAATTTTTAAATTTAATTCAGAAAAATGATACGGCACGCAACTTTCTTGTTGTCTTACAGTTGGTGTAAAGACGAAAATCGCCTTTTTTACAGTGAAGAGAAACCTGAAAAGACTAGCTTTTCTAACTTTCGTTAATAAGTAACTTCTGTTTTCTGCAGAGGTTATTGACAAACCTCAGACATACACCAGTCAACATTTCCCTTGATAACTCTGTTGCCCTATAAGCTATAAGAAGCAGTTTCCCAAATACTTAGGAAATTGCTTCTAAGCTCGTAATTGATTGCAGAAAATCTCTTAACACCTTAGTCAGTAACAGTAAAATTACTACCCTCTGGGTACCAGGTTATACTGATATTGATGGCAATGGCGTAATTTTTACCAAAGTAAGAGCTGTATACAGGCTCTTTTGTGGAGAAAGCTTTTAGTAGGCATCTCTTTATCCATTACTAAACTACAAGCGGATTCGCAGAGCTCTGGTGCGACATCCTTCACAACATTTTTCGGAAACTAAGCTATGCATCACTTGCACCTTTTCGACTATTTTCGAAAGGCTTTAACATCAATCGTCATAAGGCCTGTCGGATTAAACGAGTGCCTCCAAAAAATGGAACCAGTCCAAGAAAAGAAGTGTCGACTGTGCTGGGGCGCACCACTACCATAGTTAAATTTTCAGTGTCCGACAACTGTTTTTCTAGCTAAGGCTCTGAGGAAAATTTCATTACGTATACTTCGAGGCCTTCCCAGAAGCGTAGAATTGCAATGAGCTGCAAGTTTACATTGCGAAACTACAGTTGACCATCATGACCGGTGTATAAGGATGCGTACATCCCTTTGCGTTATATTTTACAGCATAAGTAGTATAACTAGCATATGCTACGTACTCTCTCGTAGTTGTCTGGTCGCAGCTGTCTCTGAATTTATCGGTCTTAACGGAAAAAATCAACCGAGTCAATTTATAAAATCACCCAGAATCAAAGTTATTTCTTAATGAATTCAATTACTAGTTTTACGTATAAAAATGTATAATCCGACGAATTTTACGTAGTAGAATAGCATTTCTTACATTTATGTATATTTCTCCCGACCGATCAGTATTGAATTTTACTACTACGTACTCCAAGTTACGGTTGTTTTGATATTACACTATATTCGCCTTGACATTTCAATCAGAAGACAAAAACAACAAACTCCAGACATATAAACTTGTTAATGTGGTCTGTACCTTCTTTCATACTTTGCTTACATCACTAAGATCATTTTATTGTAAACTACATTGGCTCCTATGTCCGAAATATGTTGGTTGTATATTGTAATGAGTTATTAGTCAATGTCAAATGTGAACATTTTGTAAACTAGATATAATATTGCTATGCAACGTATGTATATTATATATTGCAGATCTATATTACTCAATATATTCCTTAAATATTAGTGAATGATACGATATCGATTAGCATCAGAAGTAAGAACTTTGATAATATGGGATAAATAGTATTATATTAATATAGATAGATGCTAAATATATGTTTCATATATTACTGGTAGCAGAAATTATCTTTTTTTGGTTATAGGTGAAACTAGAGGTTCTAGTTCATGTATTAACATGCTTCCTTTCAAAGGATTTCTTGCATTACTCGTAAAGCAATAGTAATTGCGAAAATCCTCTGGAGGTGGAGCAATAGCACAATCGCCTGATGGTTTCAACTCTGAAATCATGAACAAAATCAGTTTAAATCTTCCATTTATGAATAATTAAAACGCATATTTGGTATCAATATTAATACAATGTTTCAAACATAGACGTCTTGAAAATAGTTGACGTAATTATGAACCACATGGACTTATAGCGTGTCTTTACGAGACCTTACATATTTACGTATTCACAATTTACATTTAATATGCCCAATCAGATTCTAATTATTTAATGAAAGGTAGAAATGAAACGGGTTATAATTATTCATTTTTGCACTTATTTTAGAATATTGCAACTGAACTCTACACAAGATCCCGACCGGTCAACAACAATAAAAGATAGCATAAACAAATATTGTCGATATATGTATCTGGCGCCACGTGTACAAATTACAGCTCCCTGCATAATATACAAGTGCAAGATGATGCGGATGTATGATGAGTGCAGTGACGTCAATGACGTTGATAGATAAACTTGCTTGAGTATGACCCATATACGTGGCGTGTAAGGACCCATATGTCTAAGTATTCGACAGAATACTCATGACAGTCAATGTGTTAACCTTTACATTAATATGGGAATTAACTAGAGTTGGGTCTTTTAGGAATCATGTAGGCCTGGCCCGACCCAACATGTTGATCAAACCGGCTTGAAATGTCTGTCAGCCTGATCCGATACGTTTGTCAACCTGACCCGTCTGTCCAGCACCTGTCGACCCGACAGCTTCGCGGTTGTCGGCCCATCAAATCCGTTTGGCCCGGCGAGCCCGTTTTGTCTCTCAAGGAGATAGTCAAATACGCTCGATCCTACTTCAAAGAATGCATTTTCAAAGAAAATAAATTATAATAATAGTTTCAATTACTTGATCCGAACAAGGAACATGGCGATACTAAAACATCAAGATGTTTTTCTTTCTTTATGAGAACACTGTTTTAGTTTTACGAATTACATTTTTTCGTATGAAGCGGTGTTTTTAATGGAAAATAAAATTTAAATTTCAATACAAGTTCCTTCAACATTGGGGGTGAAACTTTGTGCAGTGCTTAGGAATATAAAATATTGCGAATACAATATTTGGGAATATTGTGTTCTTATTACTTCATCTCTTTTAAATGTAAGTATTGTAATGTTCAATATTTACGACAATTACAGCATCCGCTGTCAACCTCTGAACGAGTAGAAGGTATTCAGGTTAGCCACTCGTTGGTAATTAAATATCCCTCTTGCGGTAAGAAATGGAAATTTCCTCGTTACCATTTCCCCCCAGCCAACTGGCTGTGGAGTGAGGACATTATATTTATAATGTAAGTCCAGATAACGACGATCGTAGGGGAGCTAAAATTAAACTTCATCTTCTGGTCGATTTCTCCAATCGTAATTCGTCAAAATTAATGGAATATTAATCTAAAACAAGCAACAGCGTAAATTAAGAGATATTTTAAACATTATTTCATCAATTAAATCTTTATCCGAAAGGTTTAAGTAAATCGTTGGAGAATTTTCACGTTTAAAGCTTGTCAGTAAAATTTTATATCGTAGAGTCCTTTGAATACAACCATTTCGTTAATCAAAATTTGCTGTGGAATAAAACAATCCCTGGTCTTTCGCGATTTAAAATAAAAGAAAGATGAGCGACGCCATTAATTTCATCAATCTTTATTCAGCCGTCGTTGAATTAAAGTGTAACTTAACTCCGATACCAATTAAAAGTGTTCGATTGTGAAATCAAAGTATTTATTCGAAGAGAAAAAAGGTTAAATTCCAAAACAGGCAGTTTCCTGTAGAGGTTATTATAAACAGAGAGTTTATATAACATTAGCTTCGTTCAAATTGTAAGGTTAGTTACTTTTTATTTTTTTTAAAATTCTTTAAATTTTCAAATTAAAATTTTGGAAAATTTCGTTTAAAAAAATTGAAAAGGGGGTTCCAGGGATACTCCTCCCCCACTAAAAATTTGGAAAAACTTATTTTTAAATTTTAAAAAATTTTAAACAATTTTCCCAAAAACCCCCCGGGAGAAAAAATATTTCTTTTATTTTTTAAAGGGACCGTTGGGCCAATCTTAAAATTTCTTGGGTAGGTACTCCCTTTTTCTACCCGGTTTTTTGAAAACAGCACCAAAATTTGGGGCCAAAATTTTTCCCGGAAAAACCCGAACGCCAGTGACGTCCCAAATTTAAAAACCCCGGTTAAAAGGGGGGGTTTTTCAAGGGATTTTTAACACCAAGGGCTACGATTTTTACTAAACACCAAAGGGCCGGCCCAATTTAGGGTACATTAGAAAGGGGGTTGCATTTTCTTTTCCCGGGTGGGAAAGGTATATTCCCTAAAAAACCCTTAACTTGCCGGGGGTTTCCCGGGGGAAATTTTAAGGGAAAATCGCAAATTGAAAAAAATTATATCTCCGGTGTTTATTCCCCCGGGAAACAAAATCCCCGTTTTGGGGAAATTTATATTCCCAAAAAAACCGTTATAGGGGGAAATACACCCCAAATATCGTTAACTTTGCCGGGGGGCCCCTGGGGTGAAATTTAAAAAAATCGCACATGAAAAATTATATCTTCGGGTGTTATTCGTCGGAACATAATGCGCTTTGGCATTTATTTTCCCCCACTCCTATGGGGAGTATATTCCTCAAATACTTTAAAACTTCCCCAAAGGGCCCCTGGGGGTAAAATTTTTTAAAAAAATGGGCTATTGAAAAATTTTTATAATCTCCGGTGTTATTCCCCGGGAACAAAATTTCGCTTTGGCATTTTATTTCCCCGTCCTATAGGGGTATACACCCCAAATATCTTTAAAAACCTTGCCGAGGGCCCCTGGGGGTAAAAATTTAAGAAAATCGTACAAGAAAAAAATTATATTTTCCGGTGGTTTTCCCCCGGAACATAAGGGTGTTTTGGCGGGTTATTTTCCCAGTCCTATAGGGTTTAATACACCCCAAATTTTCTTTAAAATTGGGCCGAGGGTCCCTGGGGGGGAATTTAAAAAAATTTCGCTAAGGGAAAAAATTATATCTCCGGGGGTTTATTGGGCCCGGAAAAATGCGCTTTGGCATTTAATATTTCCCACTCCTAAGGGAGTATCCCCCCCAATATCTTTTAATTTTTTGGGCCGAGGGTCCCTGGGGGTGAAATTTAAGAAAACGAAACAAAAAAAATTTAAAATCTCCGGTGTTATTGGGCCGGGGGAACAAAATGGCTTTGGAAATTTAAAATTTTTCCCCACCCCCTATAGGGAGAAATACCCCCAAATATCGTTAACTTCCCGGGAGGGTCCCTGGGGGGTTGAAATTTAAAAAAATCGCACAGGGAAAAATTTAAAATTTTGGGTGTTATTCGCCGGAAATAATGCGTTTTTGGCAGTTTTTTTTCCCACTCCTATGGGGGGAGTATATTCCAAATATCTTTTAACTTCCCCGGGGGTTTCCCCTGGGGGTAAAATTTTTAAAAAAACGCTATTGCAAAAATTATATCTCCGTGTTATTTCCCCGGGAAAAAAAATGCGCTTTGGCTTTATATTCCCAGCCCCTATGGGAAAGTATACACCCCCAAAATACCCTTTTTAATTTGGCCGAGGGTCCTGGGGGTAAAAAATTTAAAGAAAATCTTTACAAGAAAAAAATTATATCCCCCGGTGTTATTCCCCGGGAAACCCAAAAAGGGCCCTTTGGCAGTTATTTTCCCCGCCTATAGGGAGTAAAAACCCCCCAAATACGTTAACTTGCCGGGGGGCCCCGGGGGGGTAAAAATTTTAAAAAAAATCGCTTTTGAAAAAAATTATATCTCCGGGTTTTTTTCCCCCGGAAATAATGCGCCTTTTGGTTTTTTAAATTTTCCCCCCAGTCCTATAGGGGGGGTATACACCCCAAATATCTTTAAACCTTCCCGGGGAGGGTCCCGGGGGGAAAATTTTAAGAAAATCGTACAAGAAAAAAATTTAAAATTTTTCCGGTGTTTTTCGCCGGGAAAACAAAATGGGGGGTTTTGGGCATTTATATTCCCAGTCCTATAGGGAGTATACCCCCCCAAATATTTTAAATTTGGCCAAAGGGTCCCTGGGGGTAAAATTTTATGAAATCCCCAAATTTGTAAAAATTATTTCCCGGTTGTTTTTTTTCGCCGGAAAAATTTAATTTGCGCGGGCAGTTATTTTCCCAAAATCCTATGGGAGTAAACCCCCCCAAAAATATCTTTTAATTTTTGGGCCAAAGGGTCCCGGGGGGGTGAAATTTAAAAAAAATCTAAAAGCAAAAATTAAAATCTCCGGTTATTCCCCGGGAACTAAGTGCTTTTGGCATTTAAAATTTCCCCATCCTATAGTGAGTATAAAACCCCAAATATCTTTTAACTTCCCGGGAGGGTCCCGGGGGGTAAAAATTTAAAAAAATCGCAAAATGAAAAAATTATACCCTTTCGGTGTTATTCGTGGGAAAAACAAAAATGCGTTTTGGCATTTTATATTCCCCCCCTATAGGGATTTTAAAAACCCCAAATAGGGTTAACTTCCCCGAGGGTCCCGGGGGGTAAAATTTTAAGGAAATCGTACAAAAAAAAATTTAT
Organism: Dynastes maya; assembly: GCA_029619315.2. Lineage (NCBI taxonomy): Eukaryota > Metazoa > Arthropoda > Insecta > Coleoptera > Scarabaeidae > Dynastes > Dynastes maya. The sequence continues at coordinate 45,939,781 of JAROYE020000001.1, forward strand.
CCCCGGTTTTAAATTCCCCGGGAAACCCTAATGTGTTTTGGGCCATTTAAATTTCCCCTCCTATGGGTGAGTAAACACCCCAAAAATATCTTTTTAACTTGCCAGGGTCCCTGGGGGTAAATTTTAAAAATCGCAACATGAAAAAATTATATTTTTCGGGGGGTTAAATTTCGTGGGAACTTTAATTTGCGTTTTGGGCATTTTTATATTCCCACTTCCTAAGGGAGTATACCCCCCAAATATCTTTAAAACTTGCCGAGGGTCCCTGGGGGTGAAATTTAAGAAAATCGTACAAGCAAAAAATTTATCTCCGGTGTTTATTCGCCCGGAAAAACAAAATGTGCTTTTGGCAGTTATTTTTCCCAGTCCTATAGGGAGTATACCCCCCAAATTATCTTTAAACTTCCCGGGGGTTTCCCTGGGGGTAAAATTTTTATGAAAATCCCCAAAATGAAAAAAATTTATTCCCCCGGTGTTTTTCCCCGGGAACAAAATCCCTTTTGGAAGGTTATATTCCCACCCCTATGGGGAGTATACCCCCCAAAATCTTTTAACTTGCCGGGGGTCCCTGGGGGTAAAATTTTAAAAAAATCGTACAAGAAAAAATTATTCTCCGGTGTTTTTCGGCCGGGAAACCATAATTGCTTTGGCATTTAAAACCCCCCCTTTCCATAGGGAGTATACACCCCAAATATCTTTTAACTTCCGAGGGCCCCTGGGGGTGAAATTTAAGAAAATCGCACATGAAAAATTATATTTTGGGTGTTATTCTGGGAAAAATAATGCGCTTTGGCATTTAATTTCCCAGGGGCTATGGGGGAGTAAAATCCCAAAAACATCTTTAAAATTCCCGAGGGTCCCTGGGGGGGGAAATTTTAAAAAAATCGCACATGAAAAAATTATATCTGGGTGTTTTTTCCCCGGAACTTTAAATGCCTTTTGGCAGTTATATTCCCAGTGCTATAGGGAGTATAAACCCCAAAATCTTTAAACCCTTGCCGAGGGCCCCGGGGGGTAAAAAATTTAAGAAAATCGTAAAAGCAAAAATTATACCCTCCGGTTTTTATTCCCCAAAACTAAGGGGTGTTTTTTGGAAATTTTATATTCCCAAGCCCTTTTAGGGGGGTATACACCCCAAATATCGTTAACTTGCCGAGGGCCCCGGGGGGTTTTAAAATTTATGAAAATCGTTTAAATTTTAAAAAATTATATCCCCGGGTTTTTAATTCGCCGGAACTTTAAGGGGCGCTTTGGCATTTAAAATTCCCCCACTCCAAATAGGGAGTAACCCCCCAAATATCTTTAAAACTTCCCGAGGGTCCCGGGGGGGTAAAATTTTTAAAAAAATCGTAAAAGAAAAAATTATATCCCCGGTGTTATTCCCCGGAAATAATGTGTTTTGGGGCCATTTAAATCCCACCCCTATAGGGAGAAATACCCCCCCAAATACGTTAATTTTCCCGAGGGTCCCGGGGTGAAATTTAAGAAAATCGACATGAAAAAATTATATCGTGGGTTTTATTCGTCGGAACATAATCGTTTTGGCATTTATTTTCCCATTGCTATGGGGAGTAATAACCAAAAAACATCGTTAATTCCCGGGGGTTTCCCTGGGGGGAAATTTAAGAAAAATCGCACATAAAAAAAAATTTAATTTTAGGGTGTTTTTTTGCCGGGAACAAAATGCGTTTTGGGCCCAGTTATTTTCCCCAATTCATGGGGATTTATACCCCAAAAAAACTTTGGTTAACTTGCCGAGGGTTCCCTGGGGGTAAAATTTAGGAAAATGTTAATGAAAAAATTTATATCTCCGGGGGAATTCGCCGGGGAACCCCATAAGGGCGTTTTGGCAGCCCATCTTCCTGGTCCTAAGGGATATACCCCCCAAAAATTTTCATTAATTGCCGAGGGCCCCCTTTGGGGGTAAAATTTATAAAAATTTCCTAATGAAAAAAATTTATCCCCGGTGTTTTTCGCCGGAACATATTTGGCGTTTTTGGTAGTTATATTCCCTTTAAAAATTTAAAAAAATAAGTCGGGCCCAAAGGGGGACAGACCCCTTTGGGGTACTCCGGGGTTTAAATAGTAAAATATCTAAAAAAAACTTTTGTTGAAATTTAAAAGGGTGAAATTTCATCACTGGGAAAAGATGAAATAAGTTTGATACTTATTACTGAACAAATTATATATAGGAAGTCTACCCCCCAAAATTTATTGTAAAAGTTGCAAAAAAAAATACCCAGGGGAGTTATGCTATGGTAAAACTTTTC